>OY978528.1:44024007-44419007 GCA_963854835.1 Megamerina dolium | reverse complement strand
TCTGACTCTTACCAATCACCAATAGACTCGACGACATCAGTACAAATAATCATAACAAACAAAAGTATAGTACAACGATAAGATGTTCCATTCAAATGGTAGAAACAATTGTTAACGATTATTTGCTTGCAAGTGTATTTTGTTCTTTATTTCATATTTTCTTCATACGTCGGTTTGTGTGAGTTTTTATTTGAACATAAGTGTGTACGCGTGTAAGTTTATGTCGTTACTCCTTTTCGGTGAGAGTGTTTTTCGCAAAAAATCCTTTTAGGTCTTCATGAATATTTATGACAGTATTGAAATGTATTTTTAACTGATATTGAAACATTTTCTCTTCGTTACTTTAACATGCATATTTTGCAAATTGATTCCAAGAGCGTGTCGCCGCTACCACATATCAATCGTAGCAATGATAGCTGCTACTACATACTAACAGCTACTGTTATTGCCCATTACAATGATGATGATTATGATGACGATGATGATGACGATGAACACGATGATGATGGCATTGATAAAAGGTGTTGAATCAACAATATTCATACATACGTACTATATATCTGAAGTGATATTTATGACAAATGTTTTTCCGTTCTATTTAATGAATTACTTGTTTTTTTACGCCTTCACTCTCGTCAACCATAATACAATATCAGCAATATTAGTCGTACTAACAATAACAACAAAACCAAAACAGAAATAAAAAGTGCGTGATGCTGATTGATGACAAAGGAAACAATGTACAGAGAATATAAAACATACGTACGTATGAATGTAAAAATTAATTGATAAGCAATTGCCATAGGCTTGTATGCTCTATCACAGTACACACGTGTAAATAAATGTTAATATTTTAAGGTTTGATTTTAAGCTTGTTGATAGAACAAGCAGATGGTGCATTCTCATATAAAAATGCAAAAAATTTCGGAATTTCCTATACTTGTTTATAAGGTCGAGGACAATTTTTAATTATGAAAATATTAATATTTAAATCAGGTATTTTCAAAATCCTTAGATTTAATAGTACTAATAATAATAATAGAAATAATGATATAATATTTTTATTTGTCTTTTAATTTTTATATTGTATCAGATAAATTATATAGTCACTGGGATTTTTCCCGATCTGTCAATATTACAGTCAACTTCAAAGGCAACCACATAACCTAACCTAACCTATATATACCAGGTGTAAAAGCTTAAATTCGCTGTTTGCTCGTAGATTGTGTTAGTGAGCCTATTGAGCTATTATCGACTGTGCATCCTTTTTTTTATGAGTTCGACATCTGTTTACATCAATTAGTAAACATCACATAGACAAAAAAGAAACATCTTGTGGTGACTTGCGTTGAAAAGTGGATATATTTTGAGAATCTTAAACGAAAAAAATCGTAGGTCGATCCCGGCCAACCAGCAATTTCTTCTCCAAGGCAAAATCGCTTTGAACGCAAGACGATGCTATGCGTTTGGTGGGATCAGCAGGGTGTCATCTACTACGAGCTGTTGAAACCTGGTAAAACTGTCAATGCTCACCGCTACCACCAACAACTAGTGAAACTGCGCCGTGCTTTGAGTGAAAAAAGGCCTGGTTATGAACAAAGACATGAGAAGCTGATTTTTCTACACGACAACGCCCCATCGCACACGTCAAAACTACTTGGACACACTCAATTGGGAGGTGCTACCTCATCCGGCTTATTTACCAGATCTGGCCTCTGCTGACTATCACCTGTTTTCGTCGATGGGTCACGCGCTCGCCGAACAGCCCTTCGATTCGTATGAAGACGTCGGAAAATGGCTTGACGAGTGCTTTGCGTCGAAAAATGAGGAATTATTTTGGCATAATATACACAAATTGCCCGAGAGATGGAAAAAATGTATAGCTAGTGAGGGGAAATACATTGAATAAATTAATTTTTGGCTTTCTATGAAAAAAAATGTGTTTTTTTTATCGAAAAACAGCGGATTTAGGCTTGTACACCTTGTACATATATGTATACGCATATATGTACAAGGTACATATATGTATATATATATATATATATATATATATATATTGGTCTGGTGGTGTTTTCGCAAGGTAACGTGTCTAACTGCCTTAACCGGGTGGGGCTAGCGCAATCCTTATTGAACTCATCGCAAGTCAACTCACTGGCTGTCATGTAGTTTGATCTGAGCGCTATGTGATGATACCTTTATTTGTTAATGTAGTAGTCATATAGCTTGCTCTTACCACACCACTTACTTATGTGTCCGTAACAACCGAATATCGATTTAGGCCGAAAATAACATGCTTCGCCAGTCATCTCTGCTCTTCGCTAGCTGGCGTCAGTTAGAAATTCCATACGCCGTCGGGTCCTCCAGTACTTGGCCTTTTCACCGGAGGTTAGGTCTTCCTCATCTGCGTCGTCCTCTAGCGGGTTCTGAATATAACACCTTCTTAGCTGGAGCGTGGGACGGTGAAGGCAAAGGTCGAAGAGTGGATAAAGAAACTAAATCTCACGACATGGGAAAACTTATCTACCTGTAGACAGGCAATGGCTTCGTTGAGGCTATCAAAGGACAGTAAATCGGGTAGGGCTCTCAGTCTAGGACAGTTAACTCTAAGCTGGTTGACTGCATTAATAACTGGGCATGGCAATTTCAGGTACCACCTCAGCAAGATGGGTCTTGTTGAAGGGGAGGATGCAGACATTTGCACAATTATGCATGGAAGAGGCAGAGACAGCGACGCACATAGTGTACCAGCGTCCTGCATTGGCAAGCAGGAGGATGTCCACACTGGGTCGCCAATTTATTGATGAACTCGAAATGTGGAACATACCCCACAAAGACATGCTTGAAATAACGCGTGATGTTATTTTGAGGAAGGAAATAGAAGAATTCTGCAACCGAAAAAATAATTAACACACGATTTGAGGGACGAAAAGGGACCCATATAAGTGGTCTGATTCGGCTAATACCTAAAAAAATATATATATATAGCTGGAGCGTGTTCTTCCATTCGCTCGACATAAACTAGCCATCGTAGCCGCTGGATTTTAATGCGCTTACTATGTCAATATCGGCATACAGCTCATACAGCTCATGGTTGTACCTTATTCGGTACTCGCCACCAACGCAAATAGGTCCAAATATCTTGAGTAGCACTTTTCCGTTGGAAAGATATTTCGATATTAAAGTTGTGCTTCAGGGAATTGAACCACGACCAACATAATATGTTATTGTTGTAAAGGGTTATTCATTTTGCGGTTTCAAAAGTAAATGTAAATAAAACACATATAAAATATTTTTTTATCATGATATTTCTTTTTTATTATAAAGTTTGAACGTTGACATTATGTGTGAAATACTACATCATTTAAATGACCACCACGCGAATTGTTGCAAGCATCGATTCTTTTGAGGTAATTTTCGACCACTTTTTGACACATATTGGGCGGTATCTCAGCCATAACGTGACGAATGTTGGTTTTTAGGTGCTCAAGAGTTAAAGGTTTATCTGCATAAACACGGTCTTTCGCGTAGCCCCACAAAAAAAAGTCAAGCGGTGTCAAATCGCATGATCTTGGTGGCCACTTGATATCGCCACGACGAGAAATTACGCGGCCAGAAAATTTCTCTTGCAATAAAGCCATATTCGCTCGAGTTGTGTGGCATGTGGCACCGTCTTGTTGAAACCACATATTCTCTAAGTCGTATTCTTCAATAGCAGGCAAAAAAAAAGTCGGTTATCATATGACCATAACGCTCCGAATTGACGGTGACAGTCGTTCCATCGTCGTTTTCGAAGAAGTAAGGTCCAATTACACCTCCGGACCAAAGAGCGCACCAAGCAGTGACTTTTTGTGGATGTAGTGGCCTCTATTCAATTACTTGAGGATTCTCAGAACCCCAAATACGACAATTTTGTTTGTTAACATACCCACCGAGTGAGAAATTTGCTTCGTCGCTGAAGAAAATTTTGTTCGAAAAATCGCCGTCCACCGCCTGTTGTTCAAGCACCCATTCGACGTATCTACGACGTTGTGAATGGTCAGCTGGCTTCAGTTGTTGTGTGAGCTTGATTTTATATGGATGTAGGTGTAGATCCAAATGCAAAATACGCCATAATATGCCGTAAGACAGTCCTAATTCCTGAGAACGACGAGGAATCGACACATTCGGGTCTTCGGCAACACTTTCACTGATGAACAGGCCTTACAATATCTGTAACCGATCCAGTCTCTTCATATTTCTTCACAATTTTGCCAATTGCTTGCGTAGTTGGACGATTATGTAAACCATAATCTCCTCTTAAAGCACGATATGTGGCTGTGGCAGAATCACCATTTTTATAGTATGTTTTTACAATTTTAATGCGTTGTGCGATAGTTAAACAAAGAGAAAGTAAAGAGAAGGAAATAAAGGTGTATAGCGGACTCACTGCGAAAAGAACCAAGTATGTACTCTCAAGAAAATGGCGCGAGATTCGAATCCAGAACACCGAAAGTTGGGCACATCAAGAACACCTGGAGGAGATCCATTCATTGCCAAGATTGCTTCCAATGGAAATTTTTTGTATAAGTGCTATGCTCCATAGCGAATTTTTCGAACAGTTTGCAATTTTTTAATAAGAAATTAACAAAGAGCAGATATGTTACCATAATATCCCATCGTTCGATTTATACTCTCAATTTTGATTTTCATCCTAATCACACAAAATAAAATAATCCATAACAATTATCCTTGTAGATATTTTCGTCCATTTCTGTGATTATACCTTTCATGCACATTCTTACTAAAGAGTAAATGGGACTGAAATGAACGATGGGATTCATTCATCGGTTCGAGGAACGATTCGTTCATGTAAAGTTTAAAGCGGATAAATATGTTTTATCGTTCAGCTTTAGTGAACAATTTGAATGATGTGAATCTGCCAAGTTCCAAAACTTATTCCGACTTAATAGTTTAAAAAAATTGTAAATTGCTGGTATTCGAAAAATCAAACAGTGATACGAAGTGAGTTAATTATTTTATTAAAACCAAATTGTTTATGACAATAATCTTACGAGTATATCATAAAACTCATACTTTGTATGCCATCATGCATTTAACTCATAAACATTGCTTCACAATCGAGCCAATAAGTTACAATCATATTGTAATAATGCCGATATTGACATTTGCATTTAAGATGAAGCTTTATCTCTCGTAAAGACAGTTTATCTCGTCTTCTTCTTCTTCTTAAGATTTTATGCATAAGGCGTAAAGTCAACCAATCAACATGAAGAAAAGCTGAAAACGACTAAATAGAAAAGCAAACAAACAAGTTTAATGCAACAGTATGAGCAACAACAAAAGACTTTTCAATATCCTCCGTATTTATTATGAGCAATATTCTCATCACTTCCGTTATGCATAAACCGCACACACACGTAGCCAAGCGTGCGTGGAAATGTTAGCGTATTGTTTGTATGTATTTAAGTCGTCAAAAATAAATAAGAATAAATTCGTTTTCCATTAAAATAGAATTGCATCATAAAACAATTGCGTCTATATTTTTTTTTTCTTGCATTCAACAATTGCATTAGTCCTTTTCTTGGCCAACCATCATATACATATTAGTGTGTGACGCAGGTATAGTTGCTGTGATGTCTCTATGAAGTGATAAATATAAAAGTGCTAACATTTTGAAAATTAATTTGCAACTTTTTCTTTTTTAAGCTATTTGCAATAAATCATTTCCCTATAAATATACATACATTAGTGGTATTTTCATGGATGTTATCTCTTATTAAAAAAATAATAATAATAATATTTGTTAATATAATTATTAGAAGCACGTATAGAATTATTTATAAATATCAATATGTAAATACACATGTTACTATAGCTGTACTACATGTACACGATCTATGGACATTATCGCTGTTATCAGATATATACTGTTATATGTAGACAAGCACTTATCAGTTGTGATAGTTATGTTAATTTATTGTGGCCATATAAAGACAGTAGGTAGATAGATATTAATTGATTTATTTGTTAAACATGCAAATATAAATACTTTTTGTAAAAAAGTATTATAAGAATTGACACTAAAAACATTCACAACAATTAACGATTAACGATTTAAAACGCCTTTGATTTGTAGCAATGCATTAATAGAATTGATTTAGAAGTCGTCAATAAATACTTAAAACGAATATATGTGGGATTGTATTTTAAAAACGTCATTCATTTTATGAAACTACGAGATGATGACGTATATTTGCAAATAGTTCTCATAAGAATAGCCGCTTGCAGAAATAAGAAAATGTATTAAAGTCTTTCACAAAGAGGATGTGTGAAGTTTTGGGTTTTTAGCTTCTGAGCAAAAAATAATACCGATAATAATAATAATAAAGATATCAAAATGACATGACATTTAAATATTTAATTGTATTTATTTATAATCTTGATTTTATAAATTATTTTTTTTTAGCCCTGAAAGGGTAATTTCGTCGATTCGACAATCACTGTTGCTTTTTTCTCTCCATTCGTTTGTCATATTAGACTCTCTTTTGCAATAACATTAGTTTGAATTGTGATTTAAAATTAAGCAGAAGTTAAGCGACGTGGGTGTGACGTAAGTGCTTTTTTTACAGCAAAAGAAAACAAAAGTCGAAGTTTACCTTTTTATTGACCTTTATATATTTCGAGGATATACATGGAACGAATCGAAACATAACTATGGATACTCGTTCACACCCATTTAGCTCGTAAATCAACTTTCAGCGTCATGCAATATCCGCCATATAAAAACAGTGCAACTAGACAAAAGCTAAATGATTTTATTGCTACTAGATCGTCGACGGACTCTGCAACCAAAGCAAAATATCTTGAGGTAAGGCTCAGTTGTTTTTTAGCTGAACACAATTTGCCATTCGCAGTGATGAACCACTTAAATTTACTCATTAAAAACACTATCCAAAAATTGTTTAAAAAATGACAATAAATAGACTAAAGGCTCAGAAAATTATAATCGATGTTACTGGTCCACAGAATTCAAAATCAATTGCACAATTTGGCAGCAATCAATACTACTAGATACTAGTGATAGATTTCTAGATCTAGTACCCCTAGATCTAGTATTGGAAATTCTTAAAAGGTACTCCATTCCCCTGCGAGTATGTTGGCGTTTAGGGTAGACAATTGCTCTGTAATGATGGGTTTCGAACATATACTTTAATGAAGCAAAGTGCTTCCTTTAAATGAAGTTTTTATGTGGTTTGAATGTAGATCTCTTTTTAGCACAAATTTTTAGCATCACCATAAACGAATTATTAAAGGTCACGACACTTTGGCATCTGCAATATTAAGTTTGTTCATGTACTGTGAATTATAACAAATTGTTACAAATTATTTCTAGTTTTTACTAGGTAGCCGTTCTCACTGTAATCGGGTCTTCGCGCTGGAAAGGACTCCAGACGCTGGGTGGCCACCTGGGCTTGGACCAAGGATTACTACTTCAGACTATACATTTTCGAATTCATGGTTTTGCATACAAATACACTACATCAAATTTGCATCAGCCATGTTTCTGTTTTTTCATTGAGCGAGCACACTCTACCAGCTCTCTGGTAATTAATCCCAACGTGACAATTAGTGCCATCTGCGAAATTGCTCTGGCCTTCACAGCCATCGAAATTGGAGTGCAAGTTTTGTTGCCGTTTGCTGTAGTCAGCAGCTCCCCATTAGCAATGTACACCTTACAACCACAGTGCGGCTGATTCCACGTAATGCTCTCCGAGCGCTTAAGCGCTCGCCGAACGCGGGCATCTGCAGAAGCAACAATCACATACTGTCTGGCGCCAATTGGACTGGCTTACCTAACACGGCTGTTAAACCTCTCTATATTGTCGCTTAACATACCTGATATATGTATGAAAGATGGGTCGGTAGTCGTAATTTTAAAACATGGCAAGCCGCTGGAGCAAGGGAAGTCATACCGTCCCATCTCATTGCTTTCTCATGTTGCCAAAATCATGGAATCTCTCTTGTTGCCGGAGCTCACACAAAACCTTAAGCTTGCTAATCACTAACCAGGCTTCCGCAAACGTCGCAGAACAACTACGGCCTTGGCAGAAATTACCTCACGCATTACACGTAGTTTGAACCTGGCCCGTCCTTGCAAGTGCATGGTTCTTGTGGCACTCGACCTGTCGCCCATCTCATCTTTTTTAACTGATGTTTGCACGATTTTAGCTTCAGGTTATAACGTCTCGGCGATATGCAGCAAAATTAACGCGTAATATTATTTTATAATATTAATTTATACAAGTAAAATTTTTACTAGTAATAATTTGCAGCATATATAAAAACAACAACAACTGTCACAATCAATCGATTGTATGTATTTGTATTTATATTGTAATTCATAATTTTTACTGGTTTCAAATATTTTTCTTACAATTTTCTGTTTGTGAGAATATATTTTTCAATTTCAATTTTACTCTCTCGTTACAAGTTTTTACTGGGAAAGTAAGTGAACAAAGCAATTGTAATAAGGCAGCTGCCATCTGAGACGTCACCCGTGTAAACAGGTTTACATTCTGAATTTACTTCGTGTTAGTAGGAAAATATCACAATTTAGTGCACTAAATTAATAAAACATTTTCAATAAGTGTAATTAAGTTTCATTTATTACAGATAAATTATATAAACGCTTTTCTGCTTTACAAATAAGCAGAAAAGCGTTTAAATAATAATAAATAATAAATAAGCATCGTATCTGAAAATTGTGGTGCAAACAAGGCATTTGCGCATTCAAGGCAACATCTTAAATTTATCTAATTTGATTTAATCAATAAAACTTGATAAAAAAATATGATTCCGTGTTTTTTATTTTATATATCAGTATCAATTGTGACTTATCATTCAAAGGAACGTTAAAATTTTGGGTTTTGTTAATGGTTTATGGACTCAATCATTAATCAACTAATCAAGCCGAGAGAATCAATCGAAAAATTTTTTGTGGTAAGGACAACAAATTTTTTATTGGACCATGCAAAATATTTGCTTTATAAGCATTACATTAGAAACATAAATTATTCCAACCTGCTGATTATTTTTATCAGCTACTCCACACCAAGAATGTAGAATTAGAAGACTGCTCCCATCAGAGAAGATATGTTACCGTTGTGACGTCACACTGCTACAGCTGCAAGAGAACTGACAAAAAAAAATATAAATATGTGGCACTTATAGGCCCCAAAGGGCTCTTTGGCCAAGCTTCTCTTCTCTACCTACCTCGCGCACGACCACCTGGAATCACCACCACCAAGCAATCTCAAGCATCTGATAGAAGATGCCCAAAAGTCCAGGGCTGGACTCATAAAACGATGCGACGCCAACGCGCACCATACAATCTGGGGTAGCAGGGATATTAACGACAGAGGTGAATCACTGTTTAATTATATCCTTACAACAAATCTTCTAGTATGTAACAGGGGTGAGACCCCAACTTTCATAACAAAAAATAGGCAGGAAGTTCTAGACTTGACTCTTACCACCGAAGGCTTTGTAGACCATATAAAAAACTGGAGAGAATTGGATGAGCACTCCTTCTCTGATCACAGATACATACAGTTTACCATCGATTTTAAACCTCCTGCTCCAGTGGTCTTTAGAAACCCAAAAAAGACAAACTGGTCATGTTTCAGGGAGTTAGTTAGTTCTAATCTACCCGTAGCTCATTCGTTTATAACTAACATAAATCAGATAAACACCACAGTCTGCTGCCTCACAAAAACTCTCAACAAGGCATTCAAGTTGTCCTGTCAGATTTGGAAAGAAATGGGGAAAAGTAAACCTCCATGGTGGAACCGCGAGCTCGATAGTTTGTGCTAAAAGCTCTCACATAGAATCAGATTGGGCGGGTTATAAATCGGCCCTCAGAACTTATAACTACAACCTCAGGATATGCCAAAGGGAAGCCTGGAAGAGCTTCTGCAGGGATATAGAAGACGCTTTTGAGGCTTCTAAACAGGAAAATCCTATCTAAATTACCCCATACTACAAGTGTTCTGGTCAATCCAGATGGAATGTGGACCACAACCTCTACTGAAACGCTGCAAACGCTAGTAAATGCACATTTCCCAAACTATCCGTCTGAAACTGAAGCCCCGCTTGATTACAAACCATTACCGTTAGACTATTCAATAGTTGCATCGGAGAAGATTACTTGGGCGATAAATACGCTCAAGCCCTACAAATCCCCTGGACCTGACAGGATAATTCCAGCACAGCTACAACAGGTAGCCAAACTGATTCTTCCATGGCTAAAGCAGTTTTTCATTGCCTGTATAAGCCTTGGCTATATTCCTCAACTCTAAAGACAAGTCAAAGTTGTCTTCATACCTAAAGCTGGACAGAGCTCCCATACAAGCCCAAAGGACTTTAGACCTATTAGTCTATCGTCATTCTTACTCAAAACACTGGAAAGATTGCTAGATATCTAAGACACACCATAAGCAGCGAGATGCTGTCTCCTTCTCAACATGCATACACAAAGGAAAAGTCCGTTGAAACAGCGCTACATGCGTTAGTTTCAACTGTGGAAAAATCTCTTCATAATAAAGAATTTGCACTAGCGGCTTTCACGGATATTGAAGGTGCCTTCAACAATGTTCGGCCCAGGGCAATCACGGAGGCTCTTGCACGGTTTGGGGTGGAGGTAATACTTAGCAGCAGATGGATAAAACGGTTACTGAAAGATAGACTGATTACATCTGAGCTGGGTGGATCTATCATCACGAAACATGTAAGAATAGGAACCCCACAAGGTGGGGTACTCTTCCCTGTTCTATGGAACTTGGTAGTTAACGCACTACTACGGGAAATAGAGAGGAAGGGGTGCGGAGTGATTGCTTATGCCGATGACGTTGTCTTGTTGGTGGCTGGAAAATTTCTGGAAATACTAAGGGACATTATTCAAATCAATCTTAATATGTTATCGAAATGGGCAAGGGCTAGGGGCTTAAATGCGAAAGCTGAGCTGATTTTGTTCTTCACAAAGCATAAAACACCACCCTTAAACGTTCCCACTCTAGAGGGGGTTCCATTAATTCTGCGAGAAGAAACTCGCTATCTAGGAATAGTCCTAGACCGAAAACTAAACTGGAAGAAAAACATCATTTGTAGTATTGAGAAAGCCAGCACTGCACTCTATGCCTGTAAAAAAGCAATAGGGAAAAAGTGGGGAATGCAACCAGAAATTGTTTGTTGGATTTACAAGGCGGTTCTCAGGCCAGTCCTCCTGTATGGTGTACTGACCTGGTGGACTGCACTTAATAAATCCTCCCATGCCAGGCCCCTTGAAAACGTACAAAGAGCAGCTTGTATTTTAATAACAGAAGCACTGAGAACAACTCCAATGTTAGCACTAGAAGTGTTTCTGCATCTTACTCCGCTTGACTTACTTGGTAAGCAGCTGGTGGCCAATTCTACTTTACGCCTTACCGGCTTGCACAAATGAACATCAAAGTCTTTCGGACATGAAAACATACTGGATAATTTTAATATTGAAACTTCACTTGATTATATCAAGCCGACATATGCCTTTGAAAGGAAATTCCTAACCTCCTTCCCTGATTATACTATCATCTTTACTGATGGCTCTAAGCTTGATGGAAGGGTGGGAGCAGGTGTGTATTCCGAATCATTTAACCTTAATATTTCTCTCCGCCTGCCTGACCACTGTAGTGTGTTTCAGGCAAAAGTTAAAGGGATTCACAATGAACTTACTTGGATCAAACAGAGCATTGTCTCCCGCAGAGACATCTGCATTTTGAGCGATAGATAAGCTGCAATTAAAGCTGATTTCTCGTGAAATCAAAGACCATTCTTGACTGCCGCAAATCTCTTTACGAGATGGCTGAGCAGCACAATATTCTCCTCTGCTGGGTACCCGGACACAGGGGTATACGAGGAAACTGCATAGCCGATGAGCTTGCAAGACAGGGTACCAAACAGTCTCTAACCCAGGAGAATTCTCGGTTAGGGATCCCCATAGCCACGTGCAACCTTAATTTGGAGGTGTTCACCACTAACGTCTTCCAGAAAAGATGGACGGATACACCCATCTGTAGGACGGCGAAATTGCTGTGGCCTTTACTCAGCAAGAAACGTTCACGAAAGCTTATATATATATATATATATATATATATATATATATATATATATATATATATATATATATATATATATATATATATATATATATATATATATATATATATATATATATATATATATATATATATATATATATATATATATATATATATATATATATATATATATATATATATATATATATATATATATATATATATATATATATACAATACTAATCTACACCCGAAATGTGGTTGACTTTGACGAAGTATTTTGTAAGTTATGGGAGCTATATAAAAAGTGGACGTAGCTTACCTATTTCTTGTAAATCTAAATTTTTAATCCACACCTTAAATTTAATTGTTCGTAAGTTATAATTTTTTTTTTAATTTTCGCAAATTTGTATGGTAGCCTCATTAAGAAGTGGGCGTGGCATGCAGATCATGCCTCATTATTTCCGACTACGATATTAATCTAAGTGTCAATTATGGTTGTTTTAGCTGATTCAATTTAAAAGAAATTCGGTCATTTTGTATGGGGACTTTACAATGCTAATTTTTTTTCCATATATTTATTGATTAATTGTAAATCTTTAAAAAAAAACTTATAATAGCAATGTGCTTAAGAAATAACATTCTTTTTAATCTATTGATTTTAGAAGCCACAAGCAGCTGTTTCGCCTTAGGATTTGGATGAAGTTCTAGTTTTGCTTTATACTTTTCAATGTTTCGCTACACTACATCAGAGACGGTGCGAATTTGAAGGTCATTGTGAATGTGTATGTTTTTGATATACCATGGAGCACCAGTGATTTGTCTGTGCAATTTATTTTGTACTCTCTGAATTTGTTCTACATTTGTAGAACACGCTGAACTTCACAGCTCCAAACCATAGCACCAAATAGGTTTTATGATGGCGTTATATATCAGGACTTTGTTAGGTAAACTGAGCTTTTATTAATTAGCCAAAAGAGTTGCTGAGACTTTAATTTTATTTGTAGTTTTTTGGTCTCTATGTGTTTAGCCCATGTTATGTGAATTGCAGTATCATCTGCGAAAGTAGAAACTACATGATTCGAATGCAGAGGAAGATCAGCAGTATATATAAAATATAGGAATGGTCCTAGAACATTCTCTCGAGGAACGCAGCCATTATATCAACTTCTCTTGATGTAAAAGAATTTTAATTTAATTCAAATTTCCGGCAAAGTAAATAAGAACTGAAGAGCTTGTGAGTATTTTCTGGAAGATATTGCGTTATCTTATGCATTAGGCCCTCGTGGCATACTTTATCAAAAGCTTGGGCTGCATGCAAGAATATTGCAGAGCAGTATATTTTGTTCAGAAATGCGGTGTTAATCTCTTTGGCGATCCTATGCACTTGTTCAATAGTGCCATGACCTTTTCTAAAGTCAAATTGGTGATTCGGTATAACTTTATTTTATGTAACAATTGGCATGATATTCTGCAGCAGCATTTACTCAAAAATTTTTGAAAAATGAGGTAGAAGACTGATACGTCTATATGATGACGGCACAGTTGGGTCTTTTCAGGCTTAGAAACTATATGCGAAATGGTGATAGTTGGTTGGAAATTTGTAATTTGTGGGTTTGGTTGAAATACACTTTTTAAGTGTTTGGTTAGAATACAGCCTTTTTCTTTATCAGCGCGTCCAGGATCCATCAGGATCCATCAGCTTTTCTAAGTGTTGGTTGGTTATCTATGGGAGAATTAAATTTTTTCGCAGCTCTCTATAAAGAAAAATTATCTTATTTTTGGGGGTCAAGACTTTCTAGATATTCATTATCTGCTCGATTTCGGTCGTCATCCAGTGCTTTTTTAAAAGCTTTAGTAGCTTTGTTTAATTTCTGTTTTGGGTTTGGACATCTGGTTCTTTGCCATTCTCGCCTAGCTTACCTTTTGGTTGCTGTGAGAATATCGATATCGAATTGGAAAGAGATAATAGAATTTGTGAGACTGTGAGAATTTAGAGTGACTTTTGCTCTGAGTAGCCTCGGTCACTGCATTATTTAGTGTTTTATTTAAACGATCTACTGCATTATCTATTTCTAGTGGCGAACTAAGAGATAAAATGGTGTTTATTTTTATACCCTGCATAATGCAATATGCAAGGTATGTTCATTTCGGTCAGATGTTTGTAACCACTTGAAGGAATCTCCGGAGATATAGAAAATTATATTTATTCGTGATCAGCGTTGCTTAAATTTTCGATTTAACGAAGCCCGTCCGATTTTTATACCCTGCATAATACAATATGCAAGGTATGTTCATTTCGGTCAGATGTTTGTAACCACTTGAAGGAATCTCCGGAGATATAGAAAATTATATTTATTCGTGATCAGCGTTGCATAAATTTTCGATTTAACGATTCGATTTTTCGACGACAGTAAATCGGACAATTCGGACAAAGGTAGGTAGGTAGGTAGGTAGGTAAAACGACTACGACCGTTGTCGCTCAAGTAGCAAACAAAATGCCGTTTGGAGCCATAAATCTCTCTAAGACCCAGTGAGTGTTGAAGGAAATGTTACAACCAGCCGGAGTTGTTTATAAATTGAAGGATATGGGAGATATTTATTTTAGATAACTGTCTTAGGTTATGGGGTGCTAATGGGGTAGTGACGCGATTATATAGCCTCTCCTATTCAATTGTCAACCTCACCTACACGTCGGTGCACCCTGTCGATAACAGAAGAGGCTCTGACGACATAACACTTTAAGCTAAGGTGTTGAGGTACCCGTGCCGAGAGCTGAATGGCTGGTAGTGATTAAAGAACCAAGTCGTTAACGGTCCCCTCCGATGCCCAGGCAAGGTCGGTTGTATTAAGTGCCTTACCCTGGTATACTGGCTCTGCTGGAGTGGACTCTTCTTTCCAGTTCACTCGTGGGAATAAAAACGGAGAACATACAAAACAAACACAAAAACCAGGAAGTAAGGGGGAGCGCTCTGGGAGCGCTTTCGGAGGATGATCTCTTGGCCAGTAGCCAGGAGAGCATCAGAAACAAGGATGACAAGGGTGCCAGACATAGCACCCCTGTCATAGACAAAAATACTCCATCAACATCCAACAAAGGGAGCACGCCAGCCACAGCGGCCCCCAAGAAGTCTAAGAAGTCGTCCGGTACCCTGCTGAAAGCGAGGTACCAAAGGGCGCTTTTTATACTGGATAAGATCGCCAAGAATGAGAAAGATGGCCAAGTCCACGAGCGGGATGCCGAGGACAAGGTCAGGTACGAGGCGGTGGTCAAGGAGTACGAGACCTCACTCGCAAACAAAGCAGCACAGCCACAACAACAGCCGAAGCAGACAGCGAAGCAGAATCGGTCACAGGACGTGACTGATCACCCCGCAAAAAAGGGCAAGTACTCCAAGCAGGGGGGGGGTCCTTCCGCTGTTGCTCCAGCGTCATCAAGGCAACCTTATAGTGAGGTGGTCAGAGACCTCCTCCAGGTTGCTATTGTTGTCGCGAAGAGCAACAATGGAAGGCCGGTGCTGGCAGTATGGAACTCTATTGAGGGACGGCTATCTGAGATGGTCGTCGAGTACCTCTTGGAGAAACAAACTCCAGTTCCAGCCTTCTACTGCGAGGAGGTTTGTCGAGGCTGTCGGGTGATTAAATGCGCGGACGGATTCTCGAGGGAATTTCTGGGCAAATGCGTAACTAAGATCAGTAACGCATGGGAAGGTCTTTCGCTTAAGATCATCCCGGCAGCGGAGATTCCCAGGAGGCCCCGGGCGCGTATTTGGTTGCCAAAAATGGCAATGAAACTGGATGAGTCGAAGCTCATCCAGTGCTTGAAGCTGCAGAATCCAGGTGTCCCGATGGACGACTGGTCGGTCATTAAGATCGAAGAGCAGCAGCGCAACAGCCAACCAGTCCTTCTGCTTATCTGCAATGAGTCCCTGGGGGCACTTGAGCAGAGAGAAAATAAGCTTCGGTTTGGCATCAGGGAGGCCAAAATGAAGGTGTTTCCGGCCTCGGTGGCTCCGGATGATAACCTGGAAGAGGTTGATGACGCCAACAAGCTCCTAGAGGGGCTCAAGCTGGCTGAGCCGGCCGGGGAAGGTGCCTCGTCATCAACCGCGCAAACTGGAAGTGCGCCACAAACCAGCAAACAAGGAGATGCTGAGAGTGGCGCAGATTAACTTGCAGCATGCCAAAGCAGCCTCTGACAACCTCATAATCCTTCTCAGAGAGGAGGACATCGACATCTGTCTTATACAGGAACCCTGGATATGGCGCTCAAAGATTATGGGTCTGCACACCAGGGACTATAACCTCTTTTATACGCATGGTGAAGGTAAGCCAAGGGCGTGCATCCTGGTAAGGAACACAATTAACGCTTTCTTTCTACCTAATTTTAGTTCTTACGATGTCGTAGTGGTCAAGATCGAGTCGCAGAGCGGTCGCAGTCTTATGATCGCTTCAGCGTACTTGTCGCATGACCGTCTAGCGCCTCCCGAGGAGGTCCAACGGCTCATCAGCAACATCAGTAACAGCAAAGAGGATGCTCTATTGGGCTGCGACGCCGATGCCAGACATGCGATTTGGGGAAGCAGCGAAACAAATGAGCGAGGTGAGTCTCTTTTTGATTTTATATTATCCTACGATCTCAATATTTGCAACAAGGGCGATTCACCTACCTTCACTTTCCCCGGCTCGGAAACCTGTAGGGGGTGGGAAGAAGTCCTTGATATTACTCTCACAACTAACTCTCCCGACCTCGTAATTCGTAACTGGACAGTTTCGAAACGAATCTCCCTGTCGGATCATCGAATGATTCTCTTTGACCTAGGCTGGGAGAGGGAGATTAGACAACCACATATAAACCCCAAACGAACATCTTGGAATCTTTTTGACAAGGTAGTTAGCGATAGACTCCATAGAAATAGAACAGCCATAGAGTCCCGGAATAGTCTGGAAGACCGGGTCAAGTCTCTAGAAAAAAGTTTTCAGGTGGCCTACAAAGTTGCCTGTCCTATATCTAGGAGTAAGAAGATCTTCCCGCCATGGTGGGATAGGGATCTGAGCAACCTGAGGTCCAAGCTCAGAAGAATCTTCAACAACTGCTATGCAACGGGTGACTTTCAGGAGTATAGATATTCCCTGAGGGAATATAAAAAAGCTATACGGACTGCAAAGTCAAAATCTTGGCGGGAACACTGCGAGTCGATAGAGGCCACGAAGGACTCAGCAAGACTCGGTAAAATCCTGGCTAAAGACCACTCTAATAAAACCTTTATAAAGCGCGCCGATGGCACTTGGGCGGAATCGGCGGCCGAAACTTTAGACATCCTCATAAATACTCACTTTCTAGACAGTCCTGATGAGGCAACGCAAGGAAGCGAACCGGTACAGCAGGAAGTATCGGCGGCGCTGCTGGATAAAATCATGACTGAGGAGAAAATAGGGTGGGCAATCAATAGCTTCTCACCTTTCAAATCCCCGGGGGTAGACGGTATTCTCCCTATAATGATGCAGAAGACTCAGAATTCTTTGGTTAAGGAGCTAAAGGAGATCTTCCGTGCTTGTATTCGATACAACCATATCCCGACTACATGGAGGAGAACAAGGGTGGTTTTCATCCCCAAATCGGGTAGAAGAGGACATGAACTGGCCAAGGACTTCAGGCCAATAAGTCTTATGTCCTTTGTATTAAAAACTCTAGAAAGAATCTTAGACTTATATATACGGGAGCTTCTAGACGAGAAATCTTTCTCTTCAGTACAGCATGCGTACTTGAGAGGGAGGTCTACAGAAACTGCGCTACATGAGGTGGTACGCACAGTGGAGAGGTCCCTATTGTATAAACAATTCACTCTGGCGGCGTTTGTTGACGTAGAGGGAGCGTTCAATAACGTCAATGTGGACTCCATTAGATCCGCCCTTGCCAGGACAGAAACGGCAGAACCAATTAGAACTTGGATCTCATCCTTACTCACTAACCGCGAAATAACAGCTGAGCTAGGGGGTGCAAAACGTAGTAAGCGGGTACGTAGGGGCACACCGCAGGGGGGCGTGCTGTCCCCCCTGCTCTGGCTCATAACTATAAACGATATCCTTGTGGAACTTAACGCAAATGGAGTTAAGATTGTAGCGTACGCTGAAAATGTGGCGATCCTAGTCTCGGGTCCCTTTCCTTCCGTGATGAGTGAAATCATGGAAAGAACATTAGCAAAACTAAGTAGGTGGGCACAAGATTGTGGCCTTAGGTTGAATCCGGATAAGACGGAGTTACTGCTCTTTACGAGAAAGTACAAACCACCTACCTTCAGACTACCAACGCTAAATGGACAGCAATTAATCCTATCGAACAGTACCAAGTATCTGGGACTGACTATAGACTGCAAACTGAATTGGAAAACATGCATCGAGGAGAGAGTACGGAAGGCCTGCATCGCTTTCTATGCTTGCAAATCGATGTTTGGTAAGAAGTGGGGTCTAAGGCCGAACATGGTGCTCTGGATGTACCAAGCGGTAGTGAGACCGGTGTTGACCTATGGCTCTGTAGTTTGGTGGGAAGCTCTACGGAAGAACTATAACACCAATAAACTACGGAAAGTTCAGGGCACTGCGTGCGTTGGTGCCACTGGGGCCTGTCGCACCTGCCCTGCAGCGGCCTTGGACCCTATTTTAAACCTCCTTCCAATTGACTTGCACATACTATGTACTGCATCGCAAACGGCACTCAGACTCAGGGAATCTGGATGTTGGAAGTGTACTCAACAAGGACACAGTAGCATCCTTAGGAAGGTACCAATAGATTTAGTTAACAACAGGACGGACTTCTGCCCTCGCGAGTTGGCTTTTGAGAGAGGCATCAAGGCCGTATTTCCAAGTAGAAATGAGTGGTAGAAAGGTGGGATCCTGACTGGTAGGGATACACACATTTTCACGGATGGTTCCAAAATGGACTCTGGAGTTGGAGCAGGAGTCTATTCGGAGTCCTTAGAAATATCAACGTCCGTAAAACTTCCTTCTTATTGCAGTGTGTTCCAGGCGGAGGTATACGCAATTCTGCAAGCAAGCGAATTGCTCCAACAAAGGAACATAACTGGAAAGGCAACAATTCTCTCCGATAGCCAGGCAGCTATAAAGGCGCTAGCCGCGCCAACTGTTAGCTCAAAGCTGGTCGGAGAGTGTAAAAAAATAATAACCGCAATATCTGTCTACCTCGAAGTATCAGTTATCTGGGTTCCAGGACACAAGGGAATCGCAGGCAACGAGAATGCTGATGAGCTAGCTCGTAGGGGCTCATCTGCAGACAATGAACGAACACCCATTGCCGATGTAGGTGTTCCCCTAGCTGAAGCCAATGGGATTATCCATAAACACTACCTAGACAAAGCGCAGCGGAGATAGACTAGCACCACGACCTGCAAAATTTCAAAAGCCACCTGGCCAGACTACAGCGAGAAGAGGACAAGGAGCCTTCTGAGTAGATCTAGGGCCGTCACACACAAAATAATAGCAGTATGCACAGGCCACTGGGCCATTGGTACACATGCGGAGAAAATGGGTATCCCGCACAACGACCACTGCAGAAGCTGCAACGACATCACCGCTAAGGAGACGGTAGAGCATTTCTTGTGCAATTGCCCGGCCTTATCCAGAAACCGATTAACATCCTTAGGTAGACCTTTCTTGATAACCTAGGACAGGTATCTAAAATAGAGATCTCCCATATACTTCAGTTCATAAACAACTCCGGCTGGTTGTAACATATCCTTCAACACTCAGTAGGTCTTAGCGAGATTTATGGCTCAAAACGGCATTCTATTTGCTACTTGAGCCACCAGGGTCGCAGCCATTCTGGTGCTTGTCGATTCCCGTTGCGCTTTGTTTAGGTAGTGTTTTTGAATAATCCCCTTGGCTTCGGGTAAGGGAACGCCCATATCGTCATTGGTTGTTCGTTCATTGTCTGCATATGAGCTCATCAACATTTTTGTTACCTGCGATTCCCTTGTGTCCTGGAACCCAGATAACTGATACTTCGAGGTTGGCAATTGGTGAGGTTATTATTTGTTTACATTCCCCGACCAGAATTGAGCTAACAGTTGGTGCGGCTAGCGCCTTTATAGCTGCTTGGCTGTCGGAGAGAATTGTTAACTTTCCAGTTATGTTCCTCTGCTGAAGCAATTCGCATGCTTGCAGAATCGCGTATACCTCCGACTGGAACACACTGCAGTAAGATGGGAGTTTTACGGACGTTGATATTTCTAAGGACTCAGAGTAGATTCCTGCTCCAACTCCAGAGTACATTTTGAAAATTAGTGTATTCCTACCGGCCAGGATCCCACCTTTCTTCCGCTCATTCCTACTTGGAAATACAGCCTTAATGCCACTCTCAAAAGCCAGCTTGCGAGGGAAAAAGTCCATCCTGTTGTCAACTACATCTATAGGTACATGTCTAAGGATTATACTGTCCTTGTAGAATACACTTCCAACATCCAGATTCCCCGAGTCTCAGTGCCGTTTGCGATGCAGTACATAGGCACCTTCCCCGGTCGGTTCGGCCAGCTTGAGCCCATCTAGGAGCTTCTTGGCATCATCTACCTCTTCCAGGTTATCATCCGGAGCTGCCGAGGCCGGAAACACCTTAATTTTGGTCTCCCTAATGCCAAACCGAAGTTTATTCTCTCTCTCTGCTCGAGTGCCCCCAAGGACTCATTGCAGATGAGCAGAAGCTGGCTGGCTGTTGCGCTGCTGTTTTTCGATCTTAATGACCGACCAGTCATCCATCGGGACACCTGGGTTCTGCAGCTTTAAATATTGGATGAGCTTTGATTCATCCAATTTCAATTCCATTTTGGGCAACCAAATACGCGCCCGGGGCCTCCTGGGAATCTCCGCAGCCGGGATGATCTTCAGCGAAAGTTACGTATTTAGTTACGCATTTGCCCAGAAATTCCCTCTAGAATCCGTCAGCTCATTTAATTACCCTACAGTCACGACAAATCTCCTCGCAGTTGAAGGCAGGAACTTGAGTCTGTTTCTCTAAGAGGTATTCGACTACCATCCCAGATAGCCGTCCCTACACACTGCCAGTACTGGCCTTCCATTATTATTGTTCTTCGTATCAACAATAGCAACCTGGAGGAGGTCTCTGACCACCTCACTATAGGGTTGTTTTGATGATGCTGGAGCAACAGCGGAAGGACCTTCCCTGCTTGGCGTAGTTGCCTTTCTTCGCAGAGTGATCGGTCACTTCTTGTGACCAATTCCGCATCGCCGTCTGCTTCGGACCCGTATGTTGTTGTGGCAGAGCAGTACGCTCTGTTTGCGAGGGAGGTCTCGTACTGCTTGACCACCGCCTCGTACCTGGCCTTGTCCTCAGCATCCCGCTCGTGCACTTCCACATCTCCCTTGTTTTTAGCGATCTTATGGAGGATGAAAAGCTCCCTTTGAAACCACGCTTTCAGCAGAGTGCCGGACGATTTCTTCGACTTCTTGGGGGCCACTGTGGCTGGTATGCTCCCTATGTTGGACGTAGATGGTATGTTTGGATCGGTGACAGGCATGCTATGTCTGGCATGCTTGTCATCCTTGTTTTTGACGCTCTCCTGACTACTGGCCAAGAGCTCGTCCTCCGAAAGCACTCTCAGAGCGCTCTTCCTTTCTTCCTCTTTTTTGTTTTTTTATTGCTGTATGTTCTCCGTTTTGATTTTCACGAGTAAACTGGAAAGTAGGGTACACCCCAGTAGAGCCAGTATTCCAGGGTAAGGCACTTAATACAACCGACTTTGCCTGGGCATCGGAGGGGACCGTTAACGACTTGGTTCTTTAAACACTAACAGCCATTTAGCTCTCGGCACGGGTATCTTAACACCTTAGCTTAAAGTGTTACGTCGTCATCGTTATCGACAGGATGCACCAAGGAGAGGTTATATAATCACGTCACTACCCCATTAGCATTCCAAAACAAAACAAAGTCAGAGTCAAAATTCATATGAAACGACACAAACGGCGGTTGCTGAAAAGTGTATTGCCTCTTATTTGACAACTAATACATATTCCCTAATGTCTTATCTTAAATTATCTTATGTAAACGCAGCGTAACGAAGAGAACCGAATGTAGACAGTAATTTTATTAATTGTATTGTAAATTCTTTAAATACATAAACGCAACCCTGTGTCAGGTAAGCAATGCAAACGAACACAATCTTTAGAATTTCGAACATTTTCGAAGTGATTTTGACTTTCAATTTATTAGAAAGTCAAAATCAGCCGGTTAGATAAAAATAAACAATTCTGTTCTTGAATGGCGTTCTGCAGTGAAATTCGCTGGTGCATATTTTGTGATGATGTTTTCTTTGTTTTAATTACAATAGTTTGTGGACAATTGAGTGAATTCAAGTAAAATAATGGAGATTGTACTACCGTTTCATACACATGAGAGAGAGCATTTTCGCGAATGTGCCATCGATATTGGATTCGATGAATTTGTTGTGGTGTGTATGAATTATATATTCAATTAAAAATTTTTGCCTAGCAATTAGTATTTATTTTACAATTTTAACCTTTCTAATATTACTTGCATTTATACAAATATGTTAGCTCAAGTTCATTTGCACAATGCAAGATTCCGATCCTGATGTATTTCCATTAATGGGCACTGAACGTCTTTCGCTACTTATATATGGTTGGGAGATATGCAACGAATACTGGGAGAACGTATCGAAACTGACGGTGACTGATAAATTAATTGTGGTTGTAAAGCGTCTTTCACATTGCTCATTGCACATGTGGTTTAGTCGAGAATGGGATAAAGCTACACTGCAATTGCAAACGGCATTATTATTTGCTGTGAAACGTGCGAGAAGTATATTTGAAAAAATTCCAGAGCTAATGCAAATCAATTGGGAATACCTATTAACTCTGAATCGCTTTCCATGGCTATATCCATATTTCAATAAATATTTTCAATGTATTGCGGTCAAACAAATAACTGAAAATTCTGAAATTATAGAGCAGCCTGCCCTAGAGGAAGGTATGTATAGTTGCTTACAAGTCAATTGACAAATATAGAATTGATGCATTTGCTTATTTTAGATATTACTTACTTACACAAAGAAGGCATGATTATAATTCTCTTGCGTTTAATTAAAATGTTCGATGCTGGCTCCATAGAGGCGGTCAAAAGTATGGCAATTCGTGTAATAGCTGCCTGGAATATTGAATATGAAAACAAGCAGGACAAAGCTGCTCTGCAAGTAATGCTCGAACAAGATAAACCATATATGACGCTCATATGCCATATTTATTTGATGACTGTATACGAAACAGACAATGTTCGTGGCTTTGTAATTGATAATATGGTAAGTCGATGCAAGTAGAATTCTTATAATGGTACAACTTGTGATTTTCGTGCATGTAATATTCTATTCTAGATGAGTAATATACGTTTCTATCATCGAAGTTTGCAACTGGCAAGCACAACAACATCGATGGATGAACAAAAGCATATTGAATATACAGCAGCTCGTTATATTGCAATGACTTGTCTTAAATTGCGAATAAGTACTACAGAATTTTTAGAAGATTACATATTCGATAGTTTCGATGAGTCGTCCACGACAATTTTTGGTATTACTGCACAAGCCTACCTGAGCTATCTACTGGGAAACTTATTAATGGAATTGAACAAAATGAATGAACAAAATTTCGAAGAGAATTTGGACTATTTTAAGCGACTCTTCAATTTATATGTAATCGAACGTGAACGCAGTGAAATGTTTCTGATGGAAGAGCTGCAAAAGAAACATCTACAAAACAATTGTCACAATGATCCGAAAACCATAAAAAATTTAATGGATTTCAAGAGCAACATCTGCAAAGGCAATCGACCCAGTAACATTACTAATTACGGCAGCAGTAACGATGATACTGACGACGAGAAGGAGACTAAGTCAAATTTGGATAAAGAAGAGAATAATATACGCACAGATCCAGTATTTCAAAATTTACCCAATAATGAGAATATACTCACTTATATATATAAAATGTTGGCAATGCGTACATACAGGGGTTGGCGTTTTGCTAAATTGATACTGCTATTGAAGATCATTGGCCATGAGCTAAATGCAATTGAAACATGGCGCTATCAACCGGGTCTTACTACCGAATTCATGTTGGGATTGGAGACAAAATTATCACACTATTTTGAGGATTTGGCAAAGATATTCGATGACCATGGATTCATGGCGCAAGAGTTCTGGTTGACCGCCTTTTATTTGAATCCAAATCCACGCTACTATGATGCTATTCTTCGGATTGGGATGAAAACAAATCGACGCTGGCCGCCGAGTAAATTTGCAAATGGCGACGATGAGAAACAAACAGCAGCTGAAAAGTTGGAGAGTTCAACCAAGTATGGTCTGCTCAGTTCGACCATAGATGTGCAAGAGATCGTCGGCATGGCTAACCATGAGGCACCGAACGCTGATTATGAGCCTCTATATCGTGCACTAAGTGCAATACGTTTACCGGAGAGCATCATTAAAGATCTGCTTACGGTGATCTTTCAGCCGCGCAATAAAGCCTTCGCTTGGGCGGTTAATTGGCCCGAATTGCGTAAACGTTGC
The DNA here is from genome assembly GCA_963854835.1 of Megamerina dolium. Lineage (NCBI taxonomy): Eukaryota > Metazoa > Arthropoda > Insecta > Diptera > Megamerinidae > Megamerina > Megamerina dolium. The sequence goes on along the minus strand of OY978528.1, from coordinate 44,394,262 downwards.
AAAATTTTACTCAAAAGTGCCGAACAAAAACGTCGTCTTGTTGAACTTAATATGGCAGATGCAAATGATCATTTGAAATTTCTCGAAATCGACTATGAAAAATACAAGCATCGACCACAACTGGATTACGGCACCATCGAGTCGGGATATGAGAATGTTATGAGTTTCGATGAAACGGCAGATGATAGCGACGATAGCGACGCATATGAGGAGCCAAAACAAGAACAGCAAGAATTGGGCAGAGGAAAGCGACGTTGTAAATTTCGTCGTCATACTATTGATGTGGATGAAGAGGAGGAGGGGGAAGACTTCGAAGGCGACGAAGAGGATGAACTATTTGATACGTATTTTGCGGGTACGCGGCGAACACGCGCTCGTGCTGCTGCTGTTGTCGCAACAGCAATGTTTCGTGACTTTCGTAGAACTCGCAAGCAAGACACTACTAAAAGTTCCTCCTCTACCGAAGGGACAGAATGTCCCAAATCGACAACCGCTGAAACAGAAACTGCAGCTGTACCAGTACTAAAACGTAATCTCAATGAGCTACTCAATGAATGCAGCACATATGAGAATGCCACAAATGGCTTCCGACCCTTTTCCGATATTTGGAATACGACCAAAGATCAAGAGGTAACATTGGTGGAATCATTGGAGAATGAAGTGAAAGTTACATTGCTCGAGTCGCAAAACATATTGCAAAAATTTATCAAACTACGTCAGAAGCAAAAGCAGGATCAGATCGAAGCATTGAAAATTAAAGTGGAATCACAGGAAAGGGCTGAAATTCACATGAAAGCGGATAATGTAGTGGAGGATAATGAGATGGTATGTAAAGAAGTGGAGGATGTAGTGGAGAATAATGGTAAGGTATGTGATGAAGTTGAGGGTGCTGTGCTGCAAGTATGCAATGTAATGGACGAAGCAGAGAGTAGCGAACAAGTGTGTAAAGAGGCAGAAAATGATGTTGTGGAAGAGTTCAACGAGTGTACTGCAATTGTCGTTGAATCTGAAAGGACCACAGCAGAAGAGGAAGCATCTGGTATGAAATTTTTTGTGTCCATATTTTATTATTTGGTGTAATTGTTAATTTTCTTTAAGAAGTTTGCACTGAAACTGAAGTTCTATTGGCTACGTCATTTGTTAATGTGCCCGCTCAATCGGATGATCCCAATAATAGTGATGATGCCCCTACGACAGCAGTAGAGTTTATAAAGCAATTGCAGGAAACCCAGGAGTTGAAGCAGGCAACTGAAGTGAGCGCGATACCACCGCCAGATGATAACATTGATGAAATTGGTAAAAATCAAACACATGTTAATTGTGCTGATTGTGTAGAAAATCATATTGGCGAAGACGATAACGCTGAATGTATACAAAATCATGATAGTGAAGATGGTAAAAGTGATGCTATAATAAATCGCAATGGCGAAGATGATAAAGGTGATCGTTTAGAAAATGATGATGGTGAAGATGATGCCGGTGATTGTAAAAAATATGATGATTGTGTAGAACGGGATGATGGCGATGCTTGTATACAAAGTAATGAGGAGACAACAATTGAGAATGATGACATATCGAAAGAGATGGACGAAAGAGATCAGCTTATTCGAGAATGCACAGAAAAAGAGGCTAAAGTCATATTAAGACGTTTAACCGTCACGGATCTGAGTCAATTGAGACAACCAAAGGTGTGCTTAAAGCGTATAAATATGGAAGAGTATTTAAAAATGTCCAGAGCAAAACGTCATTCGAAACATAAAGGTATGTGGGTGAAATATTATTTATAGTGAAATTAAAACATATTTCCATTCTAACAGTTTATGTGGATTCAGATGAGAGCAACAAAACCAATAATAGCACTAGTAGTTACAGTGATGGTAGTATTCGTCCTTTAAAATCCTCATCGATGTCAATACGTTATGCGCAACGGCGTGTGCAGCAAATGATGAAACGTAATTACGATTCATCATCAACGGAATCGGAGGAATGCAATAAAACTAAACGTAAACGTATTAAGGTTGCACCACGTGACAATATTGCACCGATACAAGCTGTCGTGAATAAGCCAAATTCTACACAATCGAAATTAATTGTTACTCCACGTAGTGCAAGCGGCCTTAAAATGCGTATATCGTCAGCACCAGCAATGACATTTATAGCAACGACATCCACAACTAATATAACAACCAGCGTTCCTACTACATCCACCGCAGAACATCATCGATTAATGCCTACTTCGATTGTACGCTCATCAAATACGGTGTTGTATTCTAATGCGAATGCTATTGCAAAAGTACGTCGTCTTAATCTTATTCGACCAGTGGTTGAGTATATTCAACTGTCGTCATCTGAATCCGAAGAACTCTACGACTCTGATGAACCACATTGCAATGTTGCGAGTTTTGTTCAGACCATCAGCGATCCAATTGATCCGCTTTATGAAGAGGAGATTTTCTTTGATTAAGTATTGGTAGGATTTATGTTTTTTTTTTGCTGTTTTATTCAATTTTAATTTGTAATTTGTTTTTTTTTTTTTTTTTGGTAAATCGAAGTTGCTTAATTTGAGCTTATATCATACGAGTTTTTAAAATAATTTTAGGTTAGAAGTTGTAAAACAAGATGATCTACATAAATAAAATTAATTATATTGTTTAAAAGAGAGCAAGACGGAGGTAGGTCTCAGTGCATTACATACTGATCTCTTCCCAATCATAGGGCATAAGGATTGCTATGATGTCCTTTCGCTTGAAGATTTTACTCTAATGTTAACTCTAACTCAACTTGAAAGATACCAGTAAGTTTTCTTTAAACAAATAAACATTTAATATCGAAAAAAATTTTCTTTCGAACGGTACCCACCTGTCGGTAAGCAATTGGCAATTCTTCCAGCAGTAAAAATTTGCCATGGAAAAGCTTCTAAAGCTACCCTGTGACAAAGCTCAGAAAAAGTGATGTCGCAAGAGTTCTGCCGTTCGGAACCGGTTAAAATAAGTAGGTTCCTTCTAATACTGTCCAAAATAGGGTGGCAATTTCGTTTTTTTGATTTGTGTATCACAAATACATAGGTATTTTTACAACTTTTCATAAAAGTAACAAAAATTGCCTATATATAGAGGAAGTAGGGGTTAATATGTTTTACAAAAGTCTTCCCTATAAGTTGCTGAACACACGCCCTACTTCAGAAGAAAGGATGACATGGTTTCATATGCCAATTCGCTGTGGGAATGGACCCCTAAAAAATTCCGAGAAAATCTTTGAAAACGTCGATACACGTCGATATATATTTTTTACTTCCCTCTATCAGAATTCCTTGTCAGAAGCTTATCATTTTTGTTAGTGCTGAACCGTGTAATTGATCAAAAACAACAACGAGTTAATAATGGTGAACGTTCTTCAGAGATGTTTCAGCCAGATTCAAATGGTTTTTGTATCGATTCGGAACTGTTGGTGAAACCTGGTTTCACTCACTACACATCCGAATTAAAATTAACAATCAAAACTATGGATTGAATCTGGTTAAGGTCGACCAAAATATTGAAAGACAAAACAACCGTCTGCAAGTTTTGACTACACCTTTTTGGGATACACAAGGTATAATATTAAATGATTATCTTGAAACAAAAATAGGACAATATTCATTATTATTGGACCATTTGAATGAAGAAATCAAAGTAAAACGGCGTCGTTTAGCACACAAAAGCGTCATTTTTTTTCCTAAAAAGAATACACATATGCACAAGTCATTAACTTCAAAGGGTAAACTACACGAATTAGGATTCGAATTAGTCCCTCATCTACCAAATTCTGCGGACTTAGCACCGTGTGACTATGTTTTGTTTTAGTTTAAACGAGTAGGTTATTGCAGACAAACTTTTTTTGCAGTCCTACCGAAATCCTATTAGTTTGGTGATATTATAAAAATTAAAAATCACTGGATGCGAGCGATAAAAACGCAACAAAAAAGTTGTGTTTTCTATATTAGGTCTAAGGCTTATCACTCCATAAAGCACAGTGTGGTTTTTTTTCAGACTTCTTTTTACCAATGTCAGTATTGCTTCATCATGCAAAGACTCACACTCACGTCTATAAATTTATAATATTTTCAAAACTAGTGTTAAGAAGAAGAATGTTCACAGAGTTCATCCAATTTACGGCATACAAAATAGATGTACAAATGAGTTATTTGTGTTTTTGGTCAAATTCATATTTATTGAAAACATACTTCTTAATAACCGAAATATTCACCATTATTATATATGGTATTTTGCCATTTATTGGATAGATAAGCAAACTAGAAGCAAAATAACCATCACGCAATATTCTATATGTTCTTATATCGAAGAAACGCTGGCCAGTTCAATGAGACTGTGTTGACCTAAATAAGTAGTGGTCGGAAGGAGCCAAATACGCCGCATCCTGGAAAACTAAGGAGAAGATTAGTTCCTGGATTAGTTTTGAATGTAGCAATATCACTTTTCGACTTCCTTGGCCATTAAATGGTATTTTTATTTCAGAGCATCACTTAAATTGATCATCTGTACCGTTCAGCTTTAAGAGTTTCACCAGGTTCCAGAACCTCATAGTAAATTAATCTCTTCCAATACAACCAGATACAGAGTAACACATCCTTTGTGGTTAGTGCGAAGGCCTTCTGATCTGTAGGTCGTGGGTTCAATCCACGGCTGAAGCATAAAATTGAATATCGATAAGATTTTTCTTTCGAACGGTACCCACCTGCCTGAAATGCTTCTTAAAAGAGCTCTGTGACAAAAACTAAGTTAAAGTGATGTCACAAGGGTTCTGCCGTTCGGAACTGGCTAATATAAGTAGGTTCCTTCTAATGCTATCCAAATTTAACACGTACAACAGTATTGGAAGATGAGCTCGGTGGTATTTCAATGAGTATTCCTCTCAGAGAGAGGACAACCACATAACCTAACCTAACCTAACACATTCTTCGCTCAATTATCAACTCATACTTTTTTACGTTTAGGATTGTCGTACAATCCAATAGACAGTAAGCTGAGTGGAGAGCAGTCGACGAATCGAATCCAAAGCGAGCAAAGACGCACTCGGTCGGTAAGGTGATGGCTTTTGTATTTTGGGATGCGAACGGAATAATATTCATCGACTATATCTAAAAAGGGACCACCATCAACAGCGACTATTATTGTGAACTTTTGGACGGATTGAAGGCTGAAATCGCAAAAAAACGGCCACATTTGCAAAAGAAAAAAGTTTTGTTTCACAAATCGATGAAAACGATGGCAAAATTGAATGAATTGGGCTTCGAATTGCTTCCCCATTCCCCATTTAATTTAAAATTTAAGTCCGATGATGCAGTAATCGCTGAAACTGAGGCCTACTTTGATGAGAAAGAGAAATCCAAATATAAAAGTGTATCGAAAAGTTGGAAAATCGCTATACTCGTTGTATCGCCCGCAATTATATTGAATAATAAAATTGTCAAAATTTTGTTTTGTTCATACTTTTCTTCAGACTTATTGAATGGCATGTTATAAAGAGGACTTGGAATAGATATTATTTACGCGTACCTTATATTATAAGGGAGTTATGGAAGGGAAGAATATTTTCTCACGTTTTCACTGCTTTCCGTTAGTACCTTACGTCTCCCTTACAAAGTAAACTGTATTGGGATGGAGAACCGACCGAATACGATTCAGAATACTCCATTGTTTTAGTTCATGGTCAAGTGAGGACGGCTGATATCATTTGTAGTTTCTGTAAACCTGCTTACATAAGGCGGCTAAGCCTTAATAAAAGTAAGAGAGATTTAGAAGGGAACGTAGAAGGCCTCGCGGATGACAAATAAGGAGCTCAAATTGCATTACGCCATGCTGCTATTTCCACCTCATGCGCCCAGACACATCCAAACGTACAGACACTACCCAGCATACCAAAATATGAGCGCTCATAAAAAGAAGTAATAAAAGTACGAAAATGGAGAGTATTTTCAGAGCGCTCCTAAAAATGATTCTTAAATTACTCTAAATAGAGTCTTAAAAAGTATAGCTCACTGAGCGCTCTTTGAGTACGTCTTAGACGACCATGGGAGCGCTTAATAAAACACAAACACGATCAGTCGCTTTCACACTATGAAGCATGGATACCTGCAGTCTTTTCTGACTTTTATGGTTTGCCAGGTATGAACTACCACACCGTTTACTTGTACTATAATTTCAATATAAAATATACAGTAGTACATGATGTCTACATAAGTTATACGAATAAGGATGTTGCTTGAGGGTTAAGGTAACAAACTTTCTTACCAAATGATCAGAATAGACAACTAAATAGCAGTTTGTAAACAGCATATGAGTATAAACATCAATGATTAAGTTACATATATAAGTAAGTGTATGTTTTAATGCAACCAACTTCATCACAGATAACTAATTTGTACACATATTACATTATCAGCCAACTGAGATGACTATTCGTAAGACAATTGAAAATTTTCTCACTCACCATTTACTAACGAGATAGCGCAGAGTGCGAACTGAAGAAAATATCGTCGCTGTTGCGGCCATTGTTGAGGATAATTCAAATTTATCGACGCGCCACGGTGCGCCCATCGAAATTGTGAAAGATTATATACCTACAAGATTCAATTGATCCAAGAATAGAAGGCAATAGACACCATCGCTACCGCGATGTGTTCAGTAATTGGGCGCTTAAACAGTTGGAAATGCATTCAATGTTTTACCGCCAAATCGTATTCAATAATGCGGCTTACTTCTGCCTCAAAGTGAATAAACAATATTGTCGCATTTGGAACGAAACTATACCATACAGGACTCACAAAAACGCGATGAGCCATACGTATTCAATTATTAAGAAAATCAAGCTGTCACCGTCAATAGCGACCGAAATAGAGCCAGGCTCGAGAATTTTTTATTTCTAAAGGTATCACATATCTGGAAGGCCTTTGAATTCAACAGGGCGATGCCACACGCCATACTGCACGATTTATTGAAGAAAGTGTGTAGTGACAAGATTATCTTTAGGAAATGGCCTGTCACTTGCCATCTCTGAACTATGTTTTGTGGGTCAAATTGAAATCATTGGTCTACGCAAATAAGGCAACAATAATTGAGGATCCAAGGTGACATACCTCAGACGTTACCATAGTGCCCATATGCCGGAAATCATTTTCCATTATTAACGTAATGAATGGAAAAATTACCACCATTCGCCAGAAATCCAAAATCATAAAATTTAGGGGCACCATATCCCGAATACGTACAATGCTTGTAATTCATCTTCATTTTAGGTACATGTGACCCTCGGCCCATATGCGTAGATCGGCCCAATTTTGTCTTACCATGATTTGGTGAATTTTAAATTTGAAGTATTTTATAAATTCGCAACATACGTAAGTAATATGCATGCCAATAATAACAGTCGTCACACACATCAGTCATCATACATCGAATACGTAATTGAATTTCGATTAGCTATTTCTGTTTTCTAGTGATGTCGACTATGTCTGAATTTTGTGTATTTTTGATCCAAATTTAAATTTAATTATTTATTGGGATCGAGTCTATCAGCGATGTTTAATGTTTAGCAAATTTCTAGTCAATATAAAGTGTACTTATGGAATAAAATTCAAATATCTACATAAATAAATAATTTATTCATGATTTGAGAATAAGTTTTTTTTTTTTGTTTTCATTTATATTATTCATCTGCAAACAACATGAAAATTTGCCCTCAAGCTAATTGCTTTCTAACAAGCAGCATAAATTCAATTCGTAGCGCTCCTTATATGTTTATTTAACATACGCATATACACACATATTTGCACATAACAGTCTGCTCTTCCATCATTTTGCACCCTCACGTCTTTAGCCTTGCCTTGAAATTTGATATTTTTGTTTTTTCTTTTTGGTACACAGGCAATATTTCACCCTAAATCTCTGGTAGCATCACTTCAACCATTGTTATAGTTGCTCTCTCAATTATATGTATGTATTAGCGTATACATATGTAGTACTATAAATGGATGGAAATGCTGCATATCTTTTTATTTGACTGCACCTGGAATTCGATTTGGCATCTACATATATAGTACCTCACTATATGCACGTACAGTGTTGTGATTTTGTTTGGTGGACATTTGTATTAATTTTGAGTATTCTTTCAATGATTGAATTTTTCACCGATTGGAGGTTTATTATTTTAGGTGACCAGCTGCAGTTGTATCAAATCAAAATTCAAAGTATTTCATGACATTTTGGCTTACTTCGGATTAGGTTAGGTTATGTGGCTGCCCTCTCTCTGAGAGGACACACTTAGGCCAGAAAGGCGCATTGTGATACCACTGAGCTTCTCTTGCAATACTGTTGTGCGTGTTAAATTTGGACAGCATTAGAAGGGACCTACTTATATTAGCCGGTTCCGAACGGCAGAACCCTTGTGACATCACTTTAACTTAGTTTTGTCACAGATATATTTTAAGAAGCATTTTTGGTAAATTGTTGCTGCCGGAAAAATTGTCGGCAGGTGGATACCGTTCGAAAGAAAAATCTTTTCGAGATTAAAATTTGTTATGCTTCAGTCGGGGATAGAACCCACGACCTATAGATCAGAAAGCCAACGCTCTAACCACTGAGCTATGGCACCCAGTCTTCGGATTACGTTGCCTTACATTATTAGTTTTTGTGCCTGTTAGGCGTTGGACTCAATTTCATTGTAACCAAGTGTAAAAGTTGACAAACGATAAAATGTTAAAACTGAATTTTAAACAAGTAGTATGTTCCTATTCACTCCATTAAAAATTCGTTATCTCTTCACAATAATAATAACTATCACTGTTCGACGTCAGATTGGAAATCTAACATTTAACGGTTTAAGTTTTAACCCTTGCCATGTAACGTCGTTTTTCGCACCTCCTCTGTGTAACGTCTGGTCACTTGTGTCCGGCTCTTAAAAATGTACGTAAAAGTGCTAAAAAAAATTTGAAAAAATTCACGAAACTTTATTGAGGATTCTATTTTAAGAATCAATCGCTATATTACCGATGTTTAAATTTGTTTAAACAATATAACTGTTTAAACAAACAAAAACGTGGAAAATGGACATTTTTTTCAAAAAATCATAACTTTGGTAAAAACCAATATTTTTTAAATTTTCAAACGGGAAATTAAAGCTTAAGAACAGTACCTTGAAGAAACAAATATCGGAAAAATGTTTAATTAAAGAGGATACTTAAGTTTTGAACATCAAAATCGCATTTTTTCGAAGATACGTAAATATGTCAAATTCACAATAAAACAATGTATTTATTTTATTCAATTTTATTCATTCAAATGACATCAAATATACTAATTAATAAAAGAAATGTTAAAAAAAAAATAAAAATAAAAAATTGTGGTAAAATTATTGTGCACATTCCAAACATAACTCATATATGTGATCTTCACACGCAGGATAACGGCATTTGGCACAGCATAGAAAGCAGCACAGCAAGATAAAGATCTGTCTTAGAACTACAAAAATGACAACTAAAAATTTGTCAATTCCACTTGAAAAACATGAATTTCTAGTAAAAAGCCATCAAAATAAAGGAAAAACCAATTTACTCACCTCCGGCGTTTGATCAACGTACTGTGTAACGTCGGGTCACTTGTGCACTTTTCAAATTTGACCTGGCTCCCACAACGGCTGTTCACGCACTAAACTGTCGGTCCTTGGGGAGCTAGTAGCTTTCCAGTGTACAATTTTTTCCAGCCTAGTTTGGCCCCGCCTCTTCCGCCCCCTTCAAGCTACAAGGTATAGTCAGTTTTGGCAGGGCACAAGTGATCCGACGTTACACGTTAAGGGTTACATACAATTAAAGTGAACAGCAAATTTTACCGACCTGAGAGACGTGGTCGTAAAAAATAAAAATGTAATTCGGAGGATTTTTGATTTAAATCAAATTATGAAATAATGAAAATCGTGATTATGATTTTTCAAACCTTACATATTATCAAAAACCAAAAATTGCGGCTATATCAGCGACTGTTCCCGTGCAATATTACCCGTCAACTGCAATTGTCTAGTGTGTGCATTTCAAGGCTAAAGAAAAAAAGTATAATTACGGTTTGAAAATTGGTTTAATTTTTAAAGTAAAATCTGTAAACTGTAATATATTCACTCCAACATTTCGCTATTAATTCCATACCAGCATTAGAGAATGATTTAGAATGGCAGGTAAAATGACCAGACCGTGAGAAAACAGTTTCCACCAAGGACTTTCGTTTAGTTTTGGAAGGAGATAATGACCGCTGGAAACCAAATTTGTTGATCACGGTGTATATCGTCGTGTGTTCAATCCCAGGCTGAGCCATACATTTAATATCGAACAGATTTTTCTTTCGAACGGTACCCACCTCTCGGCAAGCAATTGGCAATCCTTCCAGCAGTAATAATTTGCCATAGAAAAGCTTCTAAATGCGCTCTGTGACAAAGCTCAGAAAAAATGATGTCACAGGTGTTCTGCCGTTCGGTGCCGGCTAAAATAAGTAGGTCTCTTCTAATATATCGCTATGATGAAAATTTATATTTTTAAGCTACAAAGGAGGTGTTTTTTTACGAATTTTTGTATTCAATTGTGCAAAAAATTAGAATAGTGATCAGAGTCATTTGTCTTTCTCTTCCTCAAACTTAATTAATTAACAACACACTTTGAAATAAAAAAAAAACAGTTGCCATAACCTCGCCTGATAAAGGGATCATCTTTGTCGCCTTTGTTGTACTTCCACCTGCTTTAATTAATTGCCCTGAATGTCTGGTGTATAGTGATGGAACTAAGTTAAGTTAGGAGTTATAAATCAATGTTCGGTCCTCTCGTTAAAACAAATCAATGATACGTCAACTTCAAAACGCAAATTGCTTATATGCTCTATGAGTGTATTGACGCACGCACATCACGTTTTCTGTAAGTTCTATGAATAATGTATTGAAGTCATTAGATCATACAATTTTTCGCAATTTTTAATCGTTTCTATAGACGTCATATAGTTAAATAAGATTTTCTGGCAATTTAAACATTTAAATATTATTATAACATTTTTAGTCTGACAAAAGAATTCATACATTATTTACATATAATATACATCTGGCCACCCTAGTGGTGTTATAATTTTTCGAACATTAAACGGGTCATCAAGAACTCGTATATCGTTCTGAAAACTATAAAAGTAATAATGAAAACTTATAGTTCTATACGTAAAATTCATGAGTTTTTTACAAAAATCATAATTCATTCATTCGTAGAACTTTTGCCCATGTATACGATTAATACGAGTAGGTACTAGAATTATTTGTCTATTTTATTTATAACACTAATGCGGCTGCTGTCATTTTACGTTGCCATGATTGAGAGATGTTTGTTCATATTGTGGATATGGATTTTGGCGTTCAGCCATGTAAGTAAGCTAGTGACTAAATACGTTCATAGATAGATGTCAGTGCAAACAATAATAATATAAAGAACAATAGGAATAATAATAAAAATGTGCATTCATATAACGTAATCCTCATGTATAGTACCATCAGATGAACACACTCACACACACATACATGTGAATGAAAAAAAAATTCAAATTGATGGTAGTACTACAATCTATAGAAGCAAAACGAATCATAAGCAAATAAATGATTAATTCGCAATCCAAACAACAAAAATAATATTCGTAAAGTGAAGAGAAAGGAAGTTTTTGGATAGAACATTTTGCCAATTATTATTTTGTTCTTCTTGTTTTTGTAAATGTTGTTCAGCACCATGACATTGACATTGAAAAGGACAATGGTCCAAACGAATCTTAATGGGATAATTGTATTTGTCCGATTGTTTGGAATTTGCATGGTGTCACCAAAAAATAAATAAATAGAAGCCAATTTATGTTTGCGAAACAAATCGATTATTATTTATTCAATATTATGTTGCATACATACATATATATAAATGTAAACATATATAATATTATTGTGCACTATGAAAATTTAATTCGATATTCGATGTTTAAAACTGAAATGATCTCAAGATTCTAGTTGTTCTATTCAACGACAATAGGTATTAGAGATTTCGAAGAATCCCGATCGAACGTATTAAATGCGGACAGTATTGAAGAATTTAATATCGAAAATATGTTTCTTTCGAATGGTACCTACTTGTCTGCAAGCAATTGGCAATTCTTCCAGTAGTAACAATTTGCCATCGAAAAGATTCCAAAGGAACTCTGTGACAAAGCTCAGAAGAGGTGATGTCGCAAGAGTTCTGCCGTTCGGAACCGGCTAAGTAGGTCCCTTCTAATACTGTCCAAAATTTAACACACACAACAATAATGGAAGAGAAGTTCGGCCAGTGACAGCTCTTTCCCATTGTAAATCTTAGAAGGAAATGAAATAATGCAAACTTTTTTCTAAAGTCAATGTTGTGTAGCCCAAACAGTGCGTTTATTGAACAGAATTTTCTTTCATCTTTTCTGATGAAGCGCGTTTTCATCTCGGCGGCTTATGAAGCCAATGAATCATCAGAAAATGACAGTTTGGTGCGGATTTTGAAGAGGTGGCATCATTGAAAATTTCTCTTTGAAAATTTTACTGGAAATGCCATTTCGGTTAGCAGTGAGCGCTACAGAAGCGTGGCCGGAAATTGAAGACATGGAAATGGACGATCTTTAGTTTCAGCAGGATGGCGCCCCATGCAACACAGCCCATGCCAAGTTCTGCAATCGTGTTATCAGCTGTCTCGGCGATGTTAATTGGCCACCTCGGAGCTGCGATTTGACGCCGTTAGACTTTTCTGTGGTGTGCCGTGAAGGACCGATGTTATGCGAACAATACATTAACGATTCAGGCCCTTAAAGCGAATATCGCGCAAAACATTCGTGAGATAGAACCAGAAACCGTCACTTCGGAAAACTGGGTTGGCATGATGCGTTACTGCCAAGCCAGCCGAGGTACCCAATAATGGGAACGTTTGCTCTTTTAAGCAAACCAATAATAAACCGAAAACAATTTATTTTTGTTTATTTTTTTTTAATTTTTAAAAAGAAATTTGTGTATGGTTCACCCTGTATATTATCAGACGAATTGATTTTCGACAAGTGCACGGAGTAATATTCTTATGTATAAAAGCAGTTTGACCCGTCCTACTTTGACTAACAATCAGCTGTTTCTCAGTTTCATTTTCTATTTCGCACTTCCACTTTATTAAAGTTTTCAAGATCATTTCCACTACAGGTTAGGCGCACCATGCGCGCACAATTCAAATAATAGAATACTTAGTTATAAATATAATTATATGCTTAACACATTTTCTAGTTTTTTCTTGTACCTACTTATGACATTTCATAAATATAGTACATGGGGTAACAAGGGAATAGCTAACAAAGAAAATGAAATTTTTGGCAATTTTTATTTTTGTTTTTTAATATTTATCAGATCTAGGTCAATACATTTTTTCCAGTTATTTTTATTGTATTTTTCTTGATATCATCAGAATAATAAGATTTCGGAAGGTCTGCAAATATGGAAACAAACCATCTTCACACGAAGTTAAATATGGAGGATACGGTGGATGTGGGACCAATTCGTATAGTAATTCATACAGTGGCTCACAGCTTATTTCGTACAGTGTATATATTTTTATGTACATGGCTGTAACATCGAAACTAAAAAACTTATCAATAAGTTTTGAATGTAGATGTCTATGTATGTGTTTAGTAAACCTAATAAGAAAACGGGGAACCCCAAAAATTGTTCTTTTTGTCATGCAAGAGAGAAAAACTATTGATCAGCTGATTTTCAGCTCACATCTTATTTCGTACACAAACTTCAATGTAAGTAAGTTTCATTCTGCCGCGCAGTTACAAAGTTTTTTTGAATTGTATGAGTTTTTGGACCTTTTTAACTATTATAACAATTTTTATTATTATTATTTTAAATAGTTAAAGTGCTGTAAATTAAACATTTAGCGTTATGGGTCGTCGTACAACGATGGAACAGCGTAAACTGGTAATTAACCATTTTAGGAAAGGTCAGAGTGTGCGAAAAATTGCTGAAATGACAAATTTAAGTGCCTCAACTGTCCAATACATCATTCAACGCTTCGTTCGCGAAAATCGGTAGTAGCCCGAAAGAAACCATTCATTTCGAAAATGAATATACAACGCCGACTTGACTTCGCCAAAGAGCATATTATTAATACTCCTGCGTTCTGGAATACCGTTATTTTCGCGGATGAGTCTAAGTTTAATATTTTTGGCTCGGACGGAATGTCATATGTTTGGCGTAAAGCGAATACCGAGCTAAACAAGGAGAACCTTAAGCCCACAGTGAAGCATGGTGGCGGTAGCGTGATGGTTTGGGCCTGTATGTCAGCAGCCGGAGTAGGTGAATTGGTTTTTATTGAGGAAACAATGGACAAAATGAAGTACCTCGAGATTCTGAAAAACAATTTACTTCAAAGTGCAGACAAACTGGGTTTGCGGGAAGAATTTCGGTATTACCAAGATAATGACCCAAAACATAAATCTGGGATTGTGCAATCTTGGCTTATTTGAACTGCTCACACTTGATGTCTCCACCACCACAGTCACCTGACATGAATGTGATTGAAAATCTTTAGTCTATTTTGGACAATAAAATAAGAACACACAAGATTTCTAATAAGCAAGACCTAAAGAAGGTACTAATGGAGGAATGGAAAAAAATCACACCAGACATCACTCAAAAATTGGTGGATTCAATGCCAAATAGACTCCAGGCTGTCATTAACGCTAAGGGATGTCATACTAAATATTAAAATCAACTTACTTTGTTTTTAGTTTGAACTTAAAGAGACTGTACGAAATAAGCTGTGACATGAATTTTCCTATTTTTTTCTTATTTTATTTTTTTATAGTGTCAAACACTAAAATTTTGAAAAAGTAAATTTTGGAAAATAAAAAACAAACCTTCCTTTCAAAAATGGCATTTATATTTTGTTCAAATTTTTGCTATATTAGGAATTACGACTGCAGCAATTTTTAAACTGTCACTGTACGAAATAAGCTGGGAGCCACTGTATATTTAGTATAACCATTAAAAGTAATGGTTTGTGCGCAGGTGTATTGTCTTGGCGAAAATAAATTTTTTGTATGCTAAACGATGTCGTTGTACTTCGATTTCTTTATTAAAATGACCCAATAATGATGAATAATATCCATATGTATCTCTCCGTAGCCAAAAATGTTCAATTGTTTTGGTCGTCATTCACCAAGTACAATCCATTCTTTTGGCTGTTGATTTGACTCTGATTTATGATGATTAATCCAGTTATGAATCGACGAAGGCATTTCCTTTGTTCACATTGAACTATCTCGAAATATTGAATAGAACCATTTTATGGTTTTTTGTAATGAATCCTAGTGTTTCTGCCTGTTTTGTTCTACTAGGGCATCATAAAGAATAATTTGTTGCTGTACGATCGCCTTCAAGCTCAGCAAATCAATATTTTATCATTGTATCCAATGGAAGAGATACATTCTTTTTAAAAAGTAATGGTAAATCAACACACAAAATTCACTTTCTTCCGTGTAAGTATATATTACATTTTATTTAGAGTGAGTGGTTGAAAAGTTATGGTTTATAGTTTTTTCTTTTTAAGAGCGGATTTTGATCTATCTATTAACCTTATCTAATAACATTTGTATTAGTTACCTTAGTGCCCGGGAATTAGACAGTTAAAGTGAGCACTATGGCGTTCATATATGTTATTACTTCGCTCCTATCTATTAAACCCCTCAATATGTTTTATATGGACGATGAGATCTGCAAAACTCCAAGTAAAAAATTATTTAAATAAAAAAATAATAAAAAATAAATAAATAAATATGTGGCACTTCAAGCTCTTCTCTTTCATTACTGTTGTGCGTGTTAAATTTTGGAAGTATTTGAAGGGACCTACTTATTTTAGCCGGTTCCGAACGCCAGAACCGTTATGACATCACTTTTTCTGAGCTTTGTCACAGTTCTTTTAGAAGCTTTTTCATGGCAAATTGTTACAGTCGGAAGAATTGCCAATTGATTTCGATATTAAATTTGTTATGCTTCAGCCGGGGTTCGAACCCACGACCTACAGATCAGAAGGCCAACACATTAACCACTGAGCTACAAGCCATCATTATTATCTTCAATTACTATCAATAATCAAATATCAAATTATCATGAATGGTCATAGTTTTAATTAATCACAATCGAAATTATTCCATTAAACCAGTGATTAACCAGACCTAAAATATTTAAAATACTTAAATTAGCGGAAAACTAATTGAATGATTAATAAACATTTTGAATAATCAGTCATATATATCATAGCATTTCACTTATTTTCGAGTTGGTATACATAGTCATGTTCGTCTGATGATAAATAAATTTTGTTACATTTGCAATATGTTGTAGTTTTCAAAGGAGAATAAAACTTTTTTTTTTAATGTTAACAACTAATAGTATAAATTTACTTTAATTCTGCAAATTAAAAATTAAGTGATAGACTTGATATAGGGTTTTAAATTAGTTTCAACCACAAACTATTTTGAAGTTATACTGAAAATTGGCCTTTAGTAACTCAGTAAGAAAAATATTATTTATAGAAAACTCTTTTAATCTGCCCTACAAACAAACAAACAATAAAACAAAAATTTAAAAAATAAATCAATAAAATAACTAAAAAATCTTTGTATAGCTGCTTTTTTTGTTCACTTCAAAAAGATAACAATACACTTGAATATTGAACCAAAAAATTCCTTTATAGACAAAAATAAAAAAAGAATAATATCAACAACGTTGAACAGCTGACAACAATTTGAATTTTTATTAGCTACACGTGGCCGATGTAATACATACCGACAACTAAACAATGGCACGCGCAGACTCATACTCAATTTCGCTTCCCACATTTATACTAAACAACATAATTTGTGGTTTAAGCCTTTTTTACTCTTCCACTCGTTTGACGAATAACAGTTGTTGCCACTAGTCGTATTTCAACAGTTGTAAAGGAGTTTCAAGTGGCATTGATGGCACGCGCCTTTGACTTAAGGACTTTCCATGCCTAAAATATTTTGTCTAACGTAACGAACGCGTGTCTCGTATCAATATGTGTAATCTCAGCGTACATAGCAAGTTAACTTGCCCTAAATGTTTATACCGGCCTTTATTATTGTTAGTCGCTTTGTCGTTGTTGTTGAACGGCACGTGTGGAAGTTGATTATGGCGCTAAATAAGTGTTTAAGTGGTAACATGTGCCGACGCACTCTGTTTCTGCTACCATCATGTTTATAGTTCTAATACGTTTCCGCTACATGGTGTCATCGCATTTGCATTTCCCCTTGATTGCGCCTTTTGTCATGTTGTAATCGTAATTTTATTATTTTTTCCTTATATTACATAAAGTTCTACAGTATAGTATTTTAAGGCTAAAGGATTTTTTATGTCACGTGTCTTATGTTATGATTCCACAAATGTCGCTGATACGCTAAGTGTGAAAATTAAACGACTAAATTAACATTTGCAGTAATGTTGATTTAGAGAACAATGTTATCGTTGGGTAATTAAGTGTATTTTAATTCATATGCTTTGTCAAGTATCCATAAACTCATTTTCGATACTTTCCGCCGACGTAAATATGACCAAAAATCAAGGGTAAAATGTTCCTCTAGAAAGCTCTAACATGATTGAAAAGAGCCACATTATTTATCTCCGAAATATTAGAGAAGTAGTTACTTATTTAGATAACCCAAAGCTATATATAGTGTAAATATTCATCAAGTTAATTATCCTACTCGGTTATCGCAAATATCACGATGCATTCTGATTAGCAAGACCCATTGATTAATAGCCGTATTTTATTTGACAGATTGCTATGAACCAATAAATGGAAAAAGATGCTTATTTTCCTAAACATAGTTGATTTAATTTTTTAATGTTGGAATCATTTTCGAATATTTTTAAATCATATGTTATTTAAAAATAGCTAGTAAGTCGTTCAATTTATTTTTTCTTCCTTTAAAGTTACATATTTTAAAATAGCCTATATTTTAAAGTGATTCTTTAATTTTTGTTCTCAAGTAAATTTTGCAATTTGTTCAAAGACGGGAAATCCCCATTTCCATAAATATGAAGTATAGTTTAGTGGCCAGTCTTTCTTTTTGTCTCAAAATATTCTTTACATTAAGGAAAATTAAATTTAGTCAACTACTATTTCTAGTAGGACTTTCATTCTCTCTAATATTGTATGACACTTTGTTAAAAAAATTCCCAGACACCAATATTTTATTTATCGATCTAATTCACTGAAATTTTGAAGAATTTGTGTGGTGCCGTTCATACAAATTTCTAGAAACGTCGCAATAATGAAGGATACATTTTTGATTCAGCGTTAGTATTCCGTTTCAGAGTTACTTGCACCGTTTAACAATTAGTACTTACTAATGAGACATTTTTCAATCGATTCTCTGTTTAGGGTTTTTGAAAAGGGGAAAATATATCTTTTTAAAAGTGCATTTTAGTTTGTAGGCCGGATAAAGGTATTTCGAGAATTGAACTGGAGAACTTCAAATTTCCACTTTTTTTCTGGGTGTTTTCTTTTTAACATCCATTTTTTTCAAAAGGTTATTAAGAGTACTATTCTGATAGTATATAAAATTCTAATTAAGACAACTCTCTATGCATTGGAATCGATTGCAAATCTTCGGACCTATGATTGAATAATGGATTGTGAAATTAAACCCAAAAAAAAAAAGGGTTTTAACAGCAATATAAAAGTTGAGGGTGTTAAAAACTTTATAAATACGATTATGTATTATACTTGACCCGAGCTTGGTGCACACAGCCATTGTTTAAAAATACACAACTAGTTTACTCAATAAATGTCTTATTTTTTTTGCATTTAAATTATAAAACTACTTCTCGCTTAAACATGTTACAGCTAATACTTAATAGAAAATTAATATAGTAGTAATATATTATCGTCCATTAATTTCATTAAGAAATTTTGATTTTCCTATCTTTTCCCTATCAAACCAATAAATATGGCATTTCAGTAGCCCTATTCGCATAAAAAGATACAAATTTGACATAATTTGAGGTTAGATGTGGCTGAAAAAAACAATAGTCATCGTGATTAAAAGCTAAAATAAGAAGCCAAAGCACTTCGTTATAAATGGTATCATTATCATGGTTTCCACAACATTTAAGATTTAAGTACCACCACACAAAGTGAATACTCGTATTTCTGGATACATCTATCCATTGGATATTTAGCAGTAATTACTAGGTAATATTTACATTTTATTTTGTAGAGGAAGCAGCCCTTGCTAACTAATACTAAAAATGATGTATAATTAACAATACATAATGTTTCATTATATTATTAGGGATGAACAAATCTTTTTAACGTATGTGTTGTCCTTATTTGCTCTTCAATTCAGTGTCGAGCGTATTAGGATGCTTCTTCAAACGTTGTAGACATTCGTAACACACCAAGGTGCATTTGTGATCATTCGTAATACTTTGGATTGAAACCGTTGTATGATGTTAATGTTACATTTTGAGACTGTTCTCACAGCTGTATTTCATATGTTCATATTGGCTTGACAATTGCTTTATATATAAATAATTTGTTGTCTAGAGACATTTGAGAATTGCTGCAAATTAACCAGTGAAGTTTTGTTAGCTTTATGAAGTTTTGTTAGCTTTAGTGTCTCTGCCATGTGAGTTTCTGTCCAGATGGAGCCAAGGTATTTGGCGCTAAGTTGAGGTAGATTTTCGTTGGTAAGTCTCACTGCCGGACAATTCTCTCTGCGTGTTGACAGGTCACCTGAATAGATTTCGGTGTGTTCACCTTTAATTTCCAATTATTTAACCACGTTTGTATTACATTTAAGCCCGTTTGAAGCTGGTGTTGTTGGTAAGTCAGTGGTGAATAAAGTGTAAAGCACAAGTACGCTACCCTGAGGTACAGTGGAGGTAATTTATATAATTGCGTAGGTTCATCTTTAAATTATACCATAAAATTCCGTCGAGTCAGATGTGATTTTAGTATTTCATAGTACGGGTTTGGAAGCATTTTCTTTAGTTTATCGAAAGCCTGTGTTATATCAAGAAACGCAGCCATGCAATATTGTCTGTTATTCATTGCAGTATTTATCGCTCTATATACTTTATGTACTTGTTTTATAGTAGCGGGATCTTTCTGAAACCAAGTTGATGGTCAGGCATTAGTTTCTGAGAGTACATTATTGGTTTTAGTTTGGCTAAAAGTATCTTTTCAAAAACTTTGCTGCTAATAGGTAGAAGACTTATCGGTCAGTATGATGTAACTTGTTCCAGAGGTTTTTCTGGTCTTGGTATAAGAATTATCTGAGATACTTTCCATTAAAGGGAGATCGCATTAAACAGTGTTATGAATCTGAATCCAATTTTTGGTAGTTCCTGCAATATTTTGGCAGTGATAATATATATATATATGTATATATATATATATATATATATATATATATATATGTGTATATATACAGTGGCTCACAGCTTATTTCGTACAGTGTATATATTTTTATGTACATGGCTGTAACATCGAAACTAAAAAACTTATCAATAAGTTTTGAATGTAGATGTCTATGTATGTGTTTAGTAAACCTAATAAGAAAACGGGGAACCCCAAAAATTGTTCTTTTTGTCATGCAAGAGAGAAAAACTATTGATCAGCTGATTTTCAGCTCACATCTTATTTCGTACACAAACTTCAATGTAAGTAAGTTTCATTCTGCCGCACAGTTACAAAGTTTTTTTGAATTGGATGAGTTTTTGGACCTTTTTAACTATTATAACAATTTTTATTATTATTATTTTAAATAGTTAAAGTGCTGTAAATTAAACATTTAGCGTTATGGGTCGTCGTACAACGATGGAACAGCGTAAACTGGTAATTAACCATTTTAGGAAAGGTCAGAGTGTGCGAAAAATTGCTGAAATGACAAATTTAAGTGCCTCAACTGTCCAATACATCATTCAACGCTTCGTTCGCGAAAATCGGTTGGAGAACAAGGGCAGAGAAGCACCTAATAAGATTTTCAACGCTTCAGACGAGCGTTATATTGTACGAAAAATTAAGAAAAATCCAAAGTTATCCGCTCCGAAGTTGGCTGCAGAGGTTCAGCGTGAAATAGGAAAATCATCCAGTGCTGAAACTGTCCGACGTGTGCTGCGCAATCATGACTTGAACGGTCGAGTAGCCCGAAAGAAACCATTCATTTCGAAAATGAATATACAACGCCGACTTGACTTCGCCAAAGAGCATATTATTAATACTCCTGCGTTCTGGAATACCGTTATTTTCGCGGATGAGTCTAAGTTTAATATTTTTGGCTCGGACGGAATGTCATATGTTTGGCGTAAAGCGAATACCGAGCTAAACAAGGAGAACCTTAAGCCCACAGTGAAGCATGGTGGCGGTAGCGTGATGGTTTGGGCCTGTATGTCAGCAGCTGGAGTAGGTGAATTGGTTTTTATTGAGGAAACAATGGACAAAATGAAGTACCTCGAGATTCTGAAAAACAATTTACTTCAAAGTGCAGACAAACTGGGTTTGCGGGAAGAATTTCGGTACTACCAAGATAATGACCCAAAACATAAATCTGGGATTGTGCAATCTTGGCTTATTTGAACTGCCCACACTTGATGTCTCCACCACCACAGTCACCTGAATGTGATTGAAAATCTTTGGTCTATTTTGGACAATAAAATAAGAACACACAAGATTTCTAATAAGCAAGACCTAAAGAAGGTACTGATGGAAGAATGGAAAAAAATCACACCAGACATCACTCAAAAATTGGTGGATTCAATGCCAAATAGACTCCAGGCTGTCATTAACGCTAAGGGATGTCAACTAAATATTAAAATCAACTTACTTTGTTTTTAGTTTGAACTTAAAGAGACTGTACGAAATAAGCTGTGACATGAATTTTCCTATTTTTTTCTTATTTTATTTTTTTATAGTGTCAAACACTAAAATTTTGAAAAAGTAAATTTTGGAAAATAAAAAACAAACCTTCCTTTCTAAAATGGCATTTATATTTTGTTCAAATTTTTGCTATATTAGGAATTACGACTGCAGCAATTTTTAAACTGTCACTGTACGAAATAAGCTGGGAGCCACTGTATATATGTTCTTTTTTGTCTACATAAATAGCACAAATTTGATTGTTTTCACTTTCACTCATTCCACCATCATATACTCCTTACCTACAGTTAATACTTATGCACTCAAATGGTAAAATCGCCGTTGCATTAACTAACTTATATTGTGAAGGAAGGAAGTGTGGATTTAACACACATCAAAAAATGTAAACCAAGCAAATCAACCCTTAAGCATGCGTTACTGATAAGCCTACAGGCGACACCATCATCATAGCTATATGTCAGAGTTCTCAGTTCTCAGTTCAGAGCGAAAAACAAGAAGAAGTTAACGAGCGAACAACTAAGTGAAAGCCCATAAACCAGCAATAGCAAAAACAATTATAAAACAATACCACAATGAGCAAGAATTATGTAGAGAGAGGCCGATAAAATCGACCAGTACAACCGGTGGCTTGACAACTTCCAGTTATGCTGATTGTTTTTGCGCCTCCTGCTTCTTCTATTGCTGAAATCTCTTTGATCGCACTCGAATTATTGCAGCTCGACAAAGTCATCCTTCCGATTGGTGTTTTTCGATAATGGTGGTAGCACGTATTATGCATAAGCATAATACTCGCACATCGGTAATGGTGGTGGTGGCAAATAATTACATACATATATTCCAGTTCCAAACAGACCAACCCCCTCAGGCACGAATAAATTGAGAATGGCGCTGAGGCCGTCACGACCAACACCAATACATAGAGGGTTGCTCATACATTTGCGATTCGCGCCGACGATGAGTAGACCAGTTAAGTTGGTGAGTTTGCTAGTTGATTGTCGCAATAAAACTAATGAGCTCCCTGAAGTGAGTGTTTAGTTTGTAAAACAACGTGTTACGGAGAACAAGTTAAAAACCATAAAAACAACACAATTCGAAACGTTGAATAAAGAATAGAGTATGCAAGAATTACAATGCTACGAAAAATCAAACGCATTCTAAGCTCATAAGAACAAGTGTCGTGTGATTCTTGTGGTTCTCGAAAACAAAATTCATCATCATTGTAGTTCAGAGAGTATTTCGCGTGTGCGATAAAAAAAATGTCTTCGTGTTATAGCGGTTTCGATGATCGTTCATTTGAATTCGATGATTCGTCTTACGACAGCGGTTATGAGAAGAGCTTTGAGACCGAAGGCAACTTTGCGCAGCGTAAGCTCTTTTTTGACAGCAGTATCGATTTTTATGGATCCGCCATCGAAACACCAACACCATCAAGTGGATATTTTCCTACTACTAGCGATGCGTTAGAAAAGCAAGCCCAACTTTGTGGACTTTTAGACACCAGTAGCAATCATAGTAGTCGTAGCGCTGGACGTACGTTAGTTGAACATGTGTGCAGTAAAGTGCCACTGGATTCTGAGTTTGCACCCATGTTGGGTGCGAATACTTCAACGCCGACAAAAAAATCATCAACCATCGAAGGGGTGGCGGTGGACAGTGAGCAACCAACTGAACCGCGACCAAAACGTAAATATGCCGTCGGTAAAAATCGTGTAACACGATCACGCAGTCCAACGCAGGTGGTACGCATTAGGAAAGTCCGTCGTATGAAGGCAAACGATCGCGAACGAAATCGTATGCATACACTGAATGATGCATTGGAGCGGCTGCGGATCGCCTTGCCGTCACTGCCCGAAGAAACGAAATTGACAAAAATCGAAATTTTACGCTTTGCTCATAATTATATATTCGCTTTGGAGCAGGTCATTGAAAGTGGCGGCACAATTAATTTGGATCTGGAAAAATTGCAGAATTTCACTCTCAGCGGTGAAAGGATTACCAAAGAAATATTCGATGCTCTATTCGTAAATCCACAGCCGTATCCACTGTACGGAATGGGCATGACATACAGCATATTGGGACGCGTACCATTTTCAAATCACCAAATGTCGTTAGGGCAGCATCCATACAATGATGAGACCAATGCCAATCATTCACATGATCAAGACAAGGAGGAGCGATATCATATTTTAAGTGTTGGATGTAATAATTATGAAGAACATTGTCTCAGTACGCGTCGCTTTGGGGAACACTCAAGGCCACATATATGTCACGAATTAACAGATTCTTTTGCGAATGAACATTTTTCATCTGAAAAATACGAACTCTTCAAAAGCACATTTGAAGCAGCTGCAAATATAAGCAATACATTGACTACGCCAAATTATCAAAATTATAATGGCTCCGGTAGCAACAGAAGTACAGCGAATACAGAAGGGTATACTGGAATGCTGTCAAATATGAACTGTCATGCCACGAATGGAGCGGCAGCTGTCGGCAATGGTGGCGAACAATCTACAATACCAAACAGCAACACAAGAGGAAGAGCAGGAGAAAGAAGAGAGATGATGACAATATCATCAGTAGCTGGAAGAGCAACATCACTGCATCAGAGTAGCAGTTTTTACTCACAAACACCACCCTGGAAGGATTACAGTGAACAAATTGTCAATACTAGAGAAAGTTTTGAATATTTTACTGCTATCTAGTATTCTATTGTGATTTAGTGTTAAATACAATTTTTCATACCATACTGTATGGAGCAATTTGAGCGATAGATAGATAGACATATTCGGATGTACATATAATGAGATAGTTTTCTATAGTTTTTCATTTTCAAATCGAAAAAACAAAATGAGGTAAAAACATTATACTGGAGTTTCTCTGTCAGCTCTGGTATAATGTTTTTATCTCATTTTGACAAATTTGATAACACAATTTATTGCGATTATTCTTTTCGGTAGATGTTGTTTCTTTAGAAGAATAATTTATTTGGGCTAAGTACATGAAGATCGAATGAATTAATGTCGAAAAATGTATGAACAATTTTTTTCAATAACAACAAATTTTTACACTTTCTACATTATTTCAATACAAAATTTAAATAACGTTAAACAAAAATATGTATGGAATTAGATTTTCGACATTATTGCAAACATTTTTATAGCAATCTCGAAAATTTTTTCAACATTATTGCAAATTAAACTTGGACTAATGTCGAATAAAAATGTATGGAATTAAATTTTTTACATAATTGCAAACATTTTTATACTAACGTCGAACCGAAATTTGGCAAAAATGGCGATTTCGACACTATTGCAAAATTTTTCGATATTAACGCCTCACACCTTTATTGATTATAATGAAATTTTAAATCCATTTCATTATAATAAATTAATGAAATACTCAATACAAATATTAAAAGTCATTAAAGAATTTTAAAGAAATAATATCATGATGAATTACTTTGCTGTAATGATATTGTTTATATATTTCATTATAGCAAACTAATGCACTTCAACTATTATTAATAATTTGTTATAATAAAATTATTTATCCTAATTTATTATAGCAAACTAATTAAATATTCTGTAGAAGAGTTAAAAGACATTTGAATAATTTTAGTCAAATGGAAAATTATGATAATGTCTTAAAAATAAGAAGAATTTTAGCTCGCAGCATGCTTCATTTTATGACTTGGACATATAATTAGAAACATTGTGTACGTCAGTTATAAAATGGACCATAATGAATAATACAATATATAGAGGAAAACATACGCATATGTCCGAGAGTTAACATAACATATTGTGGTTGTCGCAGTAAATCAGTACCTTTATATAATTAAAAATATAGGGAACCAAAGATTAGCTTTTACAAAAATGAGTAATCATAAATAGTTACGAAACTAGGAAGGAAAATAGCTAAAGAGAAAGGAAGAGCGAGAAAAAGAGAATACTATTTTTATAAGCACTGGCAATGTACGATATACATAAATTGTTTGCAATTACAAAAGAACCTAGTCATGTTCGTAGCATTATAACTTTATAAAATGTATACATTTTTAATTTAATAAAAATACAATATTTTTGAAAAAAATAAATAAATTTTGCAATTATGTACTTAGAAAATGTCTAAATTTACTTACAGAAGACGAAAGCAGTGAACAAAATTTTTTAGATTGATGACTTCCACTTTAAATAATATAATGATAATCTACATGTTCAGCATAAAATTTGTCAGTTATAAAGGTATTTTACTACTTTTTTAGATATTTTACTGTCTGAAGGTTTTCTAAATGGCTAGCGAAAGTTGGAGACCAAGTTACGATAAAAGAATATCAACCAAATTGTATACTTCCTTATTTTCAACTTCATTGATATTAAGCGTCGCTTCCGTACTTGGTTTAAAGATATCAATCCGCCCGTCTGTCTTTCACTAGCTAGTAGGCAGTATACTTGGACAAATGTTGAAGACATTTCGCCAACAATTTGACATCAGCTCTGATATGAACGATCGGCCGACCATGCATGAACACGGAATTATAAGATACAAATACACAATTCTTAAAATGCTTACGCCTGATAACTTACCTAATATTTAATCAATTGCATTAATATTTGGTAAGTAAATTAACATTGTATTGAATTATCGCAAGAAATATATAGATACCAAGTCACTTAATTTATTTATATGTACTTTAAACCGCCATAACTTCTTCAGTAATTCATGTATGACTACCATATTCGGCATGTACATTATAATTGTAGGGGTAAATAATTTCACAAAAGAGATGAGTCGATCCTACTATTTATTTAATTAAAAGCGCCATAAATTAGTTTTTCATTTAAGACCATTTGCTAAGTATATTAATATTGTAATGTATATCTATATTGCCTACAATTTAATGTAGCTCTCATATAAAGTTCCCGAATTTGAATAAATTTGGTGCAGCTCTAATTTACGTTGCCCTTCGAATGTGAGAATAATTTTGTGGAATGTAGATTAATATTCTAGGGATTAATATCAGTGCAACATTTTAATGTATCTCTCATACAAAGTCTCGAACTCTATTTTAATTTGAAGCAGCTATAACGTCCTTAGTACTATATCTAGGATAACAATATTTGGTGTTTAGAATAATATCTTATGGAGATCATTTCGCATGAAATAGATATGATGCACCTATTATTTTATATAGTTTCCATACAAAGGCGCTGATACTATCCATTCAGTAATGGAGTAAATGCATGTGTGAGGTAAACATATTTTTTTTCGGTGCTCACCCTTTTTTACTGCTCGCCTGTTGCTGATGTTAATAGGTTGCTCTAGATCGATTGTAAAGTTATTTTATTTAAGATTAATCTGCAAACCTAAATTGTTAGTACAAAATTAGATATTGTGATATACACAATTACTTACTTACTTATGTGGCCATACCAACCGAATATCGATTTAGGCCGAAAATAACATGCTTCGCCAGCCATCTCTGTTCTTCGCTAGCTGGCGCCAGTTAGAAATTCCAAACGCCGTCAGGTTCTCCAGTACTTGGTCTTTCCACCGGAGGTTAGGTCTTCCTCTTCTGCGTCGTCCTCCAGCGGGTTCCGAATATAACACCTTCTTAGCTGGAGCGTGTTCTTCCATTCGCTCGACATGACCTAGCCAGCGCAGCCGCTGGATTTTGATGCGCTTTACTATATAAATATCGGCATACTGCTCGTACAGCTCATGGTTGTACCTTATTCGTTACTCGCCACCAACGCAAATAGGTCCAAAGATCTTGCGTAGGACTTTTCTCTCGAAAACTCCAAGCATCCGTTCATCCGAGGTGGAAATTGTCCAGGCTTCAGCGCCATATGATAGGACAGACATGATGAGAGACTTGTTGAGTGTAGTTTTCGTTCTTCGAGAGAGGGCTCGACTTCTCACCACTTGACTTAACACCAGTTAGCAAGAGTTATCCTACGCGTGATCTCTAGGATGACTTCATTACAGTTGTTGATGCTGGTTCCAAGATAGACAAAGTCCCTTACTACTTCAAAAGCGTAGTTGTCAACAGTGACGTGCTGTCCAAGACGCCGGGACTTTTTGTTTGTTGACACTAGATACTTCGTCTTGCCCTCGTTCACCGTAAGACCCATCCGACGCGACTCTCTTTCCAACTCTGAGAATGCTGCACTGACTGCTCGCGTGTTCATGCCGATTATGTCAATATCGTCGGCATACACTAACAGCATGACACTTTTGTTGAAGATAGTGCCATTATGTCGTAGATAAGCAGCTCGTATTATTTTCTCCATAATAAGATTGAAGAAGTCGCACGATAACGAATCACCTTGTCTGAAACTCCGTTCGGTACTAAACGGTGTGGAGAGGTCCTTCCCAATTTTCACTGAACAACGGGAGTTATGCAGTGTCATTCTACAAAGTCGAATGAGCTTCGCAGGAATACCGAACTCAGACATTGTTGCGTACACAATATTCTTTAAATATTTAAAATATTTTCTATTTAAAAAAGTAAAGAATGCGGTTTCGCAAAATATTCACTTTTCTTCAAAAAATATAAGACTGGATAATATCATAAGTACATGTAAAAAGTTACAAAAATAAACGTACTATACCTTCATATTACCATACGAGTTTTTGAACAGAAGTTAAAATAACCAGCAACCCTGTTCAGATTTATTTTGTATTTCTTTTTTTGTGTTTCAATCATTCATTGCTCGAATACAATAGGGCCTTTAAATTCAAATAAATTTTATTTGCCACACATAAAATTTGGTATGGGGTGAGGGTAGATCAGAGTGAGAGCAATAGCAGGATGAAAACAATAGTAAAACAACTTCACGTCACCTGCCATACATAAACATTCATGTACAATATAAGGTGTTACCCATCAAACCAAAATATAAGTTTGTTATTCCATAATACAGAAAATGCTACAAATATCAAATGCACTAAAAAGGCGTAAAAAGTCATTCATAAAAAGCTCCAAAGCACTTCTAATTCAGCTAAATTAAAAGTTATATTCGAGCTATACATAGGATTATATTCACAGTGTTAAAAAGTCTCCTAATGTTCATATAGAATTCATCCAAATAAAGATTCACTTTAGAATCATATAAGGAATTATGTTCACTGTCCCCTCACTGATGTGTTAAGCACACTCATAATGTTCAAAGATCACATAAAATAATATTTTCTGAGCTATTTTGTTTGCTGGGTTAATGTATTTAGAAATGTCATTGAAGCATGAGTACTCTGGACCAGTCAACCAGACATTCATTCGAATTGCATGAATGGTACTCAAATTATTTACTCAAATGCACTGTTAAAAACATAGAAAATAGGAACGAAATAACTTTTTTTAGATTTTACTAAGGGAATATTTACGAGTAAGGTACATTAATATTTACATACACATTACCGTTAGTTTTTTCAGTGTTACCTTCAATATTACCAGTTATAATTATAAGTACCTACTCTCTTAAGTAAATATACTAGATATGCAATCAGACCCAGGACTTTCAAAGCATATTTATAGTACTTTGATTGAAATTCTTTAAATTAAAATGACAACGACAGAATAATATTAAAAGTTGGTCACTAATACCATATAAGCACAACAATAATAGCAACAACTACAAAAACAACAATAATAGTCCGAATATTCAGGTCAGATAAAATAAAGATTATTTCAGTTGAAAAATTCAATCGAAATTACTGCATTACTAGTCTTTTTACCTACACCATACAATACAATCCTGTTGTAGTCATACATTTTTCCCTCTTTACATTAATGCTTAAGCATCAATGAATGTCATTTACTACGAGTGTAGATTCCTATTGTCAAAAGGTGTTAAGATTTATCATTGAAATCATTTGTCCCAAAATCTATGCGAATATAAAGAAATACTGATATATACAAACACATGTAGTATAATTCGCAGCAGGAGAGAGGATTTATATGAATACACGCGTACTTACATAGTATTCAGATAGCAGTCTGGCTAAATCAGAGAGGAAAATAATGTGAATACATGTGTAGGAATAAAATGGTTCCAAAAGTTTCTTGCCTGCCATTATTTCATACATAAATTTGTCTATGAGTTCAATTCCTTCTTTTGTTACGGCTTAAAGATATAAGAACTGAGAGAAAAATTGTTGCTGTGAACGAGGTCAAGACAAAGAGAAGTAGTGTCAAAAACTCATAGATCTAAATTGGTGTCAGTATGAAGTATTCGAGAACATATCGATGCTTGGAATATCTTACTGGCGCTAGCGAGTGAAGTATGGGAACATTTCCTTTAAAGGAGAAATCCACGTCTTCGCCGACGATTCCAAATTTGATCGATGTGTGGGGGAAGATGTTTTTTGCGAATCCCTTGTAGTTCTGATATATTTCAGCTTGCTAGAACACTTTGGTGATTTTCAGGCAGAGGTGTTGGCAATTCATGAAGTGGCTTCACTCTAACGTCATATCCAAATAACAATGAAACCTCAAAAATCAGTCTACCTGAAAACATCAGACGCGGACACAATACAATAACCGAATGTCAGATGTAAGTTTGGTCATTCTTGTGCAACCACCTTAAATAGTCAATATAAGACATCAAACGTGAAAATATGTTTTTTAGTATTCCTTTATATGCTGGTAGAAAGGAGAAAAAGAAAGAAAAAAAAAAGTGGTATGCAACTAGGCACCGGATACTGCCGGAGCTCTGATGATGAGGAGGATTCGAAGTCCATAACTCAAAGCCTTTGTGCGTCCTCAGTCCTTTGTGCTAAAATATGTAAATTCAAAAAAATATTTAGGTCCCACAGCCATTGTTAAAAAATGTAGCGTTAATGACTTTGTATGATAAAAAACAAATAGATAAATATGTGCCACTTTTAAGCCCTTCGGCCAAGCTTCTCTTCCGTTACTGTTGTGCGTGGAGAGTTTAGGACAGTATTAGAATGGACCTACTAATTTTAGCCTGTTCGGAAATGCACAATTCTTGCGACATCACTTTTTCTGAGCTTTGCCACAGAGTTCTTCTAGAAGCTTTTGCATGGCAAATTGTTACTGCCGGAAAAATTACCAATTGCTTTCTGACAGGTGGGTAGCATTCGAAAGAAAAATCTTTTCGATATAAATTTGTTATGCTTCAGCCGGAGATAGAACCCAGGACCTACAGATCAGAAGGCTAACACACTAACCACTGAGCTACGGCACTCACATCCACTTTGTATGATAGCTATATGAAATTGTGCCCATGTTCCTCCTATATTCCACTTATTACGTAAAGTCTAACATATGGGTTCTTTTACCAAAAATGGCTATCGCACGCTTCATTTTTAACGTGTATATAGTAACGAAATTGAACTACTCAAAGTGGCATTATGTATGGAAGATAAAAGAAATAATGTTAATAATGTTATGTAAACTTTTAACTATTTAAATATTGATTGACATATCAAAAATGGTTGTGTCGTATAGGAAATATAGAAACATTACCGAGCTGATAAAAGTAGTAACTGTGTATGGAATTTATATATGGAAATTATGGAATTTATATATAATATAACAAATAGAATGAGAAGCCTTAAATGAGAAGTGATAACCGCTTTCAAAATTTTCAAGAAATTCCAAGGGTAGTATCTATTTTCAAAAGTGTCTATACCCTTAATCATGGATCATTCATGCCAAATTTTGTCAAAATATCTCAAAAGCATTTAAGTTAACGCGCACATCAACAGTTAGGCACTCAAATTTACAACCGAATGAAGCGGACATGACTATGACTATGACTAGGGTGATCAAGAATATATATGTACATATTTTTCTATATCTACGGAGCTTTTTTCAATTGTTTACAAACAACTGACCAAAATGAATATACCCTAGCGCTTGTATGTAGGGTTCAAATGTCACCCTAATAATTAAAAACTGTCTCATTTTTTGCAGTTTTTTGTCACTTAAAAACTTTTGGAACAACAGTCTTATATCTGACATTTTCCATTATAGCACATACACATGATTTTGCTGGATGAATTTCCTATTGGGAGAACAAGACGGCTGATACTTCTAAGTTCAACTCGTACTCTTGTAGTACTGACACTTTTAAGCGTATTATCAATATATCGTATGCATTAATATTCTATAGACGTTAGTACCATACAAACGAGAACATCTATGCTATTAAGCCGCATAGGGTAGATTCTTATCATCAGCATATCACAAGGTATTTGGTCTTATAAAAATGTATTTATTACACATACGCACAAAGTTATATATTTTATTTGAGATTGTTAATAATCATCAAGGAAATACTAGCAGACAAGTCTACTAGATAGGTAGATTGTGGCTACATGAATAAAAAAAAACGACGAAAGAAAAAAACAATTTGCTGATTTTTCATCGTCTGATAAGCAAACCAGAATAATAAAATGGCAATAAATGATTATCCTTGTAAGTATATGCAGCGATTACACATACACTTATTCATTTGCGTGTGTGTGTGGTCTTACGTATATACATAATATATTTAGATTCGCTTGTGGTTTATTCTATTGGGAATTAACTTGATCATATTTCATTTGTTTACTTATTATTAGTTGGATTTCCTTACCAATTGATATTTTTAATTTTCCTTTGATTTGGGTATTATTATCTTAAGAGACACAAACCACTTGCTTTTTAAAGATATGAAACTTGTAAATATCTAAGTATGTATTTCAACAACATGGGTAGATTCTTGTAAATAGTATAAGTTATTGAGCAAATGTCACTCCAACATGTGTTTATATTTGAACAGAGATTGAAATAACTAAGGCAATATTTAACTGCATTTCGCTGTTAATATTTTGAGCTATGTTGACGTATTGAATTTTATAAACACGATAACACGGTATGAGATGATAATGAAAAGAAGTTTTAAAACTTCGATGTTGAACGAAAGAGAAGACGATGATTCAAATATCTTATAATTTTTATTGAAAGTTCATAGTAATGAAAAATTTACGGTAAAACATCTAACGACTTCTTTTCAATAAACCAGATGGACAAAATTATTTTTTTTCCTTCTTTTAACATTTTAATATACGTACAATTAAAAAACTATATTTGATCAACATCACGGTATACAAGAGAATATTTTCCGAAGTCAAATAAAAAACATAATATAATAATCACGATGACGTCAAGTACCTTTTTAATGAATTATGAGTTCATTTTATTTGTTTTTTTGATTTAAATCAAATATATAAAGCAGTCTTTTTTAATTTTCGTTTGTGATTTTGCCAGAAAAAGTTATAAGCACGAATTAGTAGTCACAAGGAGCTGCTGCTGCAGTAAAGTTATACCAGAGAACGTTTAATACCAGATAAGTCCTACTTTGGTTTTCGAGCTTATTTCTGATTAGAAATATCAAGGTCACTTAACAGAGTTGTAGAATACAGAGATTTTGAAGAGAGCAATGCCATGATCAGGAGAAAAATTCTGAGCATGAGAACGGAAATTCGGTAATTCGATCCACGCCAGACACCGTGACTCGCAGCAACGGCACAGGTAGCTTAAGAATATTATAATTATTATTAGTTTAGTTGTAGAACTCGGATTGTGTGAATAAGTTCATATATTGTGTTGATTGTGTTGTTAATTTAAAATAAAGAATGTTTTTTTTCTGAAAATTCAACACGCAAATAATTAACTGGCGCCCGAGCAGAAGCCTCGTATGTAATACTTCCAATTTCAACACTGTACAACCAGGAAATAAGAACCTTAAGCAGCTCCAGGAAGCAAGGACCTCAAGCAGCTTCATTACAGAGAGATTGAAAAAACCTATACAAAATAGCAAGATCAGCATCTGTAAGACCAGCTCGCAGATACCTTCGCGAAGTATTGACAAGGATCCCCCAGTAACTCCGGTAAAAAGGACTCTATTCTTTCAGTCGGCGTTGGAAACGATCGTGCTAACTGCAGACAACGATGCTGCTGTGCAAAATAATATTGTAAGTTTAGAAAAAAATTAAGATCACATAGTGAAAGTGAATTTAAAAGTTAGTAAAATATAAAAGAAAATCAATTTAAGTACATTTAAATTCACATAGTGAAGGTGTACCATTATAAAAACAACAATTTATGAAAATCAACTGTAACTAGGAAATTAAAATTGAAATTATAAGTAATATAATTATATTAAAGTACATTTAGATTCACATAGTGGAGATGTACCCAATAGAAATCTAATTACAAAAAAAAAATTTATGAAAAGCAATCGTAATTAAGAAATTAAAATTGAAATAATTAAATTAAAGTACATTTAGATTCACATAGTGGAGATGTACCCAATAGAAATCTAATTACAAAAAAAAAATTTATGAAAAGCAATCGTAATTAAGAAATTAAAATTGAAATAATTAAATTAAAGTACATTTAGATTCACATAGTGAAGGTGTACGCAATAGGAAGCTAATCCTGAATCTAAGAAATTAGTAGCAAAATTACAATATATAAAACAATATTACATCAAGCGACTGCGATCCTTACGAGGCCCTCCAGCCCTTGATTAATTATAACAAAAAATTATAATACAATAAAAAAATACGGAAATAACAAATTCATAAATTACGACAAGCGACTGCGATCCTTACGAGGCCTCCAGCCCTTGCGTAATTACATAAAGAAATAAAAAATTATAATAATAAACGGAAAAAGCGAATAATTAAATTAGTAAATTGAGTAATAAAGAAAAAAAAGGGGAAAGGAAAATCATTTATAAATAAAAGAAAACATTACTATCAATAACAATAATAAGAAAAAAATATAGCTAGAATAGAATGTCGAATCCTAATAATCTAAAACGCTCCGTTATAAATTTAAACGTTCCAAATCCTGCATCCAGGGAAAATCAAAATCAGCCCAACCAATCGCAACAACTTAATATGGAAGAATTAAGAAGACAGATAGCGCTGGTAGTAGAAGGAATCATTTCAGAAAGAATACCGAACGTACAGGCTAGAGAGCAAATTTTAGTAGAACAGGAGATAACCGGCGAGGTAGACTGAAATCAACTGGATAAAATACCAGTCATCGTTAGATGCCTCCGCGAATTTTCTGGACAGCCAGGAGAGTTCAGTTCATGGAAAAAGAGTGTAGAGAGAATAAATTTATAGCTCAACTCAAGGCACACCAAAATATTTCGGAATATTAAGCGTAATAAGAAACAAAATTATAGGAAACGCAGACGCGGTATTAGAATCATATAATACTCCCTTAAATTGGACCGCAATATCCAAATATTTAACCGCACACTATGCAGATAGGAGCGATTTAGATACTCTTGAGTATCAAATGACATCGCCAATACAGGGAAATCTATCAGTATCGGAATTCTATCAAAAACTCTATTCCCATCTTTCATTGATTTTAAATAAAATATCCTGCATGGAGGAATCCAGAGAAACGGTGAACCTTGTAACAAAGAACTACAGGGACAATGCCCTTGATACGTTCATTAGAGGATTAAACGGAGACCTTTCCAGGTTGCTTGGTATTAGAGAACTAGTAGATCTTCCACAAGCACTACAACTTTGCATGAAATTAGAAAACCAAACCTACAGAACTAACTATGCTATGAACACACAAATTGTCCAAAGGAAACCACATATGATCAATCTAGCACCACCAACACCTCCAACGCGCAAAAATAATGTATTCCAGACAACACGTCAAATAAACCAACAACCGCTTTATCCTAATTTATCATACATACCCCAACAACGAGACCACCCATCCAAAGCAATTGGCAACGAAGAAATAATAACTACTCCCAACCCCCACCAAGATCACCCAGACCACAACCACCAGTAGAGCCTATGGATGTGGATCCAACTATTCACACACGAATGGTAAATTACGCAAATAGAGCACCACCCCCTCAGTATGCAGTGAAACGACTTGCACCAAACCCTTCATCTCAAAGATCTGCAATTCCACACAAATATCAAAGAAACTATCATATAATGCCTGATACTATCAACAATATAGCACAACAACAATACAATTACGAACAATACCCTACTGAAAAACAAGAAATTTCCCAATATCAAGATAGGGCCTCTTTAAATCTAGGTGAACTAGAACGAAACCCTTCGAAAATGATGGCTTCACTATAATAGATTGTGGCGATATCAATTTTTTAGATTAAATCCTTCGTCGCTACCGTATTTCGAAGTAAAAACCAAAAGCGGCGAAGTGCTAAAAATATTAATAGACACCGGATCAAAAAAAAATTACATACAACCAAAATTAGTTAGTAAACCAAACTAAAAATATGAATAGACACCGGATCAAGTAAAAATTACATACAACCAAAATTAGTTAGTAAACCCATACCCAATAATAAAACCTTCTTTGCAAGTTCCATAGCTGGAAACGTCAATATCACTCACCATACCATAGCGAACCTTTTTAACAACCCCTATAACAATTTAAAATTCTTTCTGTTACCTACACTTCGTCGCTACCGTATTTCGAAGTAAAAACCAAAAGCGGCGAAGTGCTAAAAATATTAATAGACACCGGATCAAATAAAAATTACATACAACCAAAATTAGTTAGTAAACCAAACTAAAAATATTAATAGACACCGGATCAAGTAAAAATTACATACAACCAAAATTAGTTAGTAAACCCATACCCCATAATATAACCTTCTTTGCAAGTTCCATAGCTGGAAACGTCAATATCACTCACCATACCATAGCGAACCTTTTTAACAACCCCCATAACAATTTAAAATTCTTTCTGTTACCTACACTTAAAAACTTTCACGTAATACTAGGTAACGACAGCCTAAAATAACTATCCACAAAAATTTTTTTAGAACATGGAATTCCATTACATGGAATTAAATGACAAATTTCGCGTAAAAATAAAACAACATACTACACAATCAATTAACAATATCAATATCCGAGATATACATATGACGGAAGAGCAAAAACAAGCAATAAACGCACTCACTACCAAACACAAAAAACTATTCGCTGAACCAGATGAAAAACTAACATGTACCACCAGAATCCAAGCTGATATCCGAACGATGAATGAAACTCCAATATACTCGAAATTTTATCAATACCCCATGTCACTAAAAGAGGAAATAGAAAAACAAATAGCACAACTACTAAAGGATGTAATTATCCGCAAATCTCGATCACCATACAACTCACCGGTTTGGATCGTACTAAAAAAAGCCGATACAGAATACAGACTAGTTATTGATTATCGGAAAATCAACGAAGCAACCATTTCAGATAGATACCCCATACCCGAAATAAATGATATCCTAGCCCAACTCGGCCTGAATGATTGGTTCTCAGTACTTGACTTGAAAAGCGGTTTTCACCAAATACCTTTAAAAGAAAGCGACATAGAGAAGACAGCATTTTCAGTAATCAACGGCAAATATGAATTCACACGATTACCGTTCGGACTCAAAAACGCCCCAGCAATATTGCAAAGAACAGTGGACGACATACTTCTGAAACACATCGGGAAAATATGTTACACACCTTGAAAATATAGGTAAAGTATTCACAACGCTAGAAGAAGCAAATATCAAATGCCAATTAGACGTAATCACAAACAATGGAATAAAAACCAACCCAGATAAAGTTGACGCAATCGTAAAATATCCTATCCCAAAAACACTAAAAGAACTCCGATCCTTTTTGGGACTATCAGGGTATTACAGGCGATTCATGAAAGATTACGCCAAAGTGGCTAAACCGCTAACGTCTCTTCTAAGAGGGGAAGAGGGACGACTGACCAAACGATATTCAGCAAAAAGCTTATAGAACTCAGTGACGACACAGTTAAATCATTCAATAATCTGAAAAATTCACTTGTTTCACAAGATATAATATTAGCATTTCCAGATTTTTCAAAAGAATTCCACCTCACAAAAGACGCATCGAGCCATGCTATTGGCGCCGTCTTATCTCAAGATGACAGACGAATAACATTTTTATCAAGAGAAAGCAGAAGAGAATTATGCAACCAATGAACGCGAAATGCTTGCCATAATCTAGGCACTGAAATCATTAAGAAATTACTTACACGGGACATCTAAGGTAAAAATCTTTACAGACCGTCAACCGTTGACATACGCGCTCAGCAATAGAAACAGCAACACGAAAATAAAAAAATGGAAAGCAGTATTAGAAGAATATAATTTTACCCTCGTATACAAAACCGGAAAAACAAACGTTGTAGCAGAAGCACTATCGAGAATACCTCAACAAATCAATTCAATAACAGCAACACAACACAGCTATAAAAGTTCGTCGCACAACCTTATACCAAGCGTAGAAACGCCAATAAATGCCTTCAAAAATCAGATTATATTATCAGTAGGCAACGACTCTTACAGGTTCGAAATACCATTCCCCACCTTTCATAGACACCTCATCTCAAAACCAGACTTCAACCATCAAAACCTTATAACCATTTTAAAAGAAAAACTTTATCAATGCAATCCAAGCCGCATAACACACTCTAGGAAAGATACAAGAATTATACCCACTACACTTTAAAAATTACAAAGTCAGGTTTACTCAGAAACAAGTCGAGGATTTAACAGAAGAAAACAGGCAGGAAGCTGAAATCCTTAAGGTACACAAAAGAGCACATAGAAACAGCCAAGAAAATAAGACACAAATAATAGAAAAATTATTTTTTCCCCGTATGAATGCAAAAGTTGATAAATTGGTAAAACAATGTCAAATCTGTAAGGAGCAGAAATACGACAGACATCCTACTCATTTGGAATTAAAGCCAACACCTATACCTAAATACCCAGGTGAAACACTCCACTTAGACATATACATGACCGAAAAACAAATTGTACTGACAGCATTAGACAAATTTTCGAAGTATGCTCAAGCCAAATATATCCAATCCAAAGCAATAGAACATATTAGACAACCTCTGCACGACGTACCTTTTCAATTCGGAGTCCGAAAAGCTATTGTTATAGATAATGAAAAGTCATTGAATTCGGGATCAATAAAATTTATGGTAGAGAATCAGTTAGGGATAGGTCGAACGTTTCCATTCAACACTATCCGAAATCATGAGATGTTTAAAAATGGAGAAAAATGAAAGAAGTTTCACAGACCTACTCGATTGATCTGTTTACGAATATAATTGTTCCATACATTCAGTAACAGGGAAAAGACCAATAGACATATTCTTTGAACGAAACGTGACAACCGACCCAGAACAATTCGAAAAAGCTAGACAGACAAATATAGAAAGACTAAAGACGAAGCAGGGCAAGGTCATATCATATCACAACAAGAAAAGGGAACCACCTAAAACATACGAACCAGGCGACATAATTTACGTCAAAATAAACAAAAGACTAGGGTCAAAGCTAACGCCGAAATATAGACAGGAAATAGTAAAAACGAACAATCTATCAACAGTAATAACAGAAACAGGAAAAAAGATACACAAAAGCAATATCAGGAACTAAAAAACAGAATTTCTGTTAGTATTTTCAGCACTATACTGACAACATGTACAGTAGACACACATATATTGGACTATACAAACGCACCAATAGTAACTATAGAAACGGGAGAACTATATAGAACTAGAACAGTATGAGAAGATCATTGCAGATATTAAATCAACTACGGACAGATACTTGAAGAAATCAGACGACGATTACAAATTCTTGCAAAACGAAATAGACACAATAGAGAATCTAATGACTGAAATAACACCCAAAAGAGAACGTAGAGCTATAAATGAGTGAACAGCCTGGAAATGGTTGGCTGTCTCACTCTCTCACTCAGATTACGAAATAATTAAGGATAAGATAAACGTGGGTGCCGTAGCTCAGTGGTTAGTGTGTTCGCCTTCTGATCTGCAGGTCGTGGTTCAATCCCCGGCTGATGCATAACAAATTTAATATCAATAAGATTTTTCTTTCGAACGGTACCCACCTGTTGGCAAGCAATTGGCAATTCTTCCGACAGTAACAACTTGCCATGAAAAAGCTTCTAAAAGAACTCTGTGACAAAGCTAAGAAAAAGTGATGTCACAAGTGTTCTGCCGTTCGGAACCGGCTAAAATAAGTAGATCCCTTCTAATATTGTCCAAAATTTAAGACGCACAACAGTAATGGAAGAGAAGCTCACTCAATGAGCCCTTTGGGGCTTTAAGTGTCACATATTTATTTATTTTTAATATAAACGGCGTATTAGAAAACAATAATAAACAAATTATTAATAAGGAAATATTTAAGAAAATTAACGAAATAACAGATATGACTAATACAATAACCAATCAAGTAAAATCTAGCGAGATGCTCAAAAATATTTTAGTTAAGAGTATAGAAAGGAAAAAAAATATACTAAAAGAAATTATAATAAATACAGCCTACTCCATACAATGGGCAAAAGTAGGTATCATAAATACATTTTTGTTAGCAAGTAAGGAAATAGAAATAACCAAAAACTTAATGGAAGAACAAAAAATTCCATATTTGGATATAATTGAAGCTATAGAGTTTGTAAATGTTAAAGTCGCTTCAAACAAAACATCAATTCTTTACATATTAAGCTTCCCAATAACGAATAAAGAAATTTGTAAAAGAATAATTGTAAAACCAATAAGAAAAGAGAATGACATTATAAAAATAGAAAATGAAAATTATGTAATTTGCGAAAACTCTATACTAGAAGTTATGAATGATTATAAGCAATTAAATAGTATAAGCATGTGCCGTCAAGAAAATATTAAAAATATTACAACAACTAGCTGCATACCAAAAGTCTTAAGAGGACTACCTTCCAACTGCACAATGGGTAATAATCACCATATTCCGATGATAGAAGACTATTGCTTTAAACGACTTCAACAATTCTGCAATCATAGAAGGCAAACTCATGAACTTGAAGGGATCCTTCGTAATAAAATACCACAATGCCACTATTGAAGTCAACAATAAAACCTCCTCCTCCAATGAAGTAGTAATATCCAACCCATTACCAGCAATGATACAGACAACAAACCTCGCAACATCATACGAGGAAGTATTATCACTGAAGCTACTGAAAAATTTACAAATATAAAATACATATAAGATTAAGATCCTATCGGAAAAACATAAAACCACCCTAATAACAAGTATCAGTATACCAAGCATCATTGCAATAGCAGCAATTTTCACAATTATAATTTGCAAATTTAAAAAACGAGCGGTGGTAATCCAGATTGCAATAGAAGAAACAAATGTCATTCAACTCAAAACGAAAAATCCAACGAGGTCGTCGGATATTTACAAG
This sequence comes from Megamerina dolium, assembly GCA_963854835.1. Classification (NCBI taxonomy): domain Eukaryota; kingdom Metazoa; phylum Arthropoda; class Insecta; order Diptera; family Megamerinidae; genus Megamerina; species Megamerina dolium. The sequence continues at coordinate 44,352,897 of OY978528.1, read as the reverse complement.
GGGAAGAGTTAACGTAAGCAAAGTTTATAAAATAAACATAGAACTGCTGACTCCAAGTCTCAGCAATTTCCTCCGTAAAAGTGCATAATCGGCACGAGTATTGAACAAGCATGAGAACGGAAATTCGGTAATTCGATCCACGCCAGATACCGGACTCGCAGCAACGACACAGGTAGCTTAAGAATATTATAATTATTATTAGTTCAGTTGTAAAACTCGGATTGTGTGAATAAGTTCATATATTGTGTTGATTGTGTTGTTAATTTAAAATAAAGAATGTTTTTTTTATGAAAATTCAACACGCAAATAATTAACTTATATGCATGAATATGCGTATTTAGTACTTATAGATATACTCCATTCATGCAATGGATATATTTATAAATATATGCACTTACTATATAACATATGAGCTGTTTCACAATATTTTTACTATTTTTATAATATTAATTTTGATAAAGTTTCAGTAATTTTGATCAAGAAGGAAGGCATAAGGCATTGTTTTATCGAAGTACCCGATGTCTGGTATCAGTCAATCAGAAATATCAGCAAGTAATATGACTTGTTGAAATTCAATGTTGCTCCTTGTAGTAATTTCATTACTTTCTTCGCTTTTTCTGTTCAATGTAAAGGAACAGAAAGGTAGAATGTAAATACGTTGTTGTTGCTCCTTGTAGTAATTTCATTACTTTCTTCGCGTTTTCTGCTTTTGCTCTGCCGTCACATGAAGGAATAGACAGCCACGCATGCCAATTGTTGTTGCGTGACTGAACGGTCAAATTTACATATGTGTTTTCGACAACAAAAATTAGTATGCGTGGCTGACTATTCTTTCGTGTGACGACAGAGCAAAAGCAGAAAACGCGAAGAAAGTAATGAAATGACTACAAGGAGCAACAACAATGTATTTACATTCTACTTTTCTGCTCCTTTACATTGAACAGATAAAGCGAAGAAAGTCATGAAATTACTACAAGGAGCAACAACAACGTATTTACATTCTACTTTTCTGTGCCTTTACATTGAATTTCAACAAGTCATATTACTTGCTGATATTTCTCGAAGAAGCTCGGCCAATGAGCCCTTTGGGGCTTTAAGTGCCACATATTTATTTATTTTATGTGATCTTATTTCAATATATGTTAATTTGCTATGTTAATTTACAGAATTTTTCTCTTGGTCATGGCATTGCTCTCTTCAAAATCTCTTTATTCTACAACTCTGTTAAGTGACCCTGATATTTGTAATCAGAAATAAGCTCAAAAGTCAAAGTAGGACTTCTCTGGTATTAAACGTTCTCTGATTTAACATGGATATCATGATGAGAATAAAGCGTTTTAGGAAAGTTTGAGAATTCAGAATTATCCAAATGCAACATCCTTAAGTTGAGAAAATGGTTTGAGGTTGGGTTGAGAATCTTATGGGACATTAATTTCAGAATTAAAATTTAAAGTTAAAAGTGATTGGGCTCAGCCTGGGAATTATACTGAATATCAAGTTCTGAATTTAGACTTTTCCGGAATGTTTAAGGCCAGATTGAGAATTTATAATTAAAGAAATAAAATATAAAACATGAAAAAAGTAATCTTCAAGTTGAAGTTGAAGTTGGATGTCCAGTTGAAAATTAAAATTTTTGTCAAATGATATTTATTGGAGTTTTTCTTAAACACTTGAGATTTTATAATATGGCGTTTATCGGGTAAAACGGATTTTTAAAGGAAATGAAATGGAACTAACATCAATCTTCAATAAAAATACTTTGCTAATGTCTTCTTTAGTTTAATTTCCTTCTATTTTCTTCTCCTTCTCCGTTTTTTCTTCTTCTTTATCGGTTGGTCAACATAAATGAGGCTGATATGTTGAAATCAACCATTCGTTCGTGCTCAATTTTCGGCCTACAAAATACGCAAATTTTTTATTACATCCTTCCATGTGAGAAGGAAATTCCCACATGCTAAATTCAAATACAATAAGTGTGATAAAAATTATTGAAGTATGAAATTGATTCCAATATTCTCAAAAAAAAATGTATACTCTAGTTGGATTTCGGAGGATTAAAGTCAACATTAAAAGCTTCTACTGTTCATTGGTTCGTAATTTCCGCTTATCAAATAAAATATTTTAGTTGATATTTCAAGCTGTTTAATATTTATCTTCGACTTCTCCATTAACTCCATTCTTTCAGAGCAACCAAAAAACAAACATTCATTATTATATATACTTATACTTAAGCCCAAGTGGAATGTTAACAATAAATCAATACACTGAACTACAACAAAATTGATTTGTTTTACTTGGTACGGGGTTGATTTTTAACAAAAGGTTATATTGACACAAATGTGTATTAAAAATGATCGGGTTCTATTTTATTTTTTTTATTTTCTAATATTTATTACATGCCGTCTCTTTTAACTGAAATGAAATAAATGAAATGCTTCATCAAGAAAATGGTAATATATTTATTACTTAATCCTTTTGATTGAACGTGATTAGTAATAGAACACACACATAATAAAAATAGTAGAACGAATTGGCGAAAAAAAAAAACAATACATTCAATAAATTTACTGTTAATTTTGCAGAAAATCCATTTGTCTGATTAAGGTTCGCGAATACTCGATACAATAAAGATCAGTTTTTAACCCCTTCAACCCTATTTACGCATATTCATATATGCATTCGTTCTGGTTGTGTTACATGTTAGTTGTTACACGTTCCACATTTAAGAATGTTTGTTTTTTTGTTTTTTATTATGTACTATCTTCGTATTTTTTTTGCACCTTTCTCATCTCTTTTCATAATCAAATGACGGCGACCTATCCTATGTGCTCTTTGCTATTGCTGGTGTTGTCTTTTATTACCCTTCTCGAATCAGTTTATCTGTGAAATTCCATATGTATGAATGTGTGCATTTGTTTGTGCTGTTATTGTTGTTGTTACTTTTGAATCCTTTCGTATCTGGGTTAAAGGATTTTGTAACAATTTCCGATGCATTCACTCACACTTCCAAAAACCGGCATACACTCATTCTTCTGTCACGTATCTCTTTAGTATTTTTAAATGTCGCTAAGCTAACGTATATCCTTTTTTCTGCTTTTTTGCTTGCTCCCTTGTATTCACATGAGTATTTGCTTGTGTATCTACTTGTTCAACCGAAAAACATTGGATAAATAAACAGTTGCAAGTATTTTCTAACAATTTAGGCCTTTGTGGTTGTTCTTGTTACAGTATTTTCATATGAATTTTAAATTGTGAGCGTGTGTGTTCAAATGAGAATGTGTCACATTGATGAGGTATTGTGAATATGTACACATGTATTAGGGGTGCACATTTTAAGCGAGCCCGGAAATTTCAAAAGTTTGTCTTCTAATCGTCTAAAGGGTGCTGTAGCTCAGTAGTTAATGTGTTGGCCTTCTGATATGGACAACTATGTTAAGACTCGAACCATATATCAGCAACCAAGCTCGCCATCTATGTGTGAGCACTCGCGTTTTGAAGCTTCAACCTTCCTCTACTAACTGTCAAAATTTCATTGCATTTGGTTGATATTTAATGTTTATTGACATTCATTTTCAAAACACGTGTTCGTTTAATGTTGAAATTTTAACATGAAATTTAATATGAAATATAACACAAAGCACTCATAGTTCGTCAATTTTTGGTTCGGAATCAAGTCTGTGTGTTGAATCACCCGCCGTATTCACCTGATTTGGTACCGTGCGACTTTTTTTTGTTTCCAAAATTGACATTGAAGTTGAAAGGATGCTTTTTTGATTAAATTCAGACCATACAACGGGCTTCGACGAAGGCATTGGAGGCAATTCCGAAAAATTAGCTGGAACACGCGTTTGAATCACTATTAAATGAAGGAAGTGTATTGAATCAGGAGGAGAATATTTCGAATAAATATGCCGAAAAATTACCAGATATCGTGTTTTAATTGTGTTTTCTAGAGGCAGTCTTAATACATAATTGTCGCACCTTGTAGGCCTTGGGTTCAATCACCGGCTAAAACATAAATTTAACATCGAAAATATTTTTATTTCGAATGGTACTCAACTATCGGCAAACAATTGGCAATTCCTCCGCCAGTAACAATTTGCCATGGAAAAGCTTCTAAAAGAACTCTGAGACGAAGTTCAGAAAAAGTGAGGTCACAAGGGTTCTGCTTCTAATACTGTCCAAAATTTAACACGCACAACAGTACTAGACGAGAAGCTCGCCAAAGAGCCGTTTGGGACTTATAAGTGCCATATATTTATTTACGTGATTTAATCTTGGAATAACTTTATTGCACATAAACTTTTACGGGCTCAATGCTTATAGGCTGTATCGCTTGCAGATAATTTACACTTAATTTCACGCAATGCCATTTACTTTTTTCTTCCCAAACAACTTTCTTATTAAATACGTATACAATTTTTATACTCGTAGAATGATTTATAATTTTCTCTCCGAGATTTTAATATCGATAAGCATGATTGCGCAATTTTGATGTAAATTTTTATTTTTTATATCAATAGCGGGATATTTTGGTAAATATTAATGTCGGGATTCTGAGATCGCAGTATTGTCGACCTTAGTATGTATAGTATACACTCTTAGGCATATTTTGTACTGTTTCTTTTTTTTTTTAAACATTTTTGATTTTAAACTCATTGTGACAATGATTTTATGTTGTTTATGTTGCTAATGATTTTTAATCCGTTAAAATCGTTTTAGTCAATATTTGAACGATTACTGTCAAGGTTTTGTATAGTTTAGTTAGCTCTGCATATATGAATATTTTATACATGTACTTATCATGATTTTACATAATAAGTCAGTTGATTGTTTGTTTTTTTGTTTATGTTTTCATATTTGGTCCATAACAAATCAAGTTATAAATACATATTTTAGTATATTAAAATAAAAAATAAGTATTATTAGCTGCATTATTACATTCATGGAATTGCTTACAAGCAAGCATGAGTAAAATGATTTATTAATTTAGTTGTGGCTTGGGGTACAATATTTTTGAAAATCATAGATTTTGAAATATATTCAACTAAAACTTTTAAAAGAATTTATTGAATTTAGTTTTATTACAGGAGACTTGCCGTTGAAATTCGAAACGAATTTCGCAAGTGCGATAGGCTTTGATATGGGAGATACAAATTAAGTGCAATAGTTTTATTTTTCCTCTATCGCGTAATAGTTCTTTGCAGGAAGATGAGATGGTGGATTACTTTCCTTGTATCTGCATCTACTCACCCGAATCAGGTTCGATGTGGTGAGGAACAAAACTATTGCCTCCTTGTGTTACATGATATACTTCCATGTCTTCGGAAGTATGGTAGATTTAAAATACATTAAACTGGAATTCAGACATAGTACCATATGTATATTTGAATAAAAGTGCATATATTTTGCTGGATGTTACTTGTTACAGATATATTTACTTGCATGTACTAGTATTTCTCTCTTATGTTTATGGGTGAATGAATAAGATGCATCATTCTGGTGAAACATCACTTCTTTCCATTTCTTGTCGAATTGGTCCAATCATTCACTGTGGTACTCTCATGTAATTCTTCTTTAATTCTGTTCTGCAAAAAGTCTATGGCGATTATTTCATTCTAATCCCACAAAGACCCTCCGTCCTCCTTATCAAAAACAGGTATACGACAACGTATAAATTCATCGAACCTCATGGTTACATAGATAGCGAAGGGTCCTCATAGAAAGCTAAAAAGCGAATTACAGATCATACTGTTTTTTTTACATTTTAGCCCGAAACACGGACCGCTTCTTTCAACTTACTATCTTATGAATCGGTGTTAAATTTGTAAAGGTGCCGTTTGTTAAATTGCAGTGCATGACTGTATTATCAAATTCCCTAAGCAATGTCACCTAGTACAATAAGAGATGGTTACCCAATATCCAAATAACTGATGACATTTTTTTGGCATGGCATCTAATTATTTATACACTTTTAATGTCGCTAATCAACTTTGCTTCAATTGAGGCAAAAAAGTTACTATTCAAAATACAGTGGTGAACAGATACGAAGACGAAAACTGCACCTCTTAAAAAAAGATACAAGACACAACCGGCGAGTTACCCTGCGCATGTAGTAAATTGTCGTCTACAGTTGAAATTCTTAATTCCCTGTAGTGTTGTTATAATTCTAATGCAGGCAATTGCAATTTATGAACCTAAATAGCCTGAAAATCTCCATTGCAATAACTAAATCATAACAGTACACATCAACCACTCCTTACTGTATTCAACACATCAATATCTCAATATTTATTTAGAGCAGTACAAATTCATATTGATAAAATAATTGAATTTCTAAATCTATATGTTTTTCTATATAATAGCTTGCATCCCTTATTTCTATAGAAAATCGTAGAAAATAATTGACATTTTTAGGATATGTCGATTAGCGCCAAATCCATATATTTAACTGGGATAATCACACCATTCAAAGCTTCCATTATTAGCACAAACAACAACAAAAAACAGAATAGAAAACGGACATAACTATAATTACTTCCTGTTCAACACAATAAATGTGTAACTGACAAAAAATTCATATATGCCAAGGAAACGCAATGAACAAAAAAAAATTACATCAACAAAATTGCAATTTTTTACCCCAAAAAATTAATACTCGCAAAAAACACACACGTATGGAAAAAATGTACTAAAAAGTGTATGGTAGCATGAAAGCCTGCTTCCAACATTCCTACAAATCCCAGTACTATATAGGTACGAGTAGGTAGTTTATACCCTAAACGAATTCAATTCTCATTAGAACAAAGTTAAACTTTATTTATTGTACTACTTATGAAATAGTAACAGATAATAATCACATACATTTAAACGAAATACATTATAAGAATTTTCCTAAACCAAAATCACGCAAGCATTATTTGTTGCATACATTGTTGTCCTTAACTGTTATTGTTTTCACTTTTTTTTGTAACGTTATTACATATTTACTGTTTCTGAAATATCCTTCAGTTTTATGAGTGAGTATTTGGTTGAGACGTTAATTGTTTATATTGTTTGCTATTTGGACATCTGTCCGTTCGAAAATAATCACCTACAAGCATATATTGTTCCAGTGTAAACAAAAAAAAAACACAAAAATAACAACAACAATAATTAGAATAACATGCAATTGAAAGTGTGAATGAGTCAAAAAGCTATTCACGTGTATGTGTCTATTTTTTTTTTGCTCTGCTCTTATTTGCTTAACACACCTGCTGTAGTTTTCTTGTTGTAACGGCGATTATTGTTGTTTGCTTTTTTGCATGTTGAGTTTCTAGTACAAATTTTTGACATATTTAACCGTTACTATTCTGTGACCATTTAGTGTCTTTCATTTATATGTTAAATGATAGCAAATTCTGTAATAATAGAGTAAAGTTCTACTCAGATTTAGTGTTGAATCTAAGATGATGGATTTGGGCTAAATATAAAAAACGGGATTGGGCCAAAGAGAGTGTCTCATCCTAAATTGAAGATATGAAATATCAAAAGAAGCATCAATATTGAGATGGCACTAGAAAAGTTGAAACACCTGCTCCCAGAAAGTTACTACGAACTGATGCGTAGCAATATCAGTCCTATTATCATGAAATAGCAACATAGTCGTGGCTTTATCAAAACTACAAACGCTTCTATAAACACAATACTATGGTTCAAAAATTGGGGAATCGAAATTAATAGCAGCAAGACAGTCCAAGTAATTTATACGAATAGGCGACGCAGCAATAATCATCTTCTCATAAACAGCGAACCAATCAAAATCGATCAGACAACTCTATTGACTTTTGGGCAGACAGACGAAGCTCTCTGTTACAAATAAACTATTAACTTATAAATCAATTATCATGTCTATTTGGACGTACGGTATCGAATTGTGTTGCACAGCAGGAAAATCTAACATAAAGAAAATTCAAGGAATTCAAAATTCTTCGCACCATCACTGGCTGTGTGGTACATCCCAAACGAAGACATCCACCGAAATTTTAAGACTGACTCTATTGAAGAAGTAATACAAAAAGCACATTCACCGCCTATTAGCACACACAAATACAGAACTGCGAGAAATTCCAGTCTTAGAAGTTTCGGAAACAAGAAGATTAAAAAGACACCTACCAACAGAATAGTAAATAGATACCTTTAAATGTAAACTAAATTTAAGTTAAAATTATATAAAAGTTTAAAATTGTAGTCTTAGATATTGATCTAAGATTTCTAATACTTCCTAAATGATAAAATAATTACTTAGTGTCAATAGACAGGTGTAATATAAAAAAAAGTGGGCTATGCGAGATTGGGTATAGGACCTAAGGTTAGATATTCGTTAGTCTCACAGTGTAACCTTTCTAAAAAATTCGTTACTAAAAAAATTACCTTACAGACCTGGGGCGACCGTTTTCCACCCTGCACCAACTCAGTTATGACTTTTATAATATTTTATGTTATTTAAAAAGAAAGTACGGGAAAAAGTTGACTTATTTTTTCAGTAAAATAATATCAATTAAGCTGAGACTAATAACTTTTATTTTTTTTTTTTGAAAAATAGGCTCTGCTAAATAACAAATAAACCATCGATCCAATTTAAATAAATTTGGTACCAATCGATTGGTCTAGATTTCCACAAATGTATAATTTGTTTGCCATTGGACATTTCTGACTTAACAATCGAATCAGAAACAAATTACTGTCAGTTGTTGTTGTATTTTCCACGACTTTATACGGCTATTGTACATTAAGTAGTGAGCAGTAATTTCTCGCGATTTTTTCACAGACGACAATAATAAGCTAAAGAGTACTTAAGTTATGGTTAAGTTAATCAGTTTGATTCCTTCATGTGGGCATGACATTTGACTGATAATTACCGTTATCACTCTCGACCGTACTTCCGATGTACGGACGGACATCGAAAAACCAAATCGACTATTGATGTAACGCTGATTAAGAATATATATTTTTTCCATATCTTCAGAGCTTCTTTCAAGTATTTACGAACAGTATGTACTTACTTACTTATGTGGCCATTATAACAGCAAATCGATTTAGGCCGAATCTAGCATGCTTCGCCAGCCAGCTCTTTCCTTCGCTAGTTGGCGCCACTTACAAATACCAAGCGCTTTCAAGTTCTTCAGTACTTGGTCTTTCCACCGGAGGTTAGGTCTACATCTTCTGCGTCGTCCACCAGCGGGTTCCGAATGTAACACCTTCTTAGCCGGAGCGTGTTCTTCCATTCACTCAACATGACCTAGCTAGCGCCGCTGCTGAATTTTAATGTGCTTTACTATGTCGGTGTCGTCATACAGCTCGTACAGCTCATGGCTGTACCTTATTCGATACTCGCCACCAACGCAAGTAGATCCAAAGATCTTTTCTATCGAAAACTCCGAGCATTCTCTCATCTGAGGTGGAAATTGTCCAAGCTTCGGCGCCATATGTAAGGACAGGCATGATGAGAGACTTGTAGAGTGTGGTTTTCGTTGCTCGAGAGAGTGCCCGACTTCCCAATTGCTTACTTTGCCTAAAGTACCACCTGTTAGCAAGAGTGATGCTTCGTAATATTTCCAAGATGACGCCATTACTGGTGTTAATGCTGGTTTCAAGATAAATAAAGTCCTTCACTACCTAAAAAGCGTAGTTATCAACAGTGACATGCTGTCCAAGACACTGGGACACTTTGTTTGTTGCTACTTCGTCTTGGCCTCGTTCACAGTAAGACCCATTCGACGTCACTCTCTTTCCGATTTTGAGAATGCTCGCGTGTTCATGCCGATTATGCTAATATCATTGGCATACGCTAACAGCATGACACTTTTGTTGAAGATAGTGCCATTATGTCGTAGATCAGCAGTTCGTATTATTTTCTCCATAATAAGATTGAAGAAGTCGCATGATAACGAATCACCTTGTTTGAAACCCCGTTCGGTATTAAACGGTGTGGAGAGGTCCTTCCCAATTTTCACTGAACAACGGTAGTTATACAGTGTCATTCCGCAAATACGAATGAGCTTCGATGGAATACCGACCTCAGACATTCTTGTGTAGAGGTAATCGTGTCGGACTGTCCTGGACTGTCGAAAGGGGCTTTATAATCAACAAATAGATTCTCAAAAAAAAATTCTCCATTATTTGGCGCAGTGTGAAAACTTGGTAGATGGTAGAGGTAGACTCGAGTCTCATTCCTGTTTCTACTCATCTCTAACTCCTTACACTCTGGTCTTTCTTGTTCTTTTTTCTTGCACCTGACAATATGTCTCTCCGCACTCTCTGTACCGCTTCATAACAACTCACATAGCACTTGCAAGAAGAGTTTTTCTGTAGGCGGAATCTTTCTCAGCGGTAGCGTCGCGACACTCCTGATCACACCACTCATTCCTCAGAGGTCGACAGAAACCGATTACCTCCTCCGTAGCAGTAGTCATATGTGTCCACTGTGCGCATGTATCATCAAGAGGCGGAGTGTTCTACTTAAGCAAATCAGATAATCGAGTGGTAAAAGAGTTCGTTGTCTGTAGGGACTATAATATAGAGTTCTAAATTATATATATATTTATATAGCGTAATTCATTTAGAGGTACTCTTACCAGAAAGGATGTTATGACAGATCAAACTGTGTTTAGCATTGTACCATTTAATTTTGTTTCTCCAATTTGTTTTTTTTTTATAAATAATTTTCATTGTTACATTTTTTAACTACAAGATATCACTGTTCATCATCATAAACGTTTCTTGGCTAGTAAATATGCACATATTTGCATAATGAAATTTGAACAAACAAATTTATAATCTAATCAGCATCGATTTGCCATTCGATATGGTCTGTTGCTGATTTAAAGTTCAAGTACTCTCATGCTTAATCGTTTCCAAATTAACATAAATGATTTTCACTTTAAACCTTTGTTAATGTTGTTCTTTCTATTTACTTCGTGGAACACATTAAAAATGCACACATCTTCTTTTGAAATAACCCTTAATACTGCGTACAAACATGCATATAAAGGTAAAATTTTATGTTTCTAATAAATGTGCTTGTTTATATTAACGCCTTAACTAGGCATGTAACCGTTGTTTTGCCAAAAACTGATACGCTCCTAATGTTATGCTATTTGATTTTTTTTTATCAAGTATAATTCAAACCAACATTAACAACTGCAACAACACAAAAAATATTTAACTATAAATTAAGAATGTCACCATTAATTATAAATACAAGTGATACGTGCTGACTTCATTGTAAATTCTTCCTTATTCGTAGCTGCATATTAATTAGCTCAGTTTCAAATAAAAATATTACTGACACTTTCATTTTTCTTCTCGTATAGTACAAATCATTTTTTATTCAAAATAGTCTCTCTCCTTGGATAGGCCTATCGTTCTATTGGAATATCCTTTCATACGAATCCTCTTCTTTGGGGGCAAAAATAGGACCGGAATTGGAAATTTAATCGCCCTACGTAAGTAATTTTTGATGCCTTAGCTGATTTTATAAGTTTTTAACTAGTTCCTTGGGACGCTTCGAACAACACTGAATCCGACCCTGTGTTTGTATAAATTATAATCATGATTGCACAGCACGTCGAAAAGGAAAAAGTCGTTTATGCTCATTTGCATAACAATGAACTATGCAAATACATACATACGCATGTATTTTCTATAAATTACTTCATTGCAATAGTATGAAAAGAGGGATGATAAACACTAATGGTTATTGAAAACTACCAGTGGGTGTGAAGTTGTAAATTTTACATTTGTTAGGAGAATAAGGAGCACAAAAACATTGTGCTACATAAAAGAAATACAATGTTTGTCATTGCTAACTTCTGTTGTGACGGATGCTAAATTTTATAGATGCAATCGGTAAGATACTCGCCATAATTGCGTTTGCCTATGAAGATTTCCTTGGATATGAAAGAAAAACAATTCGCCCTTAATGAAAAAAAACTAGATATTCTGAAGAACTTTGATTTAGAGTTTCTTCTGCCATATTGATAAAAAGCAGAATAAAACATCATGTTCTTGAAGATTTTAGTAGCGTCTACTTGCAAGCAACATCTATATGTCTGGAAGAATACATCTCTAAGCTAGTAATATCTGCGATATACTGTCCCCCAAGATACAGTATTACCGAACAGCAATATAAAGAATTTTTCTCAACTCTTGGTAGCAAATTCTTGGTTGCTGGCGATTTCAACGCCAAACACACTCACTGGGGCTCCCGATTAATAACTCCAAAAGGCAAAAGACTATGTTCAATCATCACTAACCACGGCTACGATGTTATTTCAAATGGTCAACCGACATATTGGCCGACGGACAAGAGGAAAATACCCGATCTCATAGACTTTGGAGTCGCCAAAGGTTTGCAGATGGAAAATATCTCCACAGAGTGTAATTATGATCTATCATCTGACCACTCACCCACGGTAATATCTATAAAATCACCAAGCCCCCAAAGCAATTGCGTTAGAAAGAAAATAGACTGGTTAAAATTCAAGAAATATATAAATTCCCATCTTCCTCTGAGTACTGTATTAAGAAATGGACACGATGTAGACTCAGCACTCGAAAAATTCAACCAGCTGCTCTCATTAGCTCTCAGCTCAGCCACCTGCACAAAGGTATGCAAGCAATCAAACTATAGCCCATACACACCAGCCGATATTGAATTGGTAGTAAGACAAAAAAGAAGACTCCGAAGACAATGGCAAGAATTCAGATCACCGAATCTGAAAACACAGCTACAGCACTGCACTCGAAAGTTAAAGCAAGCCTTAAAAAATAAAAACAACAAAGAGTTAGAAGAGCACATAGCGAAATTAACACCTGGTGAAGCGTCAGACTACTCTTTGTGGAAATCAGCAAAAAAATCAAATCGGCCAATTCTCACTGATTCCCCCATCCGTTTGAGTGACGGTAATTGGGCTAGAAGCAACTGTGAGAAGGGTTTGGCTTTTGCAAACCACCTAAAAAGTGTGTTTACACCCAATCCACCCTCTTCACAGTCCTCATTACCAATATTAACTTCTCAACCTTGCTCAATAACGCTCAAAATTAAAAAAAAGGACATATTCAAAGCAATTTATAAAGATTTAAACCCAAAAAAATCACCTGGTCCAGATAAAATTACCGGTAAAATGATAAAAGAGCTACCTCCGGCTTCAGTAATTCACCTGATGCACATTTTCAATGCTATCCTTCGTATTAAACACTATCCCAAATGCTGGAAAACTTCAAAAATTATTATGATAGCAAAACCAGGAAAAGACCCTACAAAAGTTGCATTGTACAGACCTATCAGCCTCCTGCCTCTACTTTCTAAAGTATTCGAAAAGCTACTTGTCATGAATATAACTCCATTTATTAATCTCAACCAACTGATTCCTCAACATCAGTTTGGATTTAGAAAACAGCACGGCACAATAGAACAAGTCCACCGCATTGTAACTCTGATAAGGAACACTTTTGAAGAAAAAAAGTATTGCTCAGCTGTCTTTCTTGATATCACTCAAGCTTTCGATAAAGTATGGCACGATGGCCTTATTTACAAACTCAAACTATTACTGCCTGCAAATGTCTCCTCATTGCTTAGTAGCTACCTCACGAAAAGACAATTTCTCGTACATCACAAGGATTACACAACAAATCCATTGGATATTCACGCTGGCGTTCCTCAAGGAAGCGTTTTGGGTCCCTTACTGTATCTCTTATACACTTCAGATATGCCCAACAATAACTATACATTCATATCGACCTTTGCTGATCATACGGCAATATTGTGCTCTCGCTCTAACCCCATAGAAGCTACTAAACTCCTGCAGACTCATGTCGATTCTCTCGAAATCTGGCTAGCAAAATGGCGTATAAAAGTCAATGAATCAAAGAGCGTACATGTAACCTTCACGCTAAGGCTAGATACATGTCCCCCACTTAAAATTAATGGCCAATCAGTTCCACAATGTTCCTCAACAAAGTACTTGGGTATTCACCTCGACAGAAGGCTGACATGGAAAAATCACATAGAGGCAAAGAAAACTCAGATCAAGCTTAAAATGAATCAGTTACACAAAAGATCAAAGTTGAATCTTGAATACAAAGTGCTATTATATAAAGCAATCCTGAAACCAATCTGGACTTATGGTATTCAGTTTTGGGGCACCGCATCTCCCTCTAATATCGAAAAATTGCAGCGAATACAATACAAGTGTCTGCGAATTATTGTAAACGCGCCTTGGTATATGAGGAACGTTAACATCCATCGAGATTTAAATGTATCCACAATTTCTGAGGAAGTTGCAATGTCCTGCAGAAGCTACATTCAAAAATTACACAATCATCCGAATCCCCTTGCTAGGCAATTGTTGCTGAGCAAGGGGCATCGTCGATTAAAAAGAAAAGACACTGAATATGCTGTAAAATTGCTACATCTCGCGACTCACCAAATTGTGATGGAACGTAGGGGATATCACATAGTTTTATTTAGTTTGTAAGATTTTAATACTTATTGTTAGTTTCTTGTATTTAAGAAAGATTCAATAAAAAAAAAAATAAGCTAACAAAAAAAAAAAAAAAAAAAAAAAGAGTTTCTTCTAAAGGAATTGTGCGTGTTAGATTTGAAAGAATATAGTCAGACGACTATAGCCCATTCTAAATAACAGGGCTCTTGTAAAATCACTGCTTCTAATAGCCTAGACAGACGGCAGCCTAATTCCGGATTACCGGCGCACTTAATCCGAATAAAGTATTAACCTGACAGACGGCAGTATTGCGGATTAACTAAACGCCTGATTGCTGTTTTATTAGGTCTGCTCACTTGCATTACTATCACTATCAATTTCTGTCATCTGTCACTCTCGATATGAGCAAATCTACAAGAAGTACGTGAACTGAAAACTATCAGAAACTTGTAAATTGACATTCACCGTTCGTAATTGACAGCTGGATTTATTTGTTCGCCAACGCTTTTCATGTTGAAAACTGTTAACAATTGTTGAAAGTTTTTTATAAGCGAACACACCTAATATTTTGTAAAATGGATCGAGAAAAATTCACAATAGACAATTTTCAGCAGTGTTGCCATCGCAAATTGCCCTAATCCTTTTTTATTTTGAGAATTAGCTCATAGAGTTTATGCGGATTAGCTGCAGTTAATGCCCGAGTTAATTCTAATTAACTCGGTAATCCGGAATTAGGCTGCCGTCTGTCTAGGCTATAAGCTTTATAACAGAGTTGTTTCTGCAACCTTTTTAGGTTGCTTCATGCTTCAAATATATTATTTTATAGACTCGTCTTAGCATGTGCCAATCTTCGAGTAATAAAGAATTTCATTCCATGAATAATAATTTTATTTTAAAATTTTAACATACATACAATTCTAATCAAAATTATCCTGACAAGTACAATAGTTGCAACGAAATGGGAGGTACAATGTTAAATTTATAACATTACAAAAAAAAATTACTGCTCATAAATATGAAATATCTTATAACCAGCATGATACAAGCAACATAAATATGTGCTTATATGCTCATACATAATATATAGGGGATGTTAAAGTTAATATTTTGAACTATTCATACATTCAAATACACACAAAAATCTTCTCTATCTGTCAGATACCCCTGTAGAAAATGTCATCACTACACCTCAGTTTTACATATGGACAGAGTAGAGTCCTAAGTACAATTCTACATTTTACAGTCTGGAAAACAGCAGATTATTTTAAGTTTCTACTTATTGTATGTATTGGATGTATTCAGCAAGGGTGATAATAAGTCAACTTATGGGCTTACGTAATAGACTTCCACAGGTTCTAGCGATTAGAAAGGACTTTATAAAATTATTATAGTATCAGTTCTTCTGAGATCTATCAAAAAGAGTGCATACCTGAACTATTTTCAACTAGTTGATCTAGATGAAAGCTATCAACTTGTTCATGTATGAGTATAATGCTGCAACTAGCCACCGACGTAAAAACGTAGAACGTGTCAGCTGACACGACCTATCTTATGGGAACGTCGTGTTAACGAAAACTCACCATCGTATGACTGTGACGTAGACGTTGTTCGTAGCGGAGAGAATCAATGCAATTTTGTATGTTCTTACGTACGGGCGGTACGTACGTACGCTACGTCGGTGGCTAGTTGCAGCATAAGCATCGTCATCGTATTAATACAGAGAGACTGTAGATTTACTTTAACAATAAATGAAAAAGAAATAAATGTTTTCTTTAGGTATGTCCAGCTGTGGCGGTAGTTAATCTTATTTGCTGGATTCAATGGCGAGGGAAAGACGTATGTTTTCCTTAGCGTAATTCCTCGCAATCAGTCAAAACAGACAAAATTTTTGTCGAATAAAAGTAGATATAGTCTCCAATGAACACTAGTCAGAACAGTGAACACTAGGCATAAGAAATGTCAAACGGACAGAATGCAAACTAGCTGTAAGAAATGTTAAACATACCTAATTGCAATACTTCTCAGGCACCATTTCTGCCTTCTGGGATATCACATACTGTACCATAGTTACAATGCTGAAAGAATGAAATACATATTTATACATGAACTTTAGCTGCATCAAAGGGTGCAATGGAGTGAAAAGGAAAATAAGAAATTAACAGAGATGGTTAAAGGAAAAATGAAACAAGAACAACAACAAAAATAACAACAATAACTAAAGGCAAATAACCACATACGAGTACAAATATAATTGAAATTATGGTATGTGCATATGCCTTTGTGGAAGTGTAGAAGAATACAACATGACTACTTGAATCATATGTATACAATATTTTTGGAATAGCATTTTTTTTTATTGTAGTCTATATATGTATATGCACAAAATGTGGATATATATGTAGCTACTTTGATATTTAAAACAAAAAGTACAAAAAAAACATAACAAGTACCAATCAAAGTCCACTTGTACTTATATACATACAATATTTAAGTATATATACATTTGGATATGTACGAATATAATGTGCTTGTATACAGTTACTTGTATACTGAATGGATACATATAACTAGAACTGTCCAAACAATTGATGGAATTTTGAAAACATTACTTTTTTAATGAGTTTAAAGTTTCCCTAGAAGATTTTTGCGAAAATATGTCTTAAAAAATTGCCTGTCAACTTTTGAAGTTCGGTGGAATCATAAAGGACCTTTCTGTGTTTAAGTGTGTCCTCGCCGACGGCAGCCACAATAACTAACCTAATCTAACTTTGTACCAAGAAACATTTAATTGATTAATTTAAATTCATAATTACACCCTACACTGAAAGATTCAAGGTCATAAAAAGTTTATGCTTCCGAATATTAATTGGATATGCTCATTGGCTGTGATACATCGCATATCCCCAACATACTCTGTGCTCCACCATGCCCAATTGATGTACATATTTGAGGATGTTGCTTATGGATAAAATAAATTATTGTATCATGGAATTCATCTTGTGTTCTGGAATCCATCACAAAATGTTATCTAAAACAATTTCGTAGAACATCTTAACCTTATTTGTAACTCATTATTCCATATTAACGTCACAAAAACATTTGAGCATATCTAATATATGTACTCTTTTATGTAATATAATATAATAAACCAAACAAAAATTAACTGCGTAAAACTTTTCAGTGAATACAGTGAATAAAAACAACAACAGGAATGGAAATAATAAAGTGTAATTTCGTTTTGAATGCAAAAAGAAAAGGGTTGGACTTCGTTCGAACAGAAAAAAACAAGCTTCTGTAATTAGAAATTCAGCGCTAAAATACGTTATTACAAAATTCACAATCTAATTTAATTCAAAATTTTAATTGTAACAAAATTTCTTTTAGTAGGAAATGGAGTAAGAGGTTAATCAGGAATTATTGTAGTAAAAAGTACGAATTTCCTATTTTAATATATTTTTTAAATGAGTGGAGCACGATATTAGGATCACACTAGATCTTAGAAGAAGAAAATCGACAACAATTTGTTTTGCAGAGGTGTAAAGGTTGATCTTTTTTAAAGGTACTTCCATCTGTTGAAAACTTAGTAGTCTTCGCTGAAAAGTTTTACTTTAGCCAGACAATACGACGATATGAATAAATAGATTAAAAATAATTTTGATAAAAATATGACTTCTAGAACGAAAAAATTATAATTTAAATTTTAATGTTGTTGCCTGTTAACTTGTGAGTATTTAACAAATTGTAAATTCATCAATGATTGAATGAATTAATTTTATTAAAAGAATATAAAATTCTATTAAAATCTATAATTTATTCATTATTATATTGGTATCTATCTTTCTCTATCGATAATAATGAATTTTTACTTTTTTCATCGTATACGTTAAATCTAATTGATTTCAACAAATTCCACTTTTTGTTTTCCCCAATTTTCAAAGTACATGCGTACGACTATCTACGCTCAATATGTAGATACTGCTTTTGTTTTTTAACTTCATAATCATTTACACTTTTTCATTTGATTGATGAGCTTTGTCCTGTAAAACATCATAAATCATTCTCAAGTACTAAATGACATCGTTAACTCCTTGATACTCATTGGCATCCATATGTGCGCATGTATGTACGGGTATGTCGATTTTATAGAGTTACATTCATATAGTACTTACTGTATCTACATACAAACATACACACCTACTTTTATATTTCTAGTAGGTACACAAACATATTTTTATACCCTGCATAATGCAATATGCATGGTATATTCATTTCGGTCAGATGTTTGTGTCCACTTGAAGGAATCTCCGGAGATATAGACATAGATATATATTCGTGATCAGCGTCGATTAAATTTTCGATTTAACGATGTCCGTCCGTCCGTCCGTCTGTCTGTCACCTGGCTGGTTCGCACGATAACTTGAGTAAATATTGAGCTATTTCGATGAAATTTGGCATAAGTAATCTATGATCCAAGGGTACGGAGGGGATTGATATTGGGCATGATCGGTCAATAACCACGCCCACACCAAGCATTCAAAGCGACTAACCTCGAAATTTTCAAAATCTTCAACTTGCTATAACTCACATAATATACGACCTGGAACAACAATATTTGGCATATAGACTTATAGACTACTATATAACCTCGCCAAAAATGGTTCAGCCACGCCTACTTTTTAGCGTAGCTCTCATACAAAGTGTCTGTACTTCTTTTAAATTGAAACAGCTGTAACTTCTACAATCTTCTGTCCAGAATAACCATAATTGACACTTAGATTAACATGGTAGTCGGAAATAATATGGCAGAAAATCAGTATGCCACGCCCACTCCTTTTTGGGTCTTCCATACAAAGTTACGGAAATTAACAAAAATGTTACCGGTTATAACTTGCAAACTATTCAGCGTAGAATAACGAGATTTAAAGTTTGGATTAGTATTGTACGAGCAACTAGGCTCACAGAAAATGGGCGCACCACGCCCACTGTTTATCGTAGCCCCCATACAAATTTTAAATTGAAACAGCTGTAACTTCGGCAGTCTTCTGTCTAGAATAACCATAATTAACACTTAAATTAATATCGTAGTCGGCAAAAATCTGGCAGAAAATCAGTGTGCCACGCCCACTCCTTCATGAGTCTCCCATACAAAGTCAAGGGAATTAAACTAAAACTTTTAAGCTCCATAACTTACAAACCATTTTGAGTAGGACAACGAGATTTAAGGTATGGATTAGTCTTGTACGAGCAACTAGGCTCACAGAAAATGGGCTCACCACGCCCACTGTTTATTTTAGCCCCCATACAAATTTTAAATTGAAACAGCTGTAACTTCGGCAATCTTCTGCCTAAAATAACCATAATTGACACTTAAATTAATATCGTAGTCAGCAAAAATCTGGCAGTGTGCAACGCCCACTCCTTCATGAGTCTCCCATACAAAGTCAAGGGAATTAAACTAAAACTTTTAAGCTCCATAACTTACAAACCATTTAGTGTAGGACAACCAAATTTAAGGTGTGGATTGATATTGAAAAATTAATTAGATATACAAGAAAGGATACGTCACACCCACTTTTTATATAGCTTCCGTACAAAGTCTCGGATTTATCTTAAACATTAAAACACCCATAACTTACTAATTAATATGCCTAGGTCAACCCATTGCAACCTATGTAGTTTAGTATTATAGGCAGAAATTGATCCTCCAAAATTGGTGAGGTACGCCTGCTTCTTAATGTAGGTCCTATACAAAGTAGTGGAAGAAAAGGATGGATATACAAGTAAACTTTTTATATATACCTCTACATATGCAGGGTATAATTTGGTCGGCCCCAGCCGACTGTAAGGAGATTTTTTTTATTCATTGCACTAAGTATTGTATTATGCTGATGGAAAGCCATTACCTCGCAAGTAGTTTATGAGAGTGTTTAACCGTTGATAAAATGTTATTGAATAGGTTGGATATAATTAAAATAAATATTTGGTTGATTGAATTTACATGAAACGTGCCTACATATTTGATAATAATAGCTTTGAAAAATCTTCACCGAGTTTTCCTTTCATTTTTATTATGCTTACCTAGTTTGGAAGGGGATTATTTTTCACTAAGGCCACACGCTTTAAAGTTGTATGAATTAATATTGAAAAATATGTGCAATACTATCAAAATTTTTTTTGGAATAATGCCAACAAACATTTTGGCACTTTTTCGACATTATTATACAATAAACAACTGAAATATTGTCGAATGGAATTGTTTGCAGTAATATAGAAACAATTTAATATTCTTAATATTGGGGCAGACGATATTGAAATATATGTCTATCTATGTATGTATATTTGCAGACAAAGTTAAGTCATACAAAGGGCTAGTCATAAGGTCTGGCGCAGCAAAGCGTCATTATATTTTGATTTTCTTCAGTATTGTAAAAAAATTCAAATAATGTTAAGAAAATATATGGATATGAATGTATGCTATTCTTTTATTTCAGTACAAGCAATAAAAATATTTAAATGTTCTCTTTTTCTGTTTTATCGTGAAGTAAAAGCATCGAATGCTTATATCTGGAGGCGGCAGTAACGAGAGAGAGATAATCCCGTAACTACCAATAGATCTTTCGTCAGTATGGCGTATTTATTAATCGGCCCAGGAACACACACCAAGTATTACTAACAGGGATCGCCCTTTGAATTTTTTTTTACTGAGCAATTCATTAGAAGAATCATCTGGTGCTGCTGATAATGATGTTGCGAAAACCAGCGCTAAAGAGGAAATAAAGAAGGGAGCATGTAGGAATGCAATTAGATAAGTCACAGCCTATTAACATATTTTTTGCCACAAACATTGCCTGCTTTAAACTGGGTACATTTAATCTATCAATTTTCCAATTGTCAATCCAGCCAGTCCACAGTGTGAGTGATAGTCACCAATAAGAGTGGACGTGTTTTGTATCTCTCCTTTAATAGAGTTAAATAAATAATTCATTTCGGTTTAAAAAATCATATTGCGAAAAGACGCTAAATAAAATCAAGCAGTTATTTCTGTGTTTTTTATTGCTCATACAGATAAGTAGAAAGAAAAATAAAATCAAAGAAATAATAATATTAATAATATAATAATATTTTAATTTTGTTTGTAATATCAGTGTTCGGCGCTCTCTTTTCTTTCGAACGGTACCCACATGTCGGCAAGCAATTGGCAATTCTTCCGACAGTAACAACTTGCCATGAAAAAGCTTCTAAAAGAACTCTGTGACAAAGCTCAGAAAAAGTGATGTCGCAAGTGTTCTGCCGTTCAGAACCGGCTAAAATAAGTAGGTCCCCCTCTAATACTGTCCAAACTATAACACGCACAACAGTAATTGAAGAGAAGCTCGGCCAATGAGCCCTTCGGGGCTTCAAGTTCCACATATTTTTTTTTTATTTTTACACATATCAGTTAAAAAGTACTAAGGGCTTAATCGTTGTACTCAAAGGCGTCGAACCCAACGGTAATATAAGCGAAATCAAACTCTCCCTTCAGGAAGAAGGGTTTCAAGCCAAAACAGTATTCAACATTCTCAACAAGAGCAATATAATTCAACCGTTATATCGCATTAAGCTTCAGCTTGACACAAAAACCCTAAAAAAGGTGAAGTACACCCCATATAAAAAATTCGATATTTATTGCATCGCAAAATCACAATCGAAGAACCCCATAAGAGAACTGGACCTCCTCAGTGCAGCAACTGCCAAGAATATGGACATACTACAACATATTGTACCCTGCCAGCTGTTTGTGTGATTTGTGGAGATCTTCATTAATCAAACATATGCCCATATCCAAACGGTTTGAAGCTAATTCAATTCCTTGAATACAACCAGATCGACATAATGATGATATCTGAGACCCATTTCGCTGACAAAAATTGCTACCAAATACCATATTACAAACTGTACACCACAAATCATCCGCATGGTAAGGCACGCGGAGGAACTGCCATATTGATAAAAAGCAAAATAAAACATCATGTTCTCGAAGATTTCAGTAGCGTCTACTTGCAAGCAACATCTATATGTCTGGAAGAGTACATCTCTAAGCTAATAATATCTGCGATATACTGTCCCCCAAGATAGTGTATTACCGAACAGCAATATAAAGAATTTTTCTCAACTCTTGGTAGCAAATTCTTGGTTGCTGGCGATTTCAACGCCAAACACACTCACTGGGGCTCCCGCTTAATAACTCTAAAAGGCAGAAGACTATGATAGACTTTGGAGTCGTCAAAGGTTTGCAGATGGAAAATATCTCCACAGAGTGTAATTATGATCTCTTATCTGATCACTCACCCACGGTAATATCTATAAAATCACCAAGCCCCCAAGGCAAATGCGTTAGAAAGAAAATAGACTGGTTGAAATTCAAGAAATAAGTAAATTCCCATCTTCCTCTACGTACTATATTAAGAAATGGACACGATGTAGACTCAGCACTCGAAAAGTTCAACCAGCTGCTCTCATTAGCTCTCAGCTCAGCCACCTGAACAAGGGTATGCAAGCAATCAAACTATAGCCCATAAACACCAGCCGACATTGAATTGCTAGTAAGACATAAAAGAAGACTCCGAAGGCAATGGCAAGAATTCAGATCACCGAATCTGAAAACACAGCTACAGCACTGCACTCGAAAGTTAAAGCAAGCCTTAAAAAATAAAAACAACAAAGAGTTAGAAGAGCGCATAGCCAAATTAACACCTGGTGAAGCGTCAGACTACTGTTTGTGGAAATCAGCAAAAAACTCAAATCGGCCAATCCTCACTGATTCCCCCATCCGTTTGAGTGACGGTAATTGGGCTAGAAGCAACTGTGAGAAGGGTTTGGCTTTTGCAGACCACCTAAAAAGTGTGTTTACACCCAATGCACCCTCTTCACAGTCATCATTACCAAAATTAACTTCTCAACCTTGTTCAATAACGCTCAAAATTAAAAAAAGGACATATTCTAAGCAATTTATAAAGATTTAAACCCAAAAAAATCTCCTGGTCCAGATAAAATTACCGGTAAAATGATAAAAGATCTACCTCCGGCTTCAGTAATTCATCTCATGCACATTTTCAATGCTATCCTTCGTATTAAACACTATCCCAAATGCTGGAAAACTTCAAAAATTATTATGATAGCAAAACCAGGAAAAGATCCTACAAAAATTGCATCGTACAGACCTATCAGCCTCCTGCCTCAACTCTCTAAAGTTTTCGAAAAGCTACTTGTCATGAATATAACTCCATTTATTAATCTCAACCAACTGATTCCCAACATCAGTTTCGATTTAGAAAACAGCACGGCACAATAGAACAAGTCCGCCGCATTGTAACTCTAATAAGGAACACTTTTGAAGCAAAAAGTATTGCTCAGCTGTCTTTCTTGATATTACTCAAGCTTTCGATAAAGTATGGCACGATGGCCTTATTTACAAACTCAAACTATTACTGCCTGCAAATGTCTCCTCATTGCTTAGTAGCTATCTCACGAAAAGACAATTTCTCGTACATCACAAGGATTACACAACAAATTCTTTGGATATTCACGCTGGCGTTCCTCAAAATGGCGCATAAAAGTCAATGAATCAAAGAGAGTACACATAACCTTCACACTAAGGCTAGATACATGTCCCCCACTTAAAATTAATGACCAATCAATTCCACAATGTTACTCAACAAAGCACTTGGGTATTCACCTCGACAGAAGGCTAACCTGGAACAATCACATAGAGGCAAAGAAAACTCCAAATGTCTGCGAATTATTGTAAACGCGCCTTGGTATATGAGGAACGTTAACATCCATCGAGATTTGAATGTACCCACAATTTCTGAGGAAGTTGCAAAGTCCTGCAGAAGCTACATTCAAAAATTACACAACCATACGACTCCCCTTGCTTGGCAATTGTTGCTGAGTACAGGCCATCGACGACTAAAAAGAAATTGTGATTGAACAACGCGAATATCACATAATTTTAATTTAGTTTGTAAGATTTGAATACTTATTGTGAATTTCTACGAATGGTAGAAAGATTCAATATATTCTTAGTATAAAAAAAAAATTCAATTTTTTTATTCCTTCCAAATAAGAGTTTTTCTCAAGATCCGCAATTAAGCATTTGTTTTTTCGATGACATCTTCAATCAAACCAAATCTTTTACCGCCGATATATTTCTTCAGGTTGGAATAATCTAAGGGGGCTAAATTATATGCCTACTGAAAGATTCGTTTTCATCCAGTAATTTGGAAAATTATTTGCCTGGATGTCAGTTAATTCAATGCAAGTTAATTCAAATATATACACTATTCTTATAATTTTATATGTATAAATTCTAAAACGGTAAGTACCAATACTTGCAAATAACGTAAAATTTATGAACTTCGCGGGCTAGGGGTTAGAAAGGCACTAGTTACCCTCGTTTATGATACCACATGGACATTTGTTATTATTAGTATTGTAGTAGGGACTTGGAAATTCTTCATTGTGTACGGCTAAACAGCACAGCAGTATTTCTGTTCTTCCCTTCCATCTCGTTTAAAAATTTGCAGCAATCAATGAATATTCGACTTAGCGAAAAACGATTCAAGGCATTTAATGGCAAACTGTCTTATTACTAAGGACTCAAAAGTTATTTTGAGACGTTGTAATTCTATTATTATAAATTGTGGACCCTAAGTGGTACAAAAATAAAGACTTATTGTCTCCAACATATGCTGTATCAAGTGGGCGTAGTAAAAATAAACGAGTTGTATACAAATATTTCAAATTTAGTTAGATAGAAACATCTCCTAAAAATATTTACTCTTAGCTCTAGCTTTCAAAAACTATTGAAGAATTGTGCATTTTTCAATTCATCAAATCTATCGATTGTACGAAATAGATTAAATCAGAAATTGTTTCTGCTAAGAAGGCAGAATTCTACTAAATGATTCACTACCAAGTGCAATCGTTAAAATTAAGTCTCGAATTGTAATTTTTAATTTTTAATTTCTAGTCCCACTGGCCTTTCACTTGGCTACAAATTATTCAGATTATTTTAGGGAAATACTCTTATATTTACTTTCCATAACGGCGGGGATAGAATACAATGAATTAAATATCAAATATTAGCAATTAAGTCGCGCCTTAATGAATATATGCAAATATCTATGTGCATTTGTAAAAAAGAAAAATGTGACGTGTAAAAAAAGGAAATTTTTGTAACATATGTTAAACCATTATACAGAAAAACCCGTATTCATTTGGCTAAAGCACGCAAAACTAACATCATATTTATTTGATTTCAACTCGAAAATAACACAAAATGTGTCATCGCCATACAAATATTTGTGAAAATTAAATGAGCCATTTTTTCAACGTCGCAATAATATTGTTTATTATGCACTTGTTATGTATAACTAAATTAAATATGTAAAAGATAAGATAATAATTGGAAATATGGTAAACAAATTTCCATAGAAAACCACACTCTTTATAAGAAAAAGGAGACACTAATATATGTTTGTACAAAAAAGTTTATATTTTCAACAGGTACTATGAATTATACGAACATACCTGTATATGCATGAAAAAATGCAATTAAATATATTTAAAAATTATCTTTATTTAATTTGCTATATATTTTTTTACAATATAATTGTAACATGACATTACCACATCCATGTCGTTTACACTTACTGCTAATAAAGTACTTTCTCGCAAATAAACATTTTCGTTCGATTAAATCGCACACTAAAGTAATTACATCACAAGACTTGGCAAAAGATACAAACTACATTCTATAGTACACTATATTTATAATCTAAGCAATTATTAAAATTTAAGTTTAACCGAATCACAGGCATATTATCAATATCGAATACCTAGTTTAAATAATATGCGCAGTCTTTATGCCTAAATGTGTAGACTCTCACTAAATTAACACATACAATTGTACTTACGAACTAGACATTCCTATTACATATATTTATAACTATAAATTAATATTTCGGTAAAGTGGTCCAAATAACTGATTGCTACAATGGACCATAGATTGGTTCTGAGTAAAATACAGCAGGTACTCCAACAGCGTAGGGTTCAGTTGAGGCGCGTGACGCTTGTACGCTACGTTTAGAATGTTTTTTATATCTGGAAAAAATATATTATATATAGAAATATTAATTATTGGAATTTATGGATAGTAAGGCGCCTCAAACTTTCTAGAAAAATAATAAGTTGCTGCTTCTACTAGTGAATCACAAAGTTTGCTTTTTATGACATCCACCAAAATATTTAGACACAACAGAAAGCCATTCATGAGGTGCCTCAAGAACCTCTACAAACAAGTTCTCGATAAAAAATTCTATGGTTTAGCTTTCTATTCAATTGAAATATTTTGCTGGACGTCATAAAATAAATCAAATTTAAAGTTTCACTAGTAAAAATAGAAAATTATTCTTTTGCTTGAAGGTTGAACCCCCTTATTGTGCTTTGATTTGATGAGACTTACTTCTTTTTCAGACAACATGCTGTACATGCGGCCACCAGTGCGGCGAGTCCAATAAATGCTGCTATTATCACCAGCCAAGTACCCGCTGAGCTCATCATTAGTGCGGCCGGTTGAACTTTGTGCGCCGAACAATGTTCCACCTCACTAACACCGTATTCCACATAGATCTCGAGCAGCTCCTGTTTCATATGTTCCAAATTCATGAGTTTTTGCATTTCTTGCAGTGTCATTGCTATGCCGTTTTTGAACATTTGAAAACATGAACTCGTCGCTGTAAAGTCCAAACTCAAATCGGGCCGTGTCAACACCTGAGTATCTAATATATGCAATTCATAGCCGAGCGGTTTCAATTTTTGCTGTATTTTATCTTGAAATGGTCTAATGATATTCTGTATTTCACTTGGCGGTCGTGCAAAGTCAAATTTCAGCAATGACTTGTCGCGTATTACGAATATCTTCAAATTATTGAAAGTATGTCTCTTCGTCTTGGCTGAATTGTTGGCACGAATTTTCATTTGAAAATATCCATCAACAAAATCAGCAAATGAACCACCGGTGCGTAATTCACCGCTTTGATTATTCAGCGTGAAGAGATTATTCAATGAATTCGCCTCCAGCTGACGTGTACGTTTATAGAATTGGGGTACAAAGGTAACATTCTCAATGGCCAGTGTGATAGGTGGTGCTTCAGCATCTAGATCAGTAGCATGTACGGTTGTTATTATCGTATCAATTGGTACATTAATACGTATTCCGATCGATGAATCTTTCTGACTAAATGTCGGTAGATTATCATCGATATCCTGAACTCGAATTACGATTTGAATGTGCGATTTATCACTGCGTTCAAATGAATCACCAATGTATTTAATAATAGATTCATTGCGTTTCAAACATTTGATCGTGAGCAAAAATGAATCGACCTTTTCTCTATCGATCGGTTGTGTGGTCTTTATGATCGCCTCACTTTCATTGGTCCGTTCTATTTTGAAAATATTTTCATTATTGCCTTCGATGATGACGTAATCGATTTTAGCATTTTCGCCAATATCCTCATCAATTGCTGTAAAATTACCAACTATTGTACCCTCGGGCTCTTCCTCAAGCACAGCAAATTCCAGAGGTCCTTCATCCTACAAAATATGTCCAATAATTTTTATTCGAAGAGATTTCAACTCTAATTGCTTCTCTAGTACTTACTTCTTCTCTAGTAAATCTCGGCACATGGTCATCTATATCTAATACTACTACCTGAAGTATACGTGTTACCGATTGTCGTGGTTGTCCATTATCGGTGACCTCCAATATAATATTATACATATCTTTGGTCTCACGATCCATTTCTAGAAGTGTTGTAATCAGTCCGGTCTGTTCGTCTATTGTAAAAGCTTCGGCATCTGCGGTATCATCTAAAATCCGATATGATAATATACCAGATGGTGTATTCGGATTGTCCGGATCAGCAGCATTTACTTGGAAAACCGGCGAACCAATTGTCGAATTCTATAGAATATTGAGAAGAGATTTTAAAAGATATAGATATTTCGTAAATGTAGATGTAATAACAGAATTACCTCTGTTATATTAGCCATTTGCCCAATTTGAGGCTCAATGAAATAAGGTATACCATCATTAGCACTCACATCACCAATAAAAATCAGGACGCCTACGTCGCTAGCAAGCGATAGCTGCTTCGGAACTTGACCACCATTATCCTGTGCACGAACCACTAACGAATACGGTTCAGCACGTCCTTTGCCGGTTAATTCGCGGCGTGTCTTTATTTCACCAGTAGCGGAATTAATCTTGAACATACCGCTAACTTCACCTTCATTTACAAGTTCATAACGTACTTCACCACCAGGTCCATCATCTACATCGTTAGCGAAAAGTTTCAGCACGAAAGTGTCCACAGGTGCATTTTCTGGTACGACAGCAGTATAGTTTTTCTGATTGAATTCCGGCGCATTATCATTAATATCGTACACATCGATTGTGAGCTCGGCAATACTTTGTTTTGCGTCCATCGGCCGTCCGGGTGAGTCTTCAGCCTTCACTTGCAAATGTATATGCGGTGTACTCTCACGATCGATTGTCTGATTGGCGGCTACTATAATCTCTCCACTCGTATTGTTAATTTCAAATAATTCTGCATTTTCTCCATATAGTGAATATGTTATCTTATGATATCCCAGACGTTGATCTCTTTCTGTTAACGCAGCATCTTTATCAACTGCCCTAACACGTACTATTTTCTCCGGATGCATTTTATTCTCAACAATTGTTGCATGATACGCTTGCTCCTCAAACTTTGGACTATTATCATTGACATTCTCCACTGATATATTGACTTTGGTAATGGTGCTGCGTTGGCCGTCGGACGAAACTGCTTTGATCTGGAATTCAAATTGTGTTTTACCCACCTCCAGTGCCTCGTAGTCTAAGCGTCGTTTCAAAATGATTTCACCGGAATGTTCATGAATTTGAAAATATTCCAATTCATCAGCCGACTCCGGTTCAATTAATTGAAAATTCGATATTGGCAAAGTTGTAACTGGATCTTCAGCTTGTAAAATGAACAGTGCACTATCGATCGGCATTTCTTCTTTTACATACACATTAATAACCGGCCTAGAACTGGTCCAAGCTTTATTCAAAAATACTGGATTTGTATCCTTGAAAGATTGTACATATATTGTTACTTCTGTGGTGTCCACCTGACTTTCGGGATCTACTTCGGCATTTCGATCTCGTACTTCGACAGCGAAAATGTTCACCGCTGCCACATCATGTCTTAGCGTAGCATTTACAAATATTTCACCAGTTTCCCGGTCAATACGAAAAGCTTCTTGAACATTATAATTACTTCGAGTCGTTATACTAACGCCAGCTCTTGTAGTTGCCCTCACCATACCCTTGATGCTGTATTCCAATTTGGAATTCAAATCCTTATCGATGGCTTTAACTTTTAGCACACCCTCACCAATGGCAGTGCGTTCAGAGACATATCCTGCATAGCTGGCATGTTTGAATTTCGGCTTTTCATCGTTAATATCCTTAACATTCACATAAACGGTGGTTGTCGCTGTCTCAGGGATTGGTATTCCAGCATCTACTGCATTAACGGTTATCTCAAAGCTATCCATATTTGAATCACGATCGATGTGCGCATGCGGAGATACTGTTATCAAGCCGGAGCTTCAAAAAATAAAGTACATATCAATAATTGGCTATAAAAATTTAGGTTGAATGAATTACAATAATATCGAAAATTTGAGATGTTAATCAAGCAATTTTTTCGGCATTATTGCAGCAGAGAATGAAATAATGTCGAAAAAAAATAATGTATATAAAAAAGTTACGTGTACATGCATGAATGTCTACATGAATTAAGGCCGAATGAATTAATGTTTTACAATAATGCTGAGAAATTTGTTTGTTATTTTTCAACATTATTGTATTAATCAACATTAATTCATTCGACCTTAGTTCGTGTAGACTTCTATTTAAACCTAAAATGTTTGTATTAATGTCGAAAATGTATATAGACATATCTCTTTTTTCGACAATTTTTCATTCTTTGTTGCCGTAATGTCGAAAAAATGACAAGAATTTCTTATGGGATATCAACGGGTAAATACAGTTGAACTCAAATCACGAACTTACATGTCATCGATCTCGAAATTATCATTTGCTCCAACAATTCGGTAGCGTAACAACTCATCAAGACCATCAGGATCATGAGCGGATACCATTGTGACATTATAACCGCCCTCAGCATTTTCTGGTATTGAAACTCGATAACTTGGAGGCCCTAATATTGGCACATTTTCGATATTCTG
Organism: Megamerina dolium; assembly: GCA_963854835.1. NCBI lineage: Eukaryota > Metazoa > Arthropoda > Insecta > Diptera > Megamerinidae > Megamerina > Megamerina dolium. Next base: position 44,322,064 of record OY978528.1, on the reverse strand, counting down.
AAAATGACCCTTGAAAATCGGTCGCTGATTACCAGAAATACCGACACGTATCAAGGCACGAGTCGAATTTGTAAGTGGTGGATTTCCTGAAGCACACCAAAAATTGTTAAATATCAGAATTTAATTTCCTCAAATTGAAGTCAAAAAAGCACTTACCAAAATCCGTTGCCGACACGACTAACTCATATTCACCACGTTCAGTATCCATTGATTTGGCCACCTTCTGTAACGTAATTTCACCAGTTTCCTCGTCGATGCGAAACACATTTCCCGCTATGCTATTTTCCGAGACAATTGCATATTTTACTTTACCATCACCCTGTGTAGGGCCGTCATCATCTTGCGCTCGTATAAAGAATTGTGGCTCAAAATTAGATGCACCCTCGCGTATTGTGCGAGTATATTCGATGCTCTCGAATTTCGGATAATTATCATTGACATCTACAACATCTACATAAACATTGGCGTTCGTCTCACGACCTCCTCCATCGATGGCAACAACAGTTAAACTGTAGCTATTCTGTTTCTCAAAATCCAATTGTTTCTTTATATAAAATCCACCAGTTTGGGGATCGGTGTAAAAGAAATCCGATCCAAACCCTTTGAGCACATACGTAACAATGCCAAATTCGCCGGAGTCCTTATCGGTTGCATGAACCATACCGATCTGCGAATCTATTGACAAGTTTTCAGGAGCCAATAATCGATATATACTCTGTTCGAATTCGGGCGAATTATCATTGACATCGAGTAAAATAACTTGCACGATCGTGGTAATCTTATTCAAGCCATCCGACGAAGCTACCAACTCAAACAGAAATAATCGTTTATCCTCATCATCGACATCATAATCTAATTTGGTTGAATTCAATACTCGTACAACGACCGGTGTTCGTCCTTGTGCTTCGATTGGACTCACAGCAAAGGTATTCTCCGAGTTCTCAATATCGCGTAGTGACAACTGATAACGACTATTATCGCCCAAATCACGATCGTTAACAAACACAGATAGACCGGGCAAAGGCATGCCAATTCCCAAATTCTCTGGTATTGAAACATTAAAGAAGTCTGCATTAAATTCCGGAATATTATCATCGACATCGGTCACCACAATTGTCACTCGTGTCGTAGCAGACTCAGCAGCAGTTACACCGTCTGCCAACAATTCAGTGGCACGTACGGTGAATACATATACGCCGCCATTTTGTAGTATTTCTGGATTTTCTCGATCCAATGGCACATCGCTTGTCTTTAATGCAGCAGTTCCGTCTTTGGGATCACCATATGATTCCAAAATGAAATGTCCAAATATTTCATCTTCCAACGTGAGTTGCATATCGCGTGGTATGCCAACATCACCATCAATTGCTTTAATCGTTAAAATACTCACATCGGACGCTGTATTCTCTTCTATAGTAGCTGAGTAGGGTGCATTTATAAAGACGGGCGGTTGATCTTGCACATCAATCACATTAATCGAAACACTAGCAAACGATGTGAGACGATTATCTAAAGCGCCATCGGATGCAGCTACTGTCATTATGTACGATGGACGACTCTCGAAATCAAGCGGCTTCTTAAGTATCACTTTCGCGGTATAATTGCCCTCAGCGATACGTTCGGCACGCACGTCAAACGTATCACAGATATCATTTTCCTATAGCAATTCAATTTTAATCGGTAGATATTAAAATTATATTCAGATACGTACATGTTTGTAAGATATATTCTCATAAATATTTTACAATTTTCAAACTTACCAACAAGCATTTAATATTCACTTCTGCATTTATACCTGTATCACGATCGACAATAATAATTTGTGGGTTGACATCTAATGCAGCGCCAACTAGCAGTGACTCACTGACGCTTGCCGAATATGGGCGACCAATAAATGTCGGATGATTGTCATTGTAATCACGTACTGGAATCTCACGGCGCAGTGATATTGTATTTGGTTCCGTATCGTATATACCTTGATCTGTTATGCTGATGATCACTTCAATTGTATCTTGGATTTCACGATCAAGTTCCTGACGCAGGCGGACAACACCCGTCTCACGATCGACTGAGAAAACAGGACCGGATATGCTGTATTTAAGTGGGCTGCCTTCCGGATCTAAGCCTGAAACAAAGTTAAGTTTTAAGATTTGTATAAATCAACAAATTCTAGTAGTACGCATTATAGTAGTACATATTGAGAAAAACATTGACCAACAGTCTTAGTAAAACACATAAAATTTGGATGAAATTATGTATTTTTTCCTAAGGAACAAAAGAAATTTCAGATTTGGACCCACCCCACCTACCTTTTAGTTTTTATTGCCATTATAAAAGTATCAATTCTTCTTAAGAGATGGAGTTGGCGAGTAAGTATGTTCGTAGGAATTATTAGGGGAAAAAAATCGATGGAGTTTATACATCAATTTTGTAGGAGAGCCTCAAAGGTGACCTTTCAGGGATCAAATAGGAGCAAAATATTAATTTAATTACTTTATGCCTATATTTACTCTTTAAAAGAGTTTACATACAAAATGTGTGTAAAAATACCTGAAAGTTGACAAATAACATCGTTGCAGCCTAGAAATCGCCCCGAGAGGTGTGAAACTTACGAGTGATCCAAATTAATTTTTCCTACCTAACATTTCCTTCAACTATGCCTATCTGTTAAATCCATTCGTTAAGGGGATTCCCTATAAAATTGATGCTTTTGAAAAATCTGAATAGCAGGCGTGCCTAACTTTGGATTTTCTTCTTTCCTTCTTGTCAAAGGAAGTTTTAAATGCTTTATATTTTATATTCTTCATTAAGCCAGGCTATTTAAAACGATTTGACCAACCTTAATGCTAAATTATTCATTAAGTTGTTGCATTCTACAATTACTAGTGGCGAACTACTGTCAGAACCCCTCACCTCATTGTCGCCCTATTGTTTTAAGCGTGTGAAAAAATGTTAATTTCTTTCACCATAACCTTGATTATCAGGAAAATACAATTTGTTGCTGTTTGAATGCAATTGTGTTATTTTAATTTTGTGGCAATGTTTTTATGTTTGTTGTTTTTCTCCTTCCTCTTCTTCAATTCTATCTACATTATATACTATTATATTATGGTACTATTGCGTGGAAATGGTGTTAACTAGCAGAATGTAAATTCAGTTTCCACTATAATTTGTTCCATTCCATTCGTTTTCTCCCTTGGCATATGCTGCTTACTCTTACTCGTACGGAGCGTTGTCTTATTTTTACAGTTCTGGTTATGATTGCTATTTCTTGTTGCCACTGTGATTATTTTCTTGAGAATTAAGACAATGAACTTCAGTATGAGATTGAAGAGAACCATTGAAATAGTCACTGTATAGAGTTCACAAATAGTAGGTGAGCAATTAACACGAGTGTGTCATAATACATAGAATTTATAGATCAAACTAATTAAATGCACAATTTCTGAGTTATAGTTAAACTATTTTATAAGCGTTTTTCCCCAGTAATATCATTTTACATATTACAATTTATTCAGTCTATTATTTCCGCATTGAATTTTGAAAATCAGGAAATCATGTAATAATTTTATTCCATGTAAAAAACGTGAAAAATAATAAGAAATCAACAAGTACCATTTCACTAATCCACCCAAAGATAAATCCATTATATAAGGAAATAATAATAAAACCAGTAGAAGCAAAAACAATGAATCAAGTCATACATAAGACTCAAATATAAAATACCATCAAATTGTATGTATAATAAAAACTGGTACATACATAGCATATACGATTATGATTACGAGTACTGACGATGCTTGCCTTTTAAGCTATGAATTAAACTTTAAAAAGCAATTACAAGTCGGTCGGATTTTTGTTGAGCACCCAGTGCAATAGTTAGATGCAAGTATAAGTCCATGTCCATGTATTTGCATTAGAATGGCGCTTACCTGCAAACTTTCTAAACGTTCCACAAATCAAATGTTTCAAAATACAACAACAGCAAATTTGGTTTCTGCGAAATTTAAGTTCAATATATAATTGCATTTGAAATAACATAAGTAAAATTTTGCATTGAATTTGCATTTTCCATTTGACAACTCTTTAACTTTATGCTAATAAAACCACGTAAGTATGATTGTCGAATAAAATGCGTCAAATGTCGAAAAACTGACAAACAAATTTCAACATTATCGTAAATAATTTTTATATTTATTTATCGAACTGAAAAAGCTTATAGAATTAATTCATTGATATGATTTCCGATTTATGCATTAACTAATAAGGTATCTAGATATTGATCCGATATCAATAAAATTGCTGGAAAAAACCCCAACCATCTGTGGTATCTTGTTATCGAAACTATGACTCATCATTTTCATAATTTTAAATTTCCATATAGTACAAACAGTTTCCATACGATATTTTCTATTATTGCCGATATTCTCGAAAAAAAAATCCTTCAGCCAATAATAATGACTACAAAATTGTAAATGTAAAACTAAAAAGGTTTTACAGTCCTTACTTACTTACTTACTTGATTACTTACTTACTTACTTGAAAACTTATCAACAAAATTCTCCAAATTTTGAACCTTAGAACCAATTTATTTTAAATTACGATGCCGGGACCCATGAAAAATACATAAATGTTATTAAATTCATTCCTATGTAAAAATAATGTACCTTTACAATACTGGTTCAAATTATGTGTTGATAGTGTTGTTATGAAAAGGAGACAAATTTTTCTTAGAAAACTTGTGTGCGATATCAAAAAGTCTAATATTTTTCACATGATTCGTGCAGTTCAAAACAATTCCTGAACTTGTCTGAATGCATTCATATAAATTTTTCTAAGAAGAAAAAATTAAAATGATCGATATTAATAAATCTGGATACTATGTATTTATGTTCTAAGATAGAGTCGTTCGACGGCCACATATCAGTTGTCCGAACGAGCTGAAGTCTTGCATCGTCCGATTTCTTTTCTTTGGATTGCTGGATTTGTCTGAACTTCAATTACTCTTAGAAGAAATATCAAAATGGTTTGGCTTGGTAAAACGATTTATACAGTACATTCTGTCAAATAAGAGAGAATATTTCAAAAAAAAATTTTCCCAGGTTGGCACAACTGGCAGTCACTATTCTGTGAATTTTTGTTGCTATGTGTCATTTAGTTTGGTTACGGCTTCATTAGGAACAAGTCAATCTTTTGTGTGCGTTGCGATTTTTACTATGGATAAAAATATCGAACAAAGAGTTTGTGTGAAATTTTGAGTTTCAAACGAAATTTCTTGTGCCAAAACGTTGGAAATGTTGAAAAAAAAACATTTGGTGATTCAACCATGTCGAAAACTCAAGTTTACGATTGGTATAAATCGTTCAAAGAGGGGCGAGAAGAAATCGCAACGCACACAAAAGGTTGACTTGTTCCTAATGACGCCGTAACCAAACTAAATGACACATAGCAATAAAAATTCACAGAATAGTGGCTGACAGTTGTGCCAACCTGGGAAAAAAATTTTTTTGAAATATTCTCAGAGGGAAAATTAAAAATGAGAATTTCCGGGTACTTATTTGACAGAATGTATACTGTGTTTAAAACGAATGGATAGTTCTGTAAAATATTGTATGATACTATATTTCTACATATTAAATAGTTTTATTGCAATATTATTTACAGTAACATCAAGTGTATTAGCAAATTTGAATTTCATTTTTATTATATTGTATTCATAAAAGAGTGTATTTATAAACTTGGTACGAAATTGTTTTCATTTCCAACTACTATTGCATCTACATCTTTCTATTTTACTACAATTTATTTACCGAATAGTACTCGATAACGCGTTTGTTTTCTATTATTTATGTTTTCATATTTTCTTATGATTATTTGTAGGCATACATACATATGTGTCTGCGTGTTTGTTTTTAGATTTTTTTTCTACATATATGTATATGTACATCAATAATACAAATATAGTATTTAATTATGTAGGTAGTTCTAAATGTACATACATATGTTGAAATAGAGAAGTAAAGTAAAGAAAATCTCCTTACAGTCGGCTGGGGCCGACCAAATTATACCCTGCATATGTAGAGGTATATATAAAAAGTTTGCTCGTATATCCATCCTTTTCTTCCACTACTTTGTATAGGACCTACATTAAGAAGCAGGCGTACCTCACCAATTTTGGAGGATCAATTTCTGCCTATAATACTAAACTACATAGGTTGCAATGGGTTGACCTAGGCGTATTAATTAGTAAGTTATGGGTGTTTTAATGTTTAAGATAAATCCGAGACTTTGTACGGAAGCTATATAAAAAGTGGGCGTGACGTATCTCTTTCTGGTATATCTAATTAATTTTTCAATATCAATCCACACCTTAAATTTGGTTGTCCTACGATAAATGGTTTGTAAGTTATGGAGCTTAAAAGTTTTAGTTTAATTCCCTCGACTTTGTATGGGAGACCTATGAAGGAGTGGGCGTGGCACACTGATTTTCTGCCAGATTTTTGCCGACTACGATATTAATTTAAGTGTGATTTATGGTTATTTTATGCAGAAGATTGCCGAAGTTACAGCTGTTTCAATTTAAAATTTGTATGGGGGCTACAATAAACAGTGGGCGTGGTGCGCCCATTTTCTGTGAGCCTAGTTGCTCGTACAATACTAATCCATACCTTAAATCTCGTTGTCTTAGGCTAAGTGGTTTGTAAGTTATGGAGCTTAAAAGTTTTAGTTTAATTCCCTCGACTTTGTATGGGAGACCTATGAAGGAGTGGGTGTGGCACACCGATTTTCTGCCAGATTTTTGCCGACTACGATATTAATTTAAGTGTTAATTATCGTTATTTTAGGCAGAAGATTGCCGAAGTTACAGTTGTTTCAATTTAAAATTTGTATGGAGGCTACAATAAACAGTGGGCGTGGTGCGCCCATTTTCTGTGAGTCTAGTTGCTCGTACAATATTAATCCACACCTTAAATTTCGTTATTCTACGCTGAATAGTTTGCAAGTTATAACCGGTAACATTTTTTTAATTTCCGCAACTTTGTATGGGAGACCCAAAAAGGAGTGGGCGTGGCTCACTGATTTTCTGCCATATTATTTACGACTACCATGTTAATCTAAGTGTCAAGTATGGTTATTCTGGACGGAAGATTGTAGAAGTTACAGCTGTTTCAATTTAAAAGAAGTACAGACACTTTGTATGAGAGCTACGCTAAAAAGTAGGCGTGGCTCAACCACTTTTGGCGAGGTTATATAGTAGTATAATGTAAGTCTATGTGTTAAATATTGTTGTCCCAAGTGGTATATTATGTGAGTTACAGCAAGTTAAAGATTTTAAAAATTTCGAGGTTAGTCGCTTTGAATGCTTGGTGTGGGCGTGGTTATTGACCGATCATGGCCAATATCAATCCCCTCCGTACTTTTGGATCATAGATTACTTATGCCAAATTTCATCGAAATAGCTCAATATTTACTCAAGTTATCGTGCGAACCAGCCAGGTGACAGACAGACGGACGGACGGACGGACATCGTTAAATCGAAAATTTAATCGACGCTGATCACGAATATATATCTATGTCTATATCTCCGGAGATTCCTTTAAGTGGACACAAACATCTGACCGAAATGAATATACCATGCATATTGCATTATGCATGGTATAAAAAAGTTGTGATTGATCATGCAGAAAGTAAATATTATACTGGCATATATGAAGATATACACTATATACATATAGGAGCAACATATAGGTAAGTACCAATTACAAGTATCTGTCATCAAGATCACAACTACAGCTTTTATATTAAAGAGAGTGTTAACTAAGCTATTATATTAGGTACATTATGTTATTACTTTCTTTTTTTGCTATAGTTTCGAATGTACTTAGTAATGATAGCATCTGATAAATGACAGCATCATAGATTCAGTCTTGCACACCCACCTCGAGGTACTTATTGCGTGTATTCACTATGGTATTTTTTGTTACAAATTATTAATATTTTTTACTCTTTAATTAGCACAACATCTATTTGTAATTAACATAATATTCATAAATTATTTAACATTTAATGCGTGATTATTGGATCACAACCATTTGCTGTTTATAAATGGCTAAAGAACCACATACACACACATACAATAATAACATAATTTTTTACAATACCTCGTAATTAAATCTTCACCACATATGAGTACATTTAAAATATAACTAATCGTGTAAGCTCTTACTCGTAGTACTATGTGTAAAACTTATGATTATGATTAGATTTTTCCGGCAGGTAGTTACAAATTTGCAAATGGATTAGCTATGGTATAGTGACATATGGAGATCAAGAATAACGGGATTTTTAAATGTTGTTTTTTGTTCACGTCGGAAGTAGTGTATTTTTTGTTCATTTTGTATGGAGTACCCTATGAACGGTAGGAGCCAATTTTTAAAAAAATACACAATTTTTTTAGGAGAGCCCCTATAAATGGTAAAGGTAGAGGGCAAATTTGTTCAGAGGAACTGTTGAGGAATAATTAATGGGATCCGGTCATACATTTTACTCTTTAGAAACGAATTTTTTAGAGGAGTCTCATTAAGGCGTAGAGGTAGAGGACTGGTTTGTTCGAAAGAAATGTTGGGGCATAATAATTAATGGAGATGTGTCATGCATTTCACAGCTAGACAGCGAGTCCTGGATAGTTAAAGTATTATTTGTTGATCTTAAGACGTGTTTAGGTAAATTTTGTCGGAATGTTAATTGAGTGTACATTTCAGCTTTCTAAAGGCGTTCTCTATGAAGTTATGGAATTACTTTTGTGTTTTCAGTATTTTAAATTCATTTTGTAGGGGATCGCTCCAAAGTTTTAAAGATAGGAAGTAAGTATGTTCAGGAAAAATGTTATGGAGCAAAAATGAATTGGGTTTGTCATATATTTTAGTCTCTAAGGGCGCTTCGGGAGCAAATTTCTTAAAAGTATCAATTTTGTAGGGGAGCGCCCTTAATATGAGGCAGGAGAGATGAGGTAGCAGATAAGAATGTTCGGGTAAAATCTGATTGTCTAGAGATGACTACTGGACAAATGTGGTGTCATTTGTCGATCTTCCGCCCATTTTTTTAAATTCAGACCTCGAGTTAGCACCATTTGCCTTCTTCTCAATACTAACATTTTTTATTTATGCATTTCTATGCAGAATCTCACAAAATACTGGAGACCCAAAAACTGGAGACATCAAAATCGAAAAGTTTTGCATTATCCAATAACTAATAATGACACGCAACAAGTTTTGATGTCTTCTTCTTGAGTATGAGTGAATATATTTTATTATTTGAATGATATAAATAATGGAGATGATGTTGATAGTGGTGTCATAGTGTTCATGTGTGTTAACCTGTGGAAAATGCTATTTATTTCATGCTTCACGAAGCGTATTGGTTAATTTTTCATATAAAAAAAGATTATTGAAGCATATGTTAATTTAGAATTAATATGCATATATGTGTGAATATCTATACGTATAGTTTTTGATAGTTTATTTTGACCAAATAAGTCATATATAATGTAAACAGGCAGGAGAAAGTGATAACACTGTCAAAATATATACTGTCCAACAATTAGCACACATAAATTAAAAAGTTTAAGTGTTTCTTCTAAAATCAAATCAAAAACGTAAACTTCTGAGAAATATTGTTTTCTAATATATTTTCTTAAAGAACTGTAAATACTATAGGACATATCTTAAATATTTGAGTTAGATTCCCTAAACGTCCAGATTTTATATAAATTTAATATATGAAATAGTATATACGTCACTTTACTGTATCTACAATTTTTGTTTATTTTTATAATCTGCGAGTATGTTATTTTAACACAATTTTAACACAAATCACACAAAAGAAGAAACGATGTGCCAACAATAATCGTAAATAATGAATATCATTGGCAGCACGTACGCAAGCATTAAATAAATACATTAACCTAAAAAAAGCATTTCAACATCTTTCCTTTCAATGAATTTCTTGCAAGATTTCTTTTGTGATTTACATACATATTTATTATTCAACGTATGGACATACATGTACATCATATTGTCAACAACTACATATAACTAGACGTCAAATGAATTACCTTTCTAAATGTTCTAGGTGTAATATAGTATTTAAGTTACATTCCATATGAAACACAGAAACACATGTCATAATATAGTAATTGCGATATCACATGTCGGATAAAAATTACGAATTGAAATTAAAGTTTTTTTTTCACAATTTTGTAAGTATTTTATATTGAATTTAGAACACTTGTGACATCACTTTTTCTGAGCTTTGTCACAGAGTTCTTTTAGAAGCTTTTTCATGGCAAGTTGTTACTGTCGGAAGAATTGCCAATTGCTTGCCGACAGGTGGGTACCGTTCGAAACAAAAATCTTATCGATATTAAATTTGTTTGCATCAGCCGGGGATTCAACCACAACCTACAGAAGGCGAACACACTAACCACTGAGCTACGGCACCCATTACTATTACTACTGCTATATTTACACAGAAGCTTAGTTGGAGTTGTTATTTTTGTTATTGTTCTTGTTGCTGTTGTAGTACTTTGTTGTTTTTGCTATTTTTTTGAATTCGCATCATTTTAATGGCATTGCATAATTCTCGCTGGTGTATGTAATATTTACTATATGTCAGGTGTAGTAAAAAGAAATCCATTATTTTTCCAATAGATGGCTTTAGTAATCTGTATCTCGAGTTGTATGAGTTCAATCAGGTTACACTGTGCGATGGCGGTGCGATGGCGCTAGAAAGATAGGATTACGTACTAAATAAACTTTTCAGGCAGTTTTATGATAGCTTGACTCAGTATTGTGTGAGCACACGTCAAAGATGGACACCAGTAAAGAGAAAATACGCACGTTCCATCTACGAATCGCTGCTGAATCGCAACAAAATCGATCGATTTCTGAAGCAGAAATTTACTGGTGATGAAAAGTGGGTCACTAACGATAACGTCAAGTGTAAATGATCGTGGTCAAATTGCGGTGAGCCGGCGCAAACGGTGGTCAAACCAGGACTGACGGTCAGGAAGGTTTTGCTATGTGATTGGTGAGATTGGCAGGGAATTATTTACTATGAGCTGCTCCCCTACGGCCAAACTCTTAATTCGGACCTGTACTGTCAACAATTGGATGGTCTGAAAGAAGCAATCGCTAAGAAGCGGCCAGCTTTGGCCAATATTAGAGGAATTGTGTTCCATCAGGACAACTCCAGGCAACACACATCGATAGTGACTCGCCAGAAGCTCCGTGAGCTTGGTTGGGAGGTTCTTATAAAGGGTTATTCATTTTACGGTTTCAAAAGTAAATGTAAATAAAACGCATATAAAATATTTTTTATCATGATATTTCTTTTTTATTATCAAGTTTGAACGTTGACATTATGTGTGAAATACTACATCATTTAAATGACCACCACGCGAATTGTTGCAAGCATCGATTCTTTTGAGGTAATTTTCGACCACTTTTTGACACATATTGGGCGGTACCTCAGCCATAACGTGACGAATGTTGGTTTTTAGGTGTTCAAGAGTTTAAGGTTTATCTGCATAAACACGGTCTTTCGCCTAGCACCACAAAAAAAAGTCAAGCGGTGTCAAATCGCATGATCTTGGTGGCCACTTGATATCGCCACGACGAGAAATTACGCGGCCAGAAAATTTCTCTTGGAATAAAGCCATATTCGCTCGAGTTGTGTGGCATGTGGCACCGTCTTGTTGAAACCACATATTCTCTAAGTCGTATTCTTCAATAGCAGGCAAAAAAAAAGTCGGTTATCATATGACCATAACGCTCCGAATTGACGGTGACAGTCGTTCCATCGTCGTTTTCGAAGAAGTAAGGTCCAATCACACCTCCGGACCAAAGAGCGCACCAAGCAGTGACTTTTTGTGGATGTAGTGGCCTCTCTTCAATTACTTGAGGATTCTCAAAACCCCAAATACAACAATTTTGTTTGTTAACATACCCACCGAGTGAGAAATGTGCTTCGTCGCTGAAGAAAATTTTGTTCGAAAAATCGCCGTCCACCGCCTGTTGATCAAGCACCCATTCGACGTATCTACGACGTTGTGAATGGTCAGCTGGATTCAGTTGTTGTGTGAGCTTGATTTTATAAGGATGTAGGTGTAGATCCAAATGCAAAATACGCCATAATGTGCCGTAAGACAGTCCTAATTCCTGAGAACGACGAGGAATCGACACATTCGGATCTTCGGCAACACTTTCACTTACAGCAGCGATATTTTCGGTGGTACGAGCGAAACGATGATGCACAGGCCTTACAATATCTGCAACCGATCCAGTCTCTTCATATTTCTTCACAATTTTGCCAATTTCTTGCGTAGTTGGACGATTATGTAAACCATAATCTCCTCTTAAAGCACGATATGTGGCTGTGGCAGAATCACCATTTTTGTAGTAGGTTTTTACAATTTTAATGCGTTGTGCGATAGTTAAGCGAAAAAGAAAGAAATTGTTTTAACAACTCAGTTTGACAGATGCCGAATTCTAGCCCTATACTTTTGAAACCGCGAAATGGATAACCCTTTACATCTACTTTATAGTTCGGACCTGATTACTACCTGTTCCTGTCTATGGCGAATGATTTTGCTGGTGAAAAATTCGCAAGAAGCTTGTGAAAATCGACTGCCCCAGTTTTTTGCCAATAGGGACGATGGTTTCTATGAGAGTTGCATTATGAAATTACCTTTAAAATGGCAATAAGTTATCGAACAAAACAGTGCATATTTGACCTAAATCGGATCATTCTAACTATGCTAAATAAAACCTTCAATTTAATGCAAAAATCATGGATTTCTTTTTACTAGGCCTTATAATAACATCATATAGGGTCTCCCCTATATGATGTTATATGAGATTAATGAGATTAATTATATGAGATTAAATTTTTCTGAACGCTCTAAAGGACATAACATACATTCATTGTGGTGTTTTTCTATATACCTTGATAGTTGATTGTTTAACTTTCATTTTGCCTCGGACCACTGTAATCTAAATCATTTACTACGAGTTCCATGATCATTTTTGAAAATAGTTATACTAAATATTATATTACATATAAGAATATTACAGCGAAAAAAACCGCCTAGAAACCACGTACTGGACTTCAAAGGTTAGTCCAGAATGCTGCAACTTTGCTTTGCCCAAAAGAGGAATAGGCTGGATCCTATTTGGATTTCCGCGCGTTGAGATTTTTCAGCGAACGAAATAGCTTATGAACTACTACATGGTGCATCTGCGGAAAATCCAATGGGACCAGTGCTAAATTTACAACTGAGTTTAGCAAGAGTCGTAACGTAGATCAAGAATAAAGTGAACGATATTCACAAGGCCTTATTTCCGCATCTGAAAACCAACCAAGAAATTTCATACAAGCCAGACGGTAGAAGAAAGTAGGTGTATTATTCCCATACATGAGGAAGAAAATAATTTTGATCTACGACCGCATTGATTACAGGGCATAGTCCGTGGAGACAATATATTGCCACCATGGACATCAATGAACGTTTAATTTTAACCTACTGTCCTAATGGAAGATGAATATAAAAGAGAGCACTTGCCTCGTGTTTGTCCAATATTTTCCGGAATGATTCGAAGCATCCACATCTGTTGAGGATGAATCTCAGATTGGGTCGATCCCGACCCAAAACGAAAATTTTTGTGATCCATACCCCTTAATAGCATTAATTGCAAGTTTACCGGTATAATTTTTCGATCTCGTAAAAAAAGCGAAAACAGTCCTATTTTTCACATACCTTTGACATTTAATAGTCGGCTTATATTCAAAGTAAACCCATACCTTGATATACTGCCTATCTTTATAAGACATTTTGGTATAACAGCCTTTTCAAATTATTTCGCCTTTCCATTTGCGACTACAATGTCTCGTTATATGGGATAAATTCTGTACTTGTCGACCGGTGAACCGTATAAATACAGAAATTAGTTGATTCATTATACAGCTTTTAGTTTCACGGAAAGTATCTAGGCCGTATAATAAGGTATGGATGTCTAATATATTGAAAATAATTATTGAAAAGGTCTCAACGATCAGTATATATCTTTTGAGTGATATCCGAAGTCAGATTCGATTAATATCCGATGTCAGCATACTTAGTAACTTAGTAACTTAGTAACAGAGTTGCACCACCGAACTTATTATTTGGTAATTTATATATTCACTGAAATAGTGATATGAAAAACATTTCAAGAAGGTCTACACATTGTTTATGAACATTGAAGTGGAAGTTATGTGGATACAACTTTGAGTTCGTGAGGCCACTTATGGGACTTCGGGCATCACAGATATCTGAGAAGAATTCATAACGCTCTTAGGACTCTTTACGATGATATATAATATTTATAAATTGGCAATGTTAAATGTCAAAGTTATGATAAAAATAAATTTTTAGCTGTTATCACGGAGCCCACAAATGTTTAAATGGTACATGTACTGACACATGTACTCAAAGGAGTTTCAATAGAAGTAGCATGTATTTTTGCACTACTTCTATATCTATTTTTCTCTTCATTTTCTAAATTTCTCTATCCTCGTCCTCATCCAAAACAACTGAACATCGCTATAGTAACAAAACTACATTGAAAATCTTTCAACGAATCTACACTATTACGAAATGATCGTCTATCTATCACCATTTACATTTTACTCCAGTCTCATTTATAGACATCGAAAGGCACAATGCTGAGAGTATGACTGTCATCAGTATTACAAACGTTTTTTGTGTTTGTGTAAAATATTATTGTATTGATATTGTACGGAGGTATTATAGGTGTAATGAGACAATTCTCTCACCTATAAACAATAACAATAATGGCAGTAATAATGTATATTTATGTAAATAATAAAATGTTCAAAAGCCGGTAGCTAACTGTACGGTTATACGGGCATATAAATTACATTATGTGAGTGCAATATTATGACACCATATTTGTAAACGTATGCAAAGTATGTATGATATTTATACTTACTACCATTAACGAGAACGTAATCTAATTACTTTATTCACTTGGGCAAGATTTTTCTTCATAGTTGTCATTGTGACGGACTCACTTATATATCTACAAAGAATTTATACTAAGAATAAAAGTCAAAACAATAAAACTACTAATATTACTCACACATGTTGAAATTGAAAGTGAAATGATATAAATTAAATAATTACAAGCCACAACTGCAATATAGACAGCGACAACATTAATTAGAACTACAAAAGCAACGACATCGTCAGCAAACTAGTTGCAAAGGAAATGCTAATTGAATATATTAAAATTACATTATCTACGATCATGACTACTACATATGGTTGTCTATGGATATTATTTGCCGTTGGAATGTTGATCCAATTGTGACTGCTGTTATCATGTTGTTTCTAGTAACAAATTTGCAACTCTACTATACAATTTTGTGCAATTTGTTAAGCATACTAACTAAAGCAAAAATTGTTCATATTCGATTAAATTTATGAATAGGATTGGATAAAAATAATTGGGTAATTAATTATTCAAAATTAAAGAAATTCATTTTGAACATATTGAATCTTATTAACCGATATAAGGAAGGTTAAACGGTTAAAATTTTATAAAAAGATTTATGCGAAAAATATCTTTGGAACTAGAACTTTGAGTAAAACAGTTTTTCTGAGAGTATCTTATGGTAATGCTATCTTATATGAACTAAATGCCTTTTAAGTATAAGAAACCGTGAATAATTAAAATAAATATTTGTCTTACAGTCTTATTTGAGCAAATTTTGAACAGTTGTAGTGCGCCCACTATTTATTAACTATTTAACCGTAACTTTGTATGAGAGATATACTATATAGTAGGCATGGACACATATGTATATCAAATATGACTATAGCAGTCATCTTTATAGTGAACATAGTAATAGAATTGGAAATGTTAATTTCCCGTTTCCATTTGAACTATTGAAATAATGATTTGCATAAAAAAATTTAGCTGATTAATAACTAGTTTTGAGCAGAATTATATTAGAAAATTAGCAAGATTATAAAGTGGATCACAGTAGTGACTTTGTAAATATGAGCGCTATATAAAATAGTGGATGTGGTCTTTCGATTTTTCACCAATTACGTATCACTATAATAAGGACTCATATATCAAGCACTCCTACAGCAGAGCCATTTTTCAAGAGAATATAGTAATATAATTGACTCAGTCAAACTATCTACTTCATTTTTAAGGGGAATATAGCGACATTGTTGATTCCATAACAGTAGCGTGAGAAAACGTCTTAATTGTTTTTCAACGCTCAAATCATTTGTCATATCAGTTTTTCCATTCCTCTTGAGACACTTCCAAAACATAGTTTCATAGTTTCAAATGCTTCTTTGGCGCTCGTAAATCGTTGAGTTTACTTTTGATATCGGGAATAAGAAGAAGTCATTGGGTGCCAAATCAGGACTGTACTACTACCTAAAATATTTGTCTCTACATAGCAAATATCATAATTGAATGCTCGATGCCAGTTATCTTGAGAATCAGCCAGGTGACAGACTGACGCTGATAATTAATTTATTTATATATAATTTATTATATTTCTGCGGATTGCGTTAAGTGTTTACAAACAAGTGGCCAAAGCGAATCGTATAAAAATCGATTCCCTAAATGGGAACTAGATTTTCTTAAACAAAATCAAAAAGTAAGTATGTATAGCTCATGCATAATCTAGCAAAGGTATCATTTTAATACTCCTATTTGTTTTCTCTGTTATTTTATAATTTTTTATTCCATCAATTATCATAATAATCAAATTAATAAATGTATAAGTGTATGTAAGTGTTTGTGTAACTAATACCTACTTCATATACGCCATATATTCAGCACAATGTTGTTGAATTGCATAATTGCCGTAGTTGCATTTCATGTTTTGCTTTAAATTCATATTTTTATGCTTGTGCTTCATTTTAATATTTTATGTTTATTCATATATGAGTAGAAATATATTTTTAATACAGTTTTTTAATGAAATTGCAATTTCCATTTTCACTTGGTTATACGTAGATACTCGTATAACATTTATTATTTGAAGGTGAATTGTAAAACAAAACAAAACAATACAAACATCTATGTCAGCTCACATATATTTAAAGATGTACAAGGTGTTACAATTATGTATTAATACTCGAACCATATCTCAGCAACCAAGCGCGACATCTACGTGTGAGCACATGCGTTTTGAAGCTTCAATCTTCCTCTACTAACTGTCAAAATTTCATGGCATTTGGATGACACTCATTTTACAAAACACGTGTTCGTTTTATGTTGAAATTTTAACATGGAGCAAAGAGCGGTCATTAAATTCCACGCAAAAATTGGTAAAATTGCATCAGAAACATGCGGAATGATGCAGTAAGCGTATGGCGAAGCTTGTTTATCAAGATCAATTGTTTTTATATGGCATAAATGGTTTGTGGATGGCAGAGAGTCGCTGGAAGATGAAATAAAAGAAGGAAGGCCAATTTCAGTGCGGACGCTGGAAGCGATCCAGAAAGTTCGTGATTTTATTACAGAAGACCGCAATGCTTCAGTGAAAATGATGGAAGAGGCCTTAAACATCAACAGATAAACTATCCGACTCATTCTTTACGAGGTTTTGCGCAAATCAAAGGTCTGCGCGAGATTTGTTCCAGACACATTGACCGAGGACCAAAAAATAATGAAATAGCTGCAGAAAATGATCCAAATTTCCTGAAAACAATTGTTACGAGTGATGAAACATGGTGTTTCCAATACGATCCAGAAACCAAGCGTTAAAGTGCGGAATGGAAATTAAAAAACTCATCACATGCCAAGAAAACACGAAAAGTTCCATCAAAAATCAAAACAATGCTCATCACATTCTTCGATAGCAAAGGAATTATCCACAAGAATTTGTTCCAACTGATCAAACAGTTACTTTCGCATGTTACCTCGAAGTTTTGAAGCGTTTGATGTCCAGAATCCGTCGTGTTCGACCAGAATACCGCAATCTAAAAACTTGGTCTGTGTTGCACAATAATGCACCGAGTCACACAGCACTCATTGTTTGTCAATTTTTGGCTCGGAATCAGGTCTGTGTGTTGAATCACCCGCCATATTCACCTGATTTGGCACCGTGCGACTTCTTTTTGTTCCCAAAACTGAAATTGAAGTTGAAAGGATGCGTTTTTGATGACATTCAAAATCACTATTAAATTATGTAACAAGTGTATTGAATCAGGAGGAGAATATTTCGAATATATGGCCGCATTCTTTTGCACGCGACTTGCAAAAGAACACTGACTTCTTTGCCGAACTGCATGCAAAGCAACATCAAAAATAAGTGACATCGTCTATTTTAACCGAGTTCAATTGAAGTTGCTTATATTTTAATCGTCCTGAGTTATAGTGTTGGAAAGTAAAAAAACAGAACTATTGTGAATAGACTACTGGCATGTGCTTGGGAAATTTCAACAACACGTCAAATTATTGTAAATATAAACAAAAATAAGCAAAATAAAGCAAGTGCAAATAAAAATTTATTTTAAATAAACGAATATATTTACCACAGATTCCGCAGAATTGTTTCTTTTTTGTTTTTATTTCGGTTATAAATTTCACGAACAACCATATATACCACCAGCGTTGCTAAGTAACTAACGGGTAATTATATTCAAGTAAAAGGGAAATTCAAGTCTCTCATCATGCCTGTCCTAACATATGTCGCTGAAGCCTGGACAATTTCCACCTCGGATGAGCGAATTCTTGGGGTTTTCGAGAGAAAAGTCCTACGTAAGATCGTTGGACCTATTTGGTGGCGAGTACCGAATAAGGTACAACCATGAGCTGTACGAGCTGTATGCCGATAATGACATAGTAAAGCGCATCAAAATCCAGCGGCTGCGCTGGCTAGGTCATGTCGAGCGAATGGAAGAACACGCTCCAGCTAAGAAGGTGTTATATTCGGAAACCGCTGGAGGACGGCGCAAAAGAGGAAGACCAAACCTCCGGTGGAAAGACCAAGTACTGGAGAACCTGACGGCGCTTGGAATTTCTAACTGGCGCCAGCTAGCGAAGAACAGAGATGGCTGGCAAAGCATGTTATTTTCGGCCTAAATCGATATTCGGTTGTAATGGCCACATAAGAAGAAGAAGAAAAGGGAAATTAAATGCGAGTTGGTGTTCTTTTGCAACTCGGTTACAAAAAAATGCAGCTTATATACCGAAAAATTAGCAGATATCGTGTTTTAATTGTGTTTTCTAGAGGCAGTCTCAATACATAATTGTCGCTCTTGTATGTTAAATATACAAATAGTTTATAGAATATTATATTCTGCCTTCGAAACATGAAAATGTTTATTCATAAATAGCTTTGAAATTTCAAGTTTATAAATTTCCACGACCTTTATGGCTAAGCCATGTTATGAAAGTTTCCAACTTTTTCTTCATTGTGCGCCCTAAAAACTTTTAAATATTCAGGATTCAATTTAGTTAATCTATGACAAGGAAAGAAAAAAAATTTGAGATTTCGCAAATATCGTAAGAATTAAAAATACTAGATGAAGATTTATAATCTCTTTGTGAATATCTTATAGCCTAGACAGACGGCAGCCTAATTCCGGATTACCGGCGCACTTAATCCGAATAAAATAATAACCGAATAAAATAATAACCTGCGGATTAACTAAACGGCTGATTGCTGTTTTATTAGGTCTGTCCACTTACATTACTATCACTATCAATTTCTGTCGTCTATCACTCTCGATATGAGAAAATCTACAAGAAGTACGTGAACTGAAAACTATCAGAAACTTGTAAATTGACATTCACCGTTCGTAATTGACAGCTGGATTTATTTGTTCGTTTTTTGATAGCGAACACACCTAATATTTTGTAAAATGGATGGAGAAAAATTCACAATAGACAATTTTCAGCAGTGTTGCCATAGCAAATTGCCCTAATCCTCTTTTATTTTGAAGCGTTTGATGTCCAGAATCCGTCGTGTTCGACCAGAATACCGCAATCTAAAAACTTGGTCTGTGTTGCACAATAATGCACCGAGTCACACAGCACTCATTGTTTGTCAATTTTTGGCTCGGAATCAATTTTGCAACTCGGTTACAAAAAAATGCAGCTTATATACCGAAAAATTAGCAGATATCGTGTTTTAATTGTGTTTTCTAGAGGCAGTCTTAATACATAATTGTCGCTCTTGTATGTTAAATATACAAATAGTTTATAGAATATTATATTCTGCCTTCGAAACATGAAAATGTTTATTCATAAATAGCTTTGAAATTTCAAGTTTATAAATTTCCACGACCTTTATGGCTAAGCCATGTTATGAAAGTTTCCAACTTTTTCTTCATTGTGCGCCCTAAAAACTTTTAAATATTCAGGATTCAATTTAGTTAATCTATGACAAGGAAAGAAAAAAAAATTGAGATTTCGCAAATATCGTAAGAATTAAAAATACTAGATGAAGATTTATAATCTCTTTGTGAATATCTTATAGCCTAGACAGACGGCAGCCTAATTCCGGATTACCGGCGCACTTAATCCGAATAAAATAATAACCGAATAAAATAATAACCTGCGGATTAACTAAACGGCTGATTGCTGTTTTATTAGGTCTGTCCACTTACATTACTATCACTATCAATTTCTGTCGTCTATCACTCTCGATATGAGAAAATCTACAAGAAGTACGTGAACTGAAAACTATCAGAAACTTGTAAATTGACATTCACCGTTCGTAATTGACAGCTGGATTTATTTGTTCGTTTTTTGATAGCGAACACACCTAATATTTTGTAAAATGGATGGAGAAAAATTCACAATAGACAATTTTCAGCAGTGTTGCCATAGCAAATTGCCCTAATCCTCTTTTATTTTGAGAATTAACTCATAGAGTTTATGCGGATTAGCTGCAGTTAATGCCCGAGTTAATTCGAATTAACTCGGTAATCCGGAATTAGGCTGCCGACTGTCTAGGCTATTAAGCAAGAAAAACTATATGTTCAGCCTATCAGAGGACACTTCAACTTGAATGATATACAAATACTACCGAAGAACAGGCATTTTACGGCATTTTTAATATATTTTCAGTAATTTAAAAAGGTCATTATAATCTTCAATATGACAAGCTATATATAATAAATACAAATTCGAGGTGTGAACCACAAGTGAAAAATTAATTTCAAGTACTTAGATCAAATGTTAATTATGATCAAATTCAGTATAGTAATTATAAGATTTAAGTATGATAGTAAAAAAATATTAGTAAAATTCAAAAGACATATTTTTGACAATAACTGCCCTTGTACAACATCACATCTTAGGTATATGCGATTTAAATAAATATTCAATAACCAATAACATTTTGAAATCAAACATAAATTAAAATATAGATATTAATTTAAAAATTCACCAAATAAATGTGAAATGATGAAATCATAATCATTTGATATTTTCTATGCATTTTTCGTCAATTTACATAAGCATATACCCTGCAAACCAAAAGATTCGAATTGTTTTTCTTTATTATTTCATTATAAAATCATAAGTACATATTTTCGGGAATATTTTCGTAACAAAAATCATATGAATAGCGGATTCAGTTACTACCATATATTCTGCTTAAAAATGCAAGCACAAGCATACTGTTGTGCGTCTTAAATTTTGGACAGTATTAGAATGGACCTACTTATTTTAGCCGGTTCCGAACGGCAGAACACTTGTGACATCACTTTTTCTGAGCTTTGTCACAGAGTTCTTTTTAGAAGCTTTTTCATGGCAAGTTGTTACTGTCGGAAGAATTGCCAATTGCTTGCCGACAGGTGGGTACCGTTCGAAAGAAAAATCTTTTCGATATTAAATTTGTTATGCATCAGCCGGGTATTGAGCCACGACCTACAGATCAGAAGGCGAACACACTAACCACTGAGCTACGGCTATAATCATATAGCACTACGAAATATATCTACATAAAGCAAGAAAATGCTTGCTCCAATCTAAGAGAAATAAAAGCCGGTGTGTCCCAAGGAAGTGTACTTGGACCACTTCTCTACATTCTCTTAACCTTAGATTTACCAATACCACCTGAAAGTAAAATAGCAACATTCCATGATGATATGGCAATATTAACAGTCGGAAAATCTGTCAAAGAATCAACAGCTAAATTGCAAACAGCTTGTATTTCTATCGTAAACTGGATCAGGTGATGACGTAGTACATGCTGAATTTACCAACAATAGAATTACATAGCTCCCAATCATCGTACAGGGTAGCCGGGTGTCTTTTGCAAACACCACGAAGTGTATTGGTATAATACTAGACGCCAAACTCCGCTGGAAGGAACATATAAAGATACAGAGAACCGAATTAGACATAAAACTGCGTAAGATGGAATGGCTCATGGGTCGTAAATCGGCAGTATCTGCGCACAATAAAATTACGCTGTATAATCAAATTCTAAAACCCGTATGGACGTATTGCGCTGAACTTTGGGTATGCGCTAGTCGAACGGATGTAGATATTATTTAGCGCTTTCGAAACAATGTGCTGCGAAATATTGTAAATGCACCCTGGTTGGTTAGAATATCCATCGCGACTTGAAGATTCCTACTGTTACTGAAGTAATTCAGATAAAAGCAACCAATCACAAATCAAGAATACAACACCATGGTAATGTTTAAGCATCTAATATCCTGAATTCTCTCAGACAACCTAGACGCCTTCAACGAAAAAATGTTTTTGACATAGCAAAAAGCCACAATTAGTGTAACTTAATAAAGTTTATTCAATTCTTTAATTTTATTACCTATCAGATACATGCTACTCCTTATTATATGTATTATTAATAGTCGTAGCGTTAGCAAACACATTTTATGTCAAAAATAATGTTTTTAATAAAAAAAAAATTAAATTAATGAGAGTTATATACATATATATATATATATATATATATATATATATATATATATATATATATATATAGGCGTAGCTCAGTGGTTAGTGTATTGGCCGTCTGATCTGTAGGTCGTAGATTCCATCCCCGCTGAAGCATAACTAATTTAATATCGAAAGTTTTTTTTTTCGAACGGCACCCACCTGCCGGCAATTGGCAATTCTTCCGGAAGTAGAATATAGTATATATATATATATATATATATATATATATATATATATATATATATATATATATATATATATATATATATGTATATATATATATATATGTATATATATATATGTATATATGTATATATATATATATATATATATATATATATATATGTATATATATATATATATATATATATATATAATTACTTACTTACTTATGTGGCCATAACAACCGAATATCGATTTAGGCCGAAAATAACATGCTTCGCCAGCCATCTCTGTTCTTCGCTAGCTGGCGCCAGTTAGAAATTCCAAGCGCCGTCAGGTTCTCCAGTACTTGGTCTTTCCACCGGAGGTTTGGTCTTCCTCTTTTGCGTCGTCCTCCAGCGGGTTCCGAATATAACACCCTCTTAGCTGGAGCGTTTTCTTCCATTCGCTCGACATGACCTAGCCAGCGCAGCCGCTGGATTTTGATGCGCTTTACTATGTCAATATCGGCATACAGCTCGTACAGCTCATGGTTCGGTACTCGCCACCAACGCAAATAGGTCCAAAGATCTTGCGTAGGACTTTTCTCTCGAAAACTCCAAGTATTCGCTCATCCGAGGTGGAAATTGTCCAGGCTTCAGCGCCATATGTTAGGACAGGCATGATGAGAGACTTGTAGAGTGTAGTTTTCGTTCTTCGAGAGAGGGCTCGACTTCTCAATTGCTTACTCAGCCCAAAGTAACACCTGTTAGCAAGAGTTATCCTACGCATGATCTCCAAGCTGACGTCATTACTGCTGTTAATGCTGGTTCCAAGATAGACAAAGTCCCTTACTACTTCAAAAGCGTAGTTGTCAACAGTGACGTGCTGTCCAAGACGCTGGGACTCTTTGTTTGTTGACACTAGATACTTCGTCTTGCCCTCGTTCACCGTGAGACCCATCCGACGCGACTCTCTTTCCAACTCTGAGACTGCTCGCGTGTTCATGCCGATTATGTCAATATATATATATATATATATATATATATATATATATATATATATATATATATATATATATATATATATATATATATATATATATATATATATATATATATATATATATATATATATATATATATATATATATATATATATATATATATATATATATATATATATATATATATATATATACTATAAATTTTCCATGAAAAAGCTTATAAAAGAACTCTGTGACAAAGCTCAAAAAAGTGATGTTGCAAGAGTTCTGCCGTTCGGAACCGGCTAAAATAAGTAAATCCCTTCTAATACTGTCCAAAATTTAACACGCACAAGAGTAATGGAAGAGAAGCTTGGGGGTCAGGGCTTTAAGTACCACATATTTATTTTTTATATATATACTTCCTCAAAAAAGTAATGTTTTGGCCCATTGAATAACGTCACCATATTTCGATTAAATAGATTTGTGCAACAACCATAATTAGTGGGTGAACCATCATTTAAGCATTTAATTATACTAGTTTTCAAAAACAAAACATTATAAACCTTTCGATTTTGATACACGAGAATTAAAAACTGCGCGATCCAAATAATTATAACGGTGGGATGGGGATAAATAGTGACACATCGGGATCAACGTTTTAAAAAATGGTAAATAGTGAAACACCCCCATAGCTTGAGAGGGATTGCCCCTATCGGAACGTTCGTCATTAACTTTTTCTCCTTAACATTCTTTTTAAAGATATGTACTTACTCTTAGGGGTATAAAATATCATATATAACCGACGTAAATTAATATTTTATTTTGCACATTTTTTAGCACACTCACCCTGTATATTCACCCATTAAGGGGTCTCCTGTAAAAACTTTATATTTTAATAAAATATAAAGTTAATTAATTAATTAACATTAATTTAACATTTTCAATATTTTCCTTTACATAATTCCCTAATCACATTGCAAAAGAGCGCTCCTATATAACATAAATGAAAAACACTTGTAAATCGATAAAAAAGAGCCTGATAATTGTCCAAAGGTAGCCCGTAGACTCGTTCTCCTTAATGTAATTTTTTCGGAATATACTTACCCATATCTCAACCCCTTAAGGTGCCTAACCGACTCTCATTAATTTAATTTTTTTTTTATTAAAAACATTATTTTTGACATAAAATGTGTTTGCTAACGCTACGACTATTAATAATACATATAATAAGGAGTAGCATGTATCTGATAGGTAATAAAATTAAAGAATTGAATAAACTTTATTAAGTTACACTAATTGTGGCTTTTTGCTATGTCATAAACATTTTTTCGTTGAAGGCGTCTAGGTTGTCTGAGAGAATTCTGGATATTAGATGCTTAAACATTACCATGGTGTTGTATTCTTGATTTGTGATTGGTTGCTTTTATCTGAATTACTTCAGTAACAGTAGGAATCTTCAAGTCGCGATGGATATTCTAACCAACCAGGGTGCATTTACAATATTTCGCAGCACATTGTTTTGAAAGCGCTAAATAATATCTACATCCGTTCGACTAGCGCATACCCAAAGTTCAGCGCAATACGTCCATAAGGGTTTTAGAATTTGATTATACAGCGTAATTTTATTGTGCGCAGATACTGCCGATTTACGACCCATGAGCCATTCCATCTTACGCAGTTTTATGTCTAATTCGGTTCTCTGTATCTTTATATGTTCCTTCCACCGGAGTTTGGCGTCTAGTATTATACCAAGACACTTCGTGGTGTTTGCAAAAGGCACCCGGCTACCGTGTACGATGATTGGGAGCTATGTAATTCTATTGTTGGTAAATTCAGCATGTACTACGTCATCACCTGATCCAGTTTACGATAGAAATACAAGCTGTTTGCAATTTAGCTG
This sequence comes from Megamerina dolium, assembly GCA_963854835.1. Classification (NCBI taxonomy): domain Eukaryota; kingdom Metazoa; phylum Arthropoda; class Insecta; order Diptera; family Megamerinidae; genus Megamerina; species Megamerina dolium. The sequence continues at coordinate 44,296,020 of OY978528.1, read as the reverse complement.
TTGATTCTTTGACAGATTTTCCGACTGTTAATATTGCCGTATCATCATGGAATGTTGCTATTTTACTTTCAGGTGGTATTGGTAAATCTAAGGTAAAGAAAATGTAGAGAAGTGGTCCAAGTACACTTCCTTGGGACACACCGGCTTTTATTTCTCTTAGATTGGAGCAAGCATTTTCTTGCTTTATGTAGATATATTTCGTAGTGCTATATGATTATAGCCGTAGCTCAGTGGTTAGTGTGTTCGCCTTCTGATCTGTAGGTCGTGGCTCAATACCCGGCTGATGCATAACAAATTTAATATCGAAAAGATTTTTCTTTCGAACGGTACCCACCTGTCGGCAAGCAATTGGCAATTCTTCCGACAGTAACAACTTGCCATGAAAAAGCTTCTAAAAAGAACTCTGTGACAAAGCTCAGAAAAGTGATGTCACAAGTGTTCTGCCGTTCGGAACCGGCTAAAATAAGTAGGTCCATTCTAATACTGTCCAAAATTTAAGACGCACAACAGTAATTGAAGAGAAGCTCGGCCAATGAGCCCTTTGGGGCTTTAAGTGCCACATATTTATTTTTTTTTATTTTATATGATTATAGAATCATGTAGTACTGAAAAGGCAAATAAGCTTCTATCTTATTTAAAAGGCCTTCATGCCACACCTTCATGTTTCCCTTCTAGTGTTTTATCTATTTCATCTATAATGCGATGTACTTGGTCAATTGGAAAATGCTTGCTACGAAATCCAAATTGATGTGTAGGAATTAGCCGTTTCGATTCAATTATGGGGATGAGTTTATTGTATATCAGTTTTTCGAATAGCTTTGATATAATTGGTAAAAGCCAAATTGGTCTATATGAAGCAATTTCCTCTGATGATTTACCAGGTACCAGGGGTCATTTTTAGTTCCGAAATTTTCCATATACTTCAAGCGGATTGAAGTACTGAACAGTTGTAGGAGTTTTCCGCTGTTATAAGGCCAAAACCATGTTTTTCATTTTAATATTTTACGCTTTTAGTTCTCGTTTGGTTATAAGAGGAATTACGCAACTTTCATGTCCAGAGATGCTAAGGAGCTCATCATATTGTTCATCATTGGGTTGAAATGTTTTAGACAAATGATTTTCGAATGCTGCAGCTTTATCTTCATTACTTCTGGACCATGTGCCATTGCTAGTTTTTATGGGTGCTATGTGGTTAATTGGTTTCTTTGTCGACTTCCACAATGAACAATCCGACTTCTTATCAGCTCTCAGTGATGAAAGGTATTTATTTATTGATTCATTTTTAACAATTTGGATACCTTTTTTTAAATTTTGAGTTGCTCTATTAAGTTTCTCTTTGTCGGCCGTTTGGTGCCATTTCATGAGGTTCGGGTATTTTTCTCATATAGTTTTTCTTTTATATTGAGGAGTACTGTTCCACGCTGCATTTTGAATCTGTTTCGTAAATTGAAAGCAATCGTCTTCGAGTTGATCTGATGTTTGAAGTAGAGTAGCAAGTTTTACATTTTTTTTCAGTAACTATTTAAAGTAATTCCAGTCTGTGAATTTGTTTGTCAAGTTAGGCCCGTGGTCCTTTTTTATAATTGTTTTACTTATAGTGAAACATGTCAATGACATTGGATTTGTCGGCAGGGCAAGGGTGGAGAGCGGATTGATTGTACTAAGGTGCAAAAATCAGCTATCCAAGCAATGGCTGTGCAAGACAGTGGAGCACCTAACCGGTTTGTGGGAGGGTGCGAAGCTCAAATGTGACAGCCTAACTGCATTGTCGACAAAGAGGAAGATGGTGATTGTTGCTCATGGCAATGCTGTGGCCAGCGACATCATCCTCAGAAGGCTGCAGCGCCAGAACGTCTGTGTGAAGGACACTTCCAAATGGAGTGTTATCCGCACAGAAGGGTTTGGCGAGGCAGAAAGGGCAGGTGTCGTACTCACCGTGCTGTGTCCTAAGGAGGACGCGGAGGCCGTCAGGATCGCAGGGGGGAGACTCAACTCCGGTCTTGAACAGGCCATCGCTAAATTCCAGAAAGATGCAGTATGAGGGGTGCGACACGGCTCCTGGCGTGGGGCTAGTGGCAGATTCTGCAAGGAAGAAGCCATTAGGGCGGAAGGTGGGCCCGCGCCAGGAACCACTAAATGTGTGTCAACTCAATATTCACCACAGCAAAGCAGCATCAGCAATGATGGTGCGGAGCTTCGATGAGGATGAGCTTGACATTGCACTAGTTCAGGAGCCCTGGATCCTTCATGGAAGGATCAAAGGCCTATCTGCACAAAAGACCACTTTGTTTTATCCACAAACAGAGGGGAAGTTGAGGACATGCATTTTAGTTAGACATGGGATACGTGCGATTCTAATGTCTAACTTGTGTTCACCGGATTTCACAGTAGTGAGAATAGGTGACTGTGCGGGATCATTTATGATCGCATCAGCATACCTTCCATACGATTCTCCAGACGAACCACCTTCGAGAGAGGTGGAAGCTCTAGTGTGATTCTGTGATGGTAAGGAGGTTGGTCTGATCTTAGGCTGCGATGCCAATGCGCACAGTTCTGTGTGGGGCAGCAGCAATGAAAACTATAGAGGAGAGTGTCTACTCGAATTTATAGAAAGATTTGGTCTACAAGTTGCCAATAGGGGAACAGAACCGACCTTTGTCGACGCACGTCGTTGCGAGGTTATTGATGTTACTCTGACGAATGTCAAAATGTTGGATAGGATTTTGGATTGGAGGGTTGTGGATAGACTAACCATGTCGGACCACAGGGCCATTCAGTTTGGGATTACGTCCGATAAAAGACATAGGAACGACTGTAGAATGGTAAGGATACCGAAACGAACGGATTGTACAAGGTACTGCGAAGTTCTTAAGGAATTATTGCCAAGGAGGTTTAAGAGACCTAGATCAACCGCAGATGTTGAGTATCAGGTGAGGGTTATCAGCTCAGCCATGATCAAAGCATTTGAAGCTTCATGTCCTCTGACGGTAGTGGACGAAGGAGATCCCACTCCATGGTGGAATGGGAAACTGGAATCCATGAAAAAGGAGACAAGGAAGGCTTTTAATCGTCACATGAGAGGGGACCCCAACGCATGGGATGACTACAAATCAAAGAAAAGGGAGCTGAAGAAGACTCTACGCAACCGTAAAAGGAAAACGTGGAGGGAATTTTGCTCAAATATGCAAGATATGACCGATGTATGTAGATTACAGAGGATCATATCAAAGGACCCGGTGTCAAAGTTGGGATTAATTCGCAAAACGAATGGATCCTTTACAGAGACAATCGGAGAGGCACTGAAATACCTGATGGAGGTGCATTTTCCAGGAAGCAATAAACTTTCAAAATGGGAGTTACAGACTCAGAGGTAGGGTAGTCAAAGGGTGTCCACAGGGGGTAGTATTATCGCCCATCCTTTGGAACATCACGGTCGATTCTTCAGCTTCTTAACTCAAAAGGCATACACACCGTCGGGTATGCAGATGACATAGCGGTAACGGTGAGCGGTAAGTTCCTGGACACTATTTATGATACCATGAGAGGTGCACTCAAGATGGTTGAAGGATGGTGCACGGAACAAGGTCTCTCTGTAAATGCTAGTAAGTCGGAAACAGTACTCTTTACTAAAAGGAGGACTGGACTAACAATAGACCCTCTTAGGCTTTTTGGATCGAACATCAACGTATCCAAGGAAGTAAAGTATCTAGGTGTCATCCTGGATAACAAGCTGACTTGGAATAGTCACGTCGATGACAAGATCCAGAAGGACAAGCGGGTATTGCATCAGTGTAAGAGAGTGTTCGGTCTCATGTGGGGAATTACTCCCAGAGCAGCGCACTGGATCTACACAACGATGGTCAGACCCTTAATAACATATGTTGCTGTGGTCTGGTGGCCTAAGGTCACCCAAAAGACCGCGAAAAGCAAGTTAGATAGGGTACAAAGAATGGCTTGTATTGAGATTACCGGAGCTATCCGGACGACCGCAGTAGAAGCATTGGAAGTCTTTCTCGGGCTTCTGCCGTTGGACTTGCATATTATGAAGTCAGCGGCATTAACAGCATTACGTCTGAAGACAACCAATAATTGGTATGGATTCGGCACAGAGAGGGGGCACAGCGGCATCCTGTCACTGCTGTAAAGGAGGCGCAGATGGCAATGGAGGGAATGGGTAGGCTGAAGATGACTGAAAAGTCACACAGAACACTCATTGAAGACGGCCTCACACATGAGGTATGTGAGGAAAATGACATCAGTATTTTTACAGATGGTTCATTAATGGATGGCAGAGCGGGTGCTGGAATCTTCTCTAAAGAGTTGGGACTGGCACTGGCACTGGCACTGGCACTCGATAACCAGGCGGTGGTCAGGCGGCTGCAACAACCTACGGTATCTTCTAAGTTGGCGCTCGAATGTGTTCAGAAACTTAATGGTAGTAATGCGATTACTCTTATGTGGGTGAAGGGACACATTGGTATAGAACAGAATGAAGCTGCAGACTCCTTGGCTAGACAAGGATCTGAAGCTGAATTTTATGGACCGGAACCAGTAGTTGCTCTCAGCAGCGGGACGGTGAAGGCAAAGGTCGAAGAGTGGATAAAGAAACTTCATTGCCGATGACATTTGTCTCCTCTCGCACAAATTCTCCGATATGCAAGCGAAGGCGAACAGTTTAGTCGCGCTGGCACGCACCGTCGGATTAGAGATAAATATTTCGAAGACCAAAGCTATGAGAATCAATCATTCCAATAGAAGCCATGTAATGATTGACGGCTGTGCGATTGAGTTCGTCGAAAGTTTCTGCTACCTCGGTTGCACGATAGCAACAAACGGGGGAGCTGAGGAGGATGCTAACTGCAGGCTAAGCAAAGCAAAGACAGCATTTGGCCGGCTAAAATCAGTATGGGCAAATTCCCAATTATCCAGACGCACGAAATTACGAATATTCTCCGCATGTGTGAAATCGACATTACTGTACGGAAGTGAAACATGGTTGATCTCGAACTCCATCACGCAGAGACTGCAAGCTTTCAACAGCAAGTGTTTGAGGATCATTTGTAGAATTTTCTGGCCTAACACTATTTCAAACGAGGAACTATGGCGTCTGACAAGCGAAGAGCCCATACTGATCCAGATTAAGCGTAGAAAGTGGCGTTGGATTGGCCACACTCTAAGAAAGCAGCCAGCATCACGCGAATGTCGCTTGAGTGGAACCCGCAAGGGAGCAGAGGCCGCGGACGACCAAGAAACACCTGGAGACGATCAATACTTGCTGAGCTAGCTGCTGCCGGCATCACATGGGAAGGCGCTAGATCAATTGCCCAAAACCTATGCCCTATGCTCCAATTAGGAGTTTAAAGGAGAAAAAAAAAAACAACAGACTCTTGTGAAATGTGTTTTAGATACTAAACAAATATCACTTTGCTCTTTGCTTAGTATTATTTCCAATTCATCATTATGATTTCGCATTCCATGTCATAATACATAAAGAATTTACCATTTATTATTTTGTAAATGTTTCGTCATTTTATTTTCGAGACTTGCGAAGTGTGATTGAATATTATTAGCCAACTCTTCTTGATTTTGCTATTTAGTCAATCTTTGTAAAAGTACGTCTTCATTGTCATTATTATTCACCCTTGGGGATTGAGCTTTCAAATTATTAGCGTTTGTATTATTGTTTGTTTGTATTATTGTATTATTGTAGTTTTCATTTCTAATATTTCTATCTGTTTGAGCGTAAGTTGTTCTCTGAAAATTTATAGTATTACTAGAATTTTCAGGATGGTCTATTGCATTATTATTTGTAGATGAAGGTGCTACGTTATTAATATTGTCGCTATTTTCGGGTGATTGTGAATCTCTTATTTTTTCAGCTCTTTGGCTACAACACAGTCGCGATAATTCACGGGGTGGTTCTCGCCACAATTGCAACATTTAATTTAATCGGTAAATAATTTAATAATTGCCCAGACATCTCCCCTAGTGAGATAGAATTTCTGCTCCCCGATATTTTTTGTAACATACTTAACCTCTATCTCAATTCGTTACGAGTGCTTCACTACGAGATTTATGTTTTTATAAAATAGGATCCCATCGTTCACAGGATCCCCTTAGAGATGTTCAAAATATAACTGATCTCATTCGTTTTTTCTGCAGAACAATTTGCTGGAATATACTTTATACATTTTGAATTTGTTTTACGCAAAAAGATTCAATAAATATATACTTTTTAGAAGTTTATATGTTTCCCGACTTTTTTGCCTAGTAAAAAAACAGATTTCGGATCTTAATTTATCCTTTTTTTATGAGACAAACATGTTAAAAGTTTATGATTAATTATACTCTAAAGTGAATTTAGTTCACAAAGAATTGTCGTGAAACACTAAATTCTTATATGCAATCTGCACAATCTATGGATGTAGGGGATATATAATTCGGCCTGCCCGAATATAAGAGCAGTTTGTTTTCTATTCAAAAAATGTTGGCCAAAACTTACATTTTTTTCCTGAACTAAGTCAATGTAAAATTATACCCATCATAATCTACATAATTCAATTTAGTTTTCTCTTATTTCTATGCTTCATTCAAGGCTTTCCATATCTAAGTGATTGTAAAGATATGCGTTTCATTTCTCTTTCTTTTATGCTTTATTGTGCTTTGAGACTAATTGACTTTCTAACTGTATTGGCAAATTTGAACAATCGGACAAGGTCAATAATGTAGGAGAGAAATACCTTAGAAATGAAATTCAATAATAATAGAAATTATTGTAAAAGATTAAAAATGAAAAATACCAATTTTAAAACAAAAAATCACCTTACAATCGGCTAGGGCCGACCAAACTATACCCTGCATATGGTTATCTATTTCTTTTATTTCCACTTTTTGAGAAACAATTTTTGCATATAATACTAATTTACACTCGAAATATGGTTGACTTTGACGAAGTACTTTGTAACTTATGGGGGTTTTAAAGGGGATAATTTAAAGGAGGTTTTTAAGATAATTCCGAGACTTAGTATGGAAGCTATATAAAAAGTGGACCTCTTCATTGTAAATCTAATTAATTTTACAATATTAATCCACACCTTAAATTTGGTTGCCCTATGTTCAATAGTTCGTAAGTTAATGCGGTTTAAATTTTTTAATTTCCGCAACTTTGTATGGGAGCCCCAATAAGAAGTAGGCGTGGTACGCTGATTTTTTGGCAGGTTATTTTCAACTATCATATTAATCTGAGTGTCAAATATGGTTATTCTTGACAGAAGATTGCAGAAGTTACAGCTGTTTCATTTTAAAAGAAGTACAGACACTTTGTATGGGAGCTACTATAAAAAGTAGGCGTGGTTCGCCCATTTTTAGCAAGGTTATGTAGTATGTAATGTAACTCTATGTGCCAAATATTGTTGTCCCAGATGGTATATTAAGTGAGTTATAGCATATTAAAGATTTTGAAAATTCCGAGGTTAGTCGCTTTGAATGCTTTGTGTGGGCATGGCTATTGACCGATCATGTCAAATATCAACCCCCTCCGTACCCCTGGATCATAGGTTACTTGTGCCAAATTTCGTCAAAATAATGAATATATACTCAAGTTATCGTGCGAACCAGTCAGGTGACAGACAGACGGACGGACGGACGGACGGACATCGTTAAATCGAAAATTTAAGCGACGCTGATCACGAATATATATACTTTTCTATATCTCCGGAGATTCCTTCAAGTGGTTACAAACATCTGACCGTAATGAATATACCTTGCATATTGCATTATGCAGGGTATAAAAATAATAAAGAAATAAAAGTGAAATATATAACTGCAAAATGAATGCGACTGTATACGAAATCATAGATATTAATTAATATTAATATGCAATTATTGGTTGCATAAAATTCATAAAATTTGTACAATCAAATTCACAATGGCTGATCGTAATAAGAAAATTTAAATATAGAGCAATTAAGTAAATGCGTGTAATTTTTATTTGTAACCATAGTTTAAGTATAACTAATGATGTACCTACTTGTAATTTATTTCTATTGCATATTTACACCTACGCCTGAAAAACAATACAATCAATTATAAATCACTCATTCTTCTTAAAAATACACCACTATGCTCATTTGCTTCTGGTATCTGTCTTCCTTTTGTAGGCCACAAAACCAAAAAAATAAATATGTAACAATATGAAGCTAATAAGCAACATAAGAAATTTACTGAACTCTGAAGCTTTAAGCAAAAATGCAAAACCATAATATTGTTGGTTCAAAAAAAAAAAAAACAGAAAAAACAAAGAAAGAAAAGTACATATTTTAAAACCGCAGGGCTACCCGGTTATAATAACTCAAGTAAAAAATGTTTGGTCATTATTTCTTGAGAATGATAATCTCAAAGAATATGGTTATATACTCGAACGTTCTTGTATATACATACAATAAATATAAGTATATGCGCGTAACTACAAGAATGACAAGTAAAAATTACCATCAATGTATAATTTGTTAGAAGAAAAAAGGTATGTATTAGTGTTATTTCTTCTTATCCTTATTTTGGTGAGATTGAAATATTTACTTACAGCATTTTTTGACTTGAAGTGAAAGTCATTGAACTCTCTTTTTATTAAACTTGATGCACTTGGACATGATTTCAAGAAATTCAGTTAAATCAGTTAAATGTCTTTGTTTACCAAATTTACCTTCCCTTTCATTTGGTTTTCTGTGGCAAATAATTTGGGATACTGAAGAATATACAATGTATATATCATAGGGAAATTAGCAAAAAGATGAATAGCGCCATAAGTCTCTATGAAAAACCTAGAACACAAACGTAAATACCACAAGTCCGACCGTGGCTTGAACTCTGAGGTAACGTAAAATTGGACCTCGGTAAAATGAATATCGTCCCATTTTCTCACAACTGATTTCATAGACATTGTATTGTTTGATGCTTTCAAAGTTTTTCTATTCAAGACAGCACCTCCAGCCTTCAATTTAAAGCTTACTAATATCCATTGCACATTGCCTGCATGGCCTCTTCCAGCACAAAGATATGAAATGGAAGTAGACTGAGCAAGTCGTCGAGAGCAATACCTGAAATTGTCGGAAAAGCACCAGTACCAAAATTTGTGCTAGTAGGTCATTTGTCGGTGGGTGCCGTAGCTCAGTGATTAGTGTGTTGGCCTTCTGACCTGTAAGTCATGGTTCAATCCCCGGCTGATGCCCATTTGATTTGTTTGCATAACAAATTTAATATCGAAAAGATTTTTCTTTCGAACGGTACCCACCAATTCAAATGGCAATTCTTCCAACAGTAACAACTTGCCGTGAAAAAAGCTTCTAAAAAACTCTGTGACAAAGCTCAGAAAAAGTGATGTCACAAGGGTTCTGCCGTTCGGACCCGGTTAAAATAAGTAGGTCACTTCTAATACTGTCCAAAATTTAACACGCACAACAGTAATGGAAGAGAAGCTCGGTCAATGAGACCTTCGGGGCTTTATATATATATATATAGGTTACTTGTCCGGTTCAGTTGCCATCAGCTGTTCGTTTTGTGGGTTGAGCCGAATATATAAGTTGTTTACACGTAGTCATTAAATTATTAAGACTATGCTTATCCTGCAGTTCTGCAGTTATTGGTTACTAATGATACTTTGTTCATTCTCAACACTTCTTGCTTAAAAATACTAACTCACTTCTGTAATCTGTGTCTACAGTTTGATATACAAAATTGCCAACGAGGTCGAACGGTAGCAATGTCCAAAAGATGACGTCCGTTCACAGGTTTCCTTTTTATTTCACGAGGAAACAATTCTTAACAATTCTTAACAATTTCGCATGCCATGTCTGTAAAGAACTTGCGCCAGAAACTTTTTACATACAAATGTACTTAATACTGTATAAGGAATTTTTGCCAAAATGATGTCAAAATAAGTACATTCGGTGCATTCAATGAGTGAGTATTTATAGACATAGCTATTGTGTAGCTATTTGTATATATTATTTACAAATAATCTTTACAAAATCTTTTTAACACTCATTCAGCATTTATATGAGATGGTCGTACTTTTAGTATTTCATAGAATTTCTCTCTTTTGTTTTATTTCTAGGTTAAACTAATTGGGTATGTAAAGAGATACAAGATCATCTAAATGCCTTTTATTTAATACAATATAATATCCATGCTTCCACAATAAATATACAGCTAAGTAGAATACACTATACAATAAATTGTACACCAAAATAAGTTTACAAACAAATAAAAATGAATCATATCTAAGTAAAAGCTAATTAGCATGTAAGCATACAAATATGCACATTTACCTTCGGTTAATTTTGCATAAAATATAATACCGGTTGCAATGACGTTTAAACTTGATACAATAATAAACTGTATCAGTATTTCTATCAATAGAACTAGTTTTCTTAAAGTTACAAAAATATTTTAAGAATATGCAAGCAAATAAAAAGCCCCCCAAAAAACAACCAAATTTAAAAGACAGCATCAATTACTGCAATAATTACTAACAACAGGTGGTGCCATTGTTTTACGCAATAAAACATTTCCATTTATATACATATTATTGTATATAAAAATTCATTATATTATTTATTGATTATCATTTAAAAGTTTTATTCATGAAACGCTATATCAGAAATATGTTCATCACCACAACACCACAAGTGAAAGTACTGCATTTAATTTTTTATACCCTGCATAATGTAATATGCAAAGTATATTCATTTCGGTCGGATGTTTGTAAACACTTGAAGGAATCTCCGGAGATATAGAAAAGTATATATATTCGTAATCAGCGTCGCTTAAATTGTCGATTTAACGATGTCCGTCCGTCCGTCCGTCCGTCCGTCCGTCTGTCTGTCTGTCACCTGGCTGGTTCGCACGATAACTTGAGTAAATATTGAGCTATTTCAACGAAATTTGGCACAAGTAACCTCTGATCCAAGGGTACGGAGGGGATTGATATTGGGCATGATCGGTCAATAGCCACGCCCACACCAAGCATTCGAAGCGACTAACCTCGGAATTTTCAAAATTTTTATCTTGCTTAATATACCATTTGAGACAACAATATTTAGCACATAGCGTTATATTATACTGCTACTTAAGTTTGCCAAAAATGGGCGAGCCACGCCTACTTTTTATAGTAGCTCCCATAGAAAATGAACGAATTTCATTTAAATTTAAATAGCTGTAACTTATGTCTAGAATAACCATAATTGACACTTAGATTAACATGACAGTCGGAAATAATATGGGAAAAAATCAGCGTGCTACGCCCACTTCTTATTGGGGCTCCCATATAAAGTCGAGGAAATTAAACAAAATTTTAACCGCCATAACTTACAAACTATTTCTTTGACTGAATTTCTTTTAAATTGAGATAGCTGCAGCTTCTGTAATCTTCTGTCTAGAACAATCATAATTAATACTTAGGTTAATATGGTATTAGGCAAAAAATCAACATGCCAGGCCCACTTCTTAGTGGGGGTACCATACAAAGTTGCGAAAATGTTCAAAAATTTAAATCGCTATAACTTACGAACTATTCAACGTAGGACAAACGAATTTAAGGTGTGGATTAATATTGGAAAATTAATTGGATTTACAAGAAAGAGGTAAGCTACGCCCATTTTTATATAGCTCCTTTACTAAGTCTTGGAATTATCTTCAAAACTCTCATAACATACAAGGTACTTCGTCAAAGTCAACCATATTTCGGGTGTAAATTAGTAGTATATGCAAAAATTGTTTTTCAAAAAGTGGAAATAAAAGAAAAAGATGGATATTCGAGTAAACTTTTTATATATATATCTACATATGCAGGGTATAATTTAGTTGGCCCCAGCCGACTGTAAAGTGATTATTTTAGTTTTGTTCGTGTTTCACATCAATTGCCAGATAATTCAGTAGCTTTACATTCTAAGATCTTCTAGATTAGCCCCTGGCTGAACGAAAAAAGTCTTAGTCTTAACAAAAGTTTAACTAATAATATTTTATTCCCGATGCATAATTAACCATTAGTTAAACTACCGATTGGCATCGGTTAACTATTAGATAACCAGTGCACAAATATTTGTTGCTTCCGCACTAAGGGTAAGCTTTAGTAAATTTTGCAGTTAACGAATGTGTGACTAAATGCATTAAATCCCACGAGCGAGGTAGTTAATTTACTCGTTGATTTAAATAAAAAACGAAATTTACCAACCCAATAATGATGAGTTAATTAACTTTTTAAAGAGTATGGTACATAGCCCATGGTATATGGTAATAATGACGAAAATTGTTGGAAATAATGTCGAAAATCTAATTTATTACAATTTTTGTTCAACATAATTTAATTTTCTTGCAATTATGTCGAAGAATTGAATTAAACATTATTGCATTACATTTTTCCAATGTTAATGTATTCAACCGAAATTTATGTAGCTATTTAAACTACGCTTAGACGTATTAGACACCAAATAAGTTAATATAAGGATAGAAAAAGAAATCGAATTTAAACTACAAACCTTTCAATTGATAGACAGGACTGCCGACTATTGTATTTTCAGATAGGCTGAAGCGTGCCATATCACCGCTACCTGGTACAAAATGTGGTGGTAGATTGACGTATTGGCATTTGACATATTCCACGGGTAGCAATAATAACAGTAAGCAATAGCTGATGATACGTAAAAGCGGTAGAAGCGACAACATCATAGAGCTTCGATAATGACTAAGTGATGACGGCAACGATGACGATGGTGAATAACGCCAGCGAACGGATATTCGCATATTTTAATAGTGTTGAATTAATTAATTCGTTGTTTTGTTTTTATTTAATTTCTACGAGAAGCAAAATAAAATAAAAATTAATAATATTGTATGAAATCGTTTTATATGTACATATGTCCAAAAAACAGCGAGTATTCACTGTAGAAACGAATTAAGGTTCGAGAAAATTATTTAACAACTTTTTGACTAAATTTGGCACACAACACACATATTCGTATAGTACACAAAAAAAGCGAGAACCGAAACAAAATGCACAAAATTCTTTTTATTATTATTACGGTTTATTTTGTCTTTACGAATATTTAACGGTAGATTATATTGATTTTAAAATATAGATTTTTAACACACATAGAGGAACATTCTTGCAAAGTTGATATGGCGCTGTGCTCTGCCGCTGTTGCTAATGATAATGTAGTTGATGGTGCTAGTAATGGTAGCAATGATAGTAATAATAACTATTTTTTTACACTGATGATACCTGCCGTCAAAATGAAATCACATATTTTTTTGTTTTTACACTTTTCCCTCTTCGACATAAATATGCTGTGCTTTTAACTATTTAAGTAATACCTACCGATATTTAATTTTATGCAACCATATACCAAATATAGGTTGTTTAAACCCGTAGTATAATATAACATTGAGCTTTAAATACTTGGATTGAATTGAATATAAAGTAATAAGCATGTTTTAGTAACGTGTTGTTATTTCTATACAAAAGCTATGGGCTAGAGATCATAATTAGAGGGATATTTTTACTTAGATCACAATCGACCACACAGATGCTCATCAGTCGCATCAAAGGCAGAATGTTTCACTAACCTCCACTAATATTTTCTCCTTTACATTTTACTTAAACACCCTTACCCTCTACGTCCACCCCTTAAGAGGGCTTCTCGCTACCACCGGTGGCTATAGCAGAGTTAAATATATGAACTACGCCTATTTATTTTCGCACCCGAATATTTTCTTGAATAAGGTTCTAACAATTCACCTACTACCATTCAGTTTTGCTCACTAACATTTTTTCTGATCTTACCCTCTATCTTCAACCCTCAGAGGAACTCCCAACAAAATAAGCATAGAGACACTTGCAAATCGACAAAGAAAACATTATATCTTTCCAGAAAACAATTTTAGAGTAATAAATTGTTAAGGCGCTCCTCATTTATTTGTTCTTCCCAATATTTCTGACTACCCACCTATCTCCATTTCCCAGAGGTACTCTTATAGAAAAAATTATGATTTTATAGAAACATTACTCTAACCGCTCCCAAATTGGTTCTATAGGGTTCAAACATATTGCAAACCACCATTTAGTTTTGTTCTCGTACATTTTTCCTAAACATACCATAAACATGTTCCATTAATTGCAAATCTCTTTCGGTGGTGCTTGTTGGTCACCATTTGTCTAGATTTGTTGTTCCAACCGGGTCAATTTTTTCGGTATGAATTTTGGATATACTTATTCCGACCCCAAGTAAATAGCACTTGGGTTGAAGATATTTTGTACAACATCACATTAGCGTACATTGAAACATTTCAAGGTGCATCGCCATTACTTTAACAATTATTATATCGTATCTTGTTACAAACCGTCACAAAATAGAAGGAGACTTACATATCAAAATCGAAAAGTCATACACTATCCCATAACTAGCATTCAATCAATTTATTCATAAACTTATTTTGATGTTTCCTATTTAGCTGTACAATTTTCTATTACTTCATGCTTCGTTTTTTTTTAAACATTTAAAAAATGTTTATGCTAAATTTTATATACAATACATCGTTATTTTTATTTAAAATCAATAGATAACCAGTTTTAATATGAAATAACTAAATGCTGACTACCAAACCAGCAAACATATTTGAATGGAGATAAAAACAACAACAAAAATAACAACAACAACGTAAAAGTACAAAAATAAACCATAAACATAAAAATACTTCGAATTGCTAATATAGCTATTTATAAATATGTGAAACATGATTTGTAATTGCTGATATATAAATCAACTAATAAGTTGCGTACAATTGAATCATTAAATGAAGTATAATTTTGTTATTTATATAGGGTTATTATTAAATTATTGTATTATTTCAAGTACAATATTTAAACTTCTTAATGTGGTTTTTCTCTTCAATGCTATAATATTAAAATAAACAAGTCGCTTCCTCAATAAATACCTAGTTTGGCATTCATCGACACGTATTTTTCATTAAATCTCTATTGTTATCAAAAGGCATATAAAGCACACACAGATGGTGACATTCTATAATTTTTTGATTGGTTCAATAGCACCTAGAAAGGGTTATCTATTTTGGCGGATCTTGTTGTCCTGATAATTAGATTACGTATCCAATTTGTGTTAAAAATTTTTAGGTTTTATTTTAAAATGGCGTTGAAGCGAAATTTAAAAATTAAAACGTACCAGTAATTCATAACTTAATTAACTGTCAAGAGAGTTCGAGAAGGACTCGTTTTTTTAGATAATTTTCACAATTCGGCTCATAGTTCGACCATAACTACAGGAATATTTTGGTACTTTCATGTTCGAAAATGAGAAATTTCTTTGCAAAAACAAGTTATTTCGCGTAACCCAATGAAAACCATTTGACAACACTAAATCTTGAAATTAAACAGCTTGCAAGCCTCTGTTGCATTAAAGTCAAAATGAGGTGTGTTATGTTGCTTGTGGTGTTAAATTATTGCACTCGCAAAATAAACATCAGACAGTTACTGTTGCATTGAGCATCAGCCGAGATTCGAGAAATATCGAAACTATCTTTGAAGAATTTTGTGCAAAATACTTTGGATAAAATCAAAAAAATTCGCTTAATACTTTCAATTTTAAGAAAATCATAATTTTTGCAAGGAGCCCCCCTATGGGGTCTAGATTAGATGGTAAGTATATTTGGGGAAAATATTAGAGCAGAAGGACTAATGAGAGTCGGCAATCCATTTCACTGTCCTAGGGCTGATTCCTGGGGAATTATGTAGTTATTTTTCGATTTCAAGATGCATTTTAATTCATATTGCCGGGAAGCCCCTCTAGAGAAGAAGAAATCAATGAAGGTTGGTCATATATTTTACCTCTCTAATAGCAATCTTGAATTAATGGAAGCAACTTATATTTTAAAAACGTTAATTTTGTACGGGAGTCCGTCTGATGGAAATAAGTATTTTCGAAAAAATGTTGAGCTCTGGAATTAGTAGGACTAAAATTTATGGAAAAAAATATATTTTGTATGGGAACCCCTCTAAGGAATAGAGATAGGTGATAAGTATGTTAAAAAAAATGTTGAGTATTGAAAACTAAGGGGTTTTAGTCATATTTTTGACTGCTTTAGTGGCGCTGTGGGAATGGTGGGAATGACCTCTGCGTACATTTTTACCCATTTTGCCTACCCATTTTTATGACATACGATTTATAAGGATTTTGATTGATTTCATTGCTTCTAAAGATTTATATCTATGACCATGAGATACAAGAGCATAAAATAGCTTTGTAATATTTGTATATTTTATAATCGCGCGTTTTCATAATGATTACAGTATGTAGCATTGACTAAATAAATGCTTATACTTTCAAACGAAACAATATCACGTTTTAAAGATATTGTGCACATATCAATTCAAATTGCTTGTTATTGTTTAAATAATAATGATATTATGCATGCAGAGGCGTGCTTGTCTACGATTATTAAGATCAACCATATGATATAGGTACATAGGAATTCTTTTTAGATAAACATATAAAAAAAAAATAAATAAATATGTGGCACTTAAAGCCCCAAAGGGCTCATTGGCCGAGCTTCTCTTATATTACTGTTGTGCGTCTTAAATTTTGGACAGTATTAGAATGGACCTACTTATTTTAGCCGGTTCCGAACGGCAGAACACTTGTGACATCACTTTTTCTGAGCTTTGTCACAGAGTTCTTTTTAGAAGCTTTTTCATGGCAAGTTGTTACTGTCGGAAGAATTGCCAATTGCTTGCCGACAGGTGGGTACCATTCGAAAGAAAAATCTTTTCGATATAAAATTTGTTATGCATCAGCCGGGTATTGAACCACGACCTACAGATCAGAAGGCGAACACACTAACCACTGAGCTACGTCACCCACATAGATAAACATATGTACGAACATAAGTATCAGTTTGCATTAAGAAATAAAAATATAATAATAAAACAAAAAAAAAACAAATAAAAACAAAAAAAAAATATATATATATATGTATATATATATATGTATATATATATATATATATGTATATATATATATATATATATATATATATATATATGGCACTCAAAGACCCGAAGGAATCATTGGCCGAGCTTCTCTTTCATTACTGTTGTGCGTGTTAAATTTTGGATAGTATCAGAAGTAACCTACTTATTTTACCGGTTCCGAACGGCAGAACCCTTGTGACATAACTTTTTGTGAGCTTTGTCACATAGTTCTTTTTAGAAGCTTTTTCATGGCAAGTTGTTACTGTCGGAAGAATTGCCAATTGCTTGCCGACAGGCGCGTACTGTTCGAAAGGAAAATCTTTTCGATATTAAATTTGTTATGTTTCATCCGCCGATTGAACACACGACCTACAGCTCAGAAGGCCACCACACTAACCACTGAGCTACGGCACCCACAAACAAAAAGAAAATAACACTTAAAACCACAATTTAAGTACCCATCTATAGCATATTGTCATGCAAATACAGAACTATAGATATATTCTTTGTTATTTACATGAAGATTTTGTAGATAAACGCATCCTATGAAATCAACACTTTAAAACAGGAGAGTAAAATATATATACTATTTAAATTGCTATAATCGTATGTATAGGAATCAGCTTTGTTTTCTACTTTTAACTATAAATGGATGTTATTTTCCTCTTCTCTTCTTTCACCATTGCTCTTAATTTCACTTTGCAAAAAAAAAAAGAAACAGAAACCAACAACAAACAATCACGCCATCCGTATAAGAAATATCTAGCTACATATGCATATGGTCAGTCTACGCGTGTAGCTATAATGATTGAAAAACTACCATATTTGCTTTCTATTCTAAACATGCTTCGTTTATGGCTATTATTCTATGTATAAAAATTATGCCTTCTGGATATGAGGGCACCCATTATCGTCACAACCAGCATCATCATCATCATCATCGTCATTGCCATAGATAGCATCGGCATCTGCATCATAGTGGATGTATCGAGATAGTGTACGAGCAGTAAGTTATATTCGCAAAATAGTTGTTTTTGCAAATAGTTTGTTATTGAATTATTGGTGTATGTCTCTTACTTTCATAGAAAATATTGTACACATGTCTAAAAGTCAACTTTAAAAATGAAGCTAGTTTTATTACATTTATTAATAACACAGCCAAACGAAAAAAAATATTGTCCTGGAGATGAAATAAACATGTGTGTATGTATTTCATGTTGCTGAATTTTAATCCGTGCTTGATTTGACTCTTTTCAATCGTATTTTCTCCCTAACAGCAAAAAAGTTATAAAAGTTGAAAAATTAATTTTAACAATTTTTAAACTGACCTTACAGTCGGCTGTATATATATATACACACACACACAAACACACATATATATATATATATATATATATAAATACATACATATATATATATATATATATATATATATATATATATATATATATATATATATATATATAAATACATACATATATATATATATATATATATATATATATATATATATATATTTCCACTATTTTTTATGGGAGCTACATTAAGAAGTAGACGTGGCTCACCAGTTTTTTGAGGAACTTATAATTATGGTTGAATTTGACTAAATATTTCGTAAGATATGGGAGTTTTAAGGGGTTTTTAAGATAATTTCAAAGCTCACTAGTGGGCGTGGATTGCTTCATTTTTATAATTCTAATTATCTTTACAATATTTATTTGGTTTGGTTGTCCCACGCTGAATAGTTCATAAGTTATAGCGGTTTAAATTTTTTTTCAATTTTCGCAACTTTGTATGATAGCCCCATTAAGAAGTGGGCGTGGCATGCTGATTTTTTGCCAGATTATTTCCGACTACCATATTAATATAATATGGTTATTCTAGACAGAAGATTGCAGAAGTTACAGCTATTTCAACTTAAAAGAAATTAATTGATTTTGTTTTGTACTATAAACAGTGGGCTTGACTAGCCTATTTCTTCTGAATCTAGTTATCTTTACAATGATAATCGGCAACGTAAATATGGTTGTAAGATTGCTGAATAGATAGTAAGTTATGGAGGTTAAAAAATTGTTTTGATTTCCCCAGCTTTGTATGGGAGCCCTAATATGAAGTGGGCGTGACATGCTGGTTTCATGCCACATTATTTCCGACTACTATATTAATCTAACTGTCAATTATGGTTGTTCTAGACAGAAGATGGCCGAAGTTACAGCTATTTCAATTTGGAAACAAAATTCATTCATATTGTAAGGAGGCTACTATAAATAGTGGGATGACTGGCCCATTTCATACAAGTTTAGTTGCTCTTACAATACTAATTCACACCTTAAATATCGTTGGTTGGTTCGCACGATAACTTGAGCAAATATTGAGCTATTGTGACGAAATTTGGCATAAGTAATCTATGATCCAAGAGTACGGAGGGGAGTGATATTGGGCATGATTGGTCAATAGCCACGCCCATACCAAGCATTCAAAGCGACTAACCTCGGAATTTTCAAAATTTTTAACTTGCTTAATATACCATTTGAGACAACAATATTTAGCACATAGCGTTATATTATACTGCTACTTAACTTTGCCAAAAATAGGCGAGCCACGCCTACTTTTTATAGTAGCTCCCATAGAAAATGAATGAATTTCTTTTAAATTGAAACAGCTGTAATTTATGTCTAGAATAACCATAATTGACACTTAGATTAACATGACAGTCGGAAATAATATGGCAAAAAATCAGCGTGCTACGCCCACTTCTTATTGGGGCTCCCATACATAGTCGAGGGAATTAAACTAAAACTTTTAAGCTAAATGGTTTGTAAGTTAACAAACCATTTAGCGTATAACAACGAGATTTAAGGTATGGATTAGTATTGTAAGAGCAACTAGACTTCCATTAAATGGGCGCGCCACGCCTACTGTTTACAGTAGCCCCCATACAAAATGACCGAATTTCTATTAAATTGAAATAGCTGTAACTTCTGCATCCTTCTGTTTAGAACAATCATAAATAATACTTAGGTTAATATGATTACTTACTTACTTACTTATGTGGCCATAACAACCGAATATCGATTTAGGCCGAATATAACATGCTTCGCCAGCCATCTCTGTTCTTGACTAGCTTGCGTCAGTTAGAAATTCCAAGCGCCGTCAGGTCCTCCAGTACTTGGTCTTTCTACTGGAGGTTAAGTCTTAGTCTTCAGCGTCGTCCTCCTCCAAATATAACACCTTCTTAGCTGGAACGTATTCTTCGATTCGCTCGACATGACCTAGCTACCGCAGCCGCTGGATTTGGATAAGCTTTACTTTGTCAATATCGGCATACAGCTCGTACAGCTTATGGTTGTACCTTATTCGGTAGTCGCCACCAACGCAAATAGGTCCAAAGATCTTGCGTAGGACTTTTCTCTCGAAAACTCTAAACATTCGCTCATCCGAGGTGGAAATTGTCCAGGCTTCAGCGCCTGTAGAGCGTAGTTTTCGTTTTTCAAGAGAGGGCCCGACTTCTCAATTGCTTACTTAGCCAAAAGTAGTTTTCAACAGTTACGTGCTGTCTAAGACGCCGGGACTCTTTGTTTGTTGACACATGATACTTCGTCTTACCCTCGTTCACCGTAAGACCCATCCGACGCGACTATCTTTCTAACTCTGAGAATGCTTCACTGACTGCTCTCGTGTTCATGCCGATTATGTCAATATCGTCGGCACACGCCAACAGCATGACACTTTTGTTGAAGATAGTGCCATTATGTCGTAGATCAGCAGCTCGTATTATTTTCTCCATAATAAGATTGAAGAAGTCGCACGATAACGAATCACCTTGTCTGCAACCCCGTTCGGTATAAAACGGTGCGGAGAGGTCCTTCCCAATTTTCACTGCAAGTCGAATGAGCTTTGCAGGAATACCGAACTAAGATATTGTTGCGTAGAGGTAATCCGTTACCGGACTGTCGAAAGCGGCTTTAAATTCAACAAATAGGTGGTGTGTGTCGATCTGTTTTTCTTGGGTCTTCTCCAGGATTTGGCGCGGTGTGAAAATTTGGTCGATGGTATATTTACCAGGTCTGAAGCCACACTGATAAGGTCCAATCAGTTTGTGGAGCATGGGCTTCAATCTGTCACACAATACGCTCGATACGACCTTGTATGCGATGCTCAGGAGACTTATTCCACGGTAGTTGGCGCAAATTGTGGGGTCTCCTTTTTATGTACAGGACAGAGAACACTGAGCCTCCAATCATCATGCAAGCTTTCATCCGACCATATTCTGCTTATGAGCTGGTGCATGCAGGCGAACACCTCATCGCCTCCGGTCTTAAACAACTCGGCCGGCAGGCCATCAGCACCTGCAGCGTTGTTGTTCTTCAGCCTTAAAATGGTCGTTTCAACCTCGTCATAGTCTGGTGGAACATCAACACCATCATCTGTAATCGTCAAGCACGATTTTGAGATCGTGGCGGGGGCAGTGATCGTAATCTTCTTCGAGGCGCTGAAAGAAGCTCTCCTTGGTCACATTGTCCTTCTCATTCGTCGGAGCGTGTGCACATATAAGGCTGATGTTGAAGAATTTTGCCTTGATGTGGATTGTGGCCAGCCGTTCTTTCACAGGCGTGAAATGTGAGACAAGATGTCGTAGCATCTTAAATAAATAAATAAATAAATATGTGGCACATAAAGCCCCAAAGGGCTCATTGGCCGAGCTTGTATTCCATTACTGTTGTGCGTCTTAAATTTTGGACAATATTAGAAGGGACCTACTTATTTTAGCCGGTTCCGAACGGCAGAACACTTGTGACATCACTTTTTCTGAGCTTTGTCACAGAGTTCTTTTAGAAGCTTTTTCATGGAAAATTTCTACTTCCGGAAGAATTGCCAATTGCCGGCAGGTGGGTGCCGTGCGAAAAAAAACTTTTTCGATATTAAATTAGTTATGCTTCAGCGGGGATGGAATCTACGACCTACAGATCAGACGACCAATACACTAACCACTGAGCTACGGCACCCACGCCGTCGTAGTCTCTTGCTGACCACAAATCCACATCCTAATTCATGCCTTTCAGCATGGCAACTATAGTAGATATCACAGGATACGCTTTTGGAGCAGCCCTGTCGCGTCCATCGCATTTCCTGAAGAGCGGTGATGTCAGTTCTGTATTTTTCGAGGACATCAACCAGCTGGATTGAAGCACCATCCCTATAAAGGGACGGGTCTGGTGGTGTTTTCGCAAGGTAACGTGTCTAACTGCCTCAACGGGGTGGGGCTAGCGCAATCCTTGTTGAACTCATCGCAGTTCAACTCACTGGCTGTCATGTAGTTTGATCTCAGAGTTATGTGATGATACATCTATTTGTTAATCAGGGGTAGTCATGTAGCTTGCTCTGCTTACTATGTGATGGCGCCTTCATTATTATTAATGGGGGCCCTCCATGTGGCGACCACCGGGCAACATCCTCCTGGCACCTGCTGGGAGGCGGCTGAAGTGAGTGGCGAAAATCTCCTCGGTTAGAGGTTGTGCGTTGGGTTTGGGTCCCGCCACATAAAAAATCCGCCCAGAGAATGATGAGGTTAATATGATAGTCGGAAATAATCTGCAAAAAAATCAGCGTGCCACGCCCACTTCTTATTGGGGCTGCCATACAAAGTCTAGGGAATTAAACAAAAATTTTAAGCGCTATAACGTATAAACTATTTAGCGTAGAGCAACAAGATTGAAGGTGTGGATAAGTATTGTAAGAGCAAATATACTCACAAGCAATGGGCCAGCCACGCCCATTGTTTACAGTGGCTCCCATTCAGAATAACTGAATTTCTTTTAAATTGAGATAGCTGCAGCTTCTGCAATCTTCTGTCTAGAACGATCATAATTAATACTTAGGTTAATATGGTAGTTGTACATAATCTGGAAAAAAATCAACATGCCATGCCCACCTCATAATGGGGCTACCATTCAAATTTGAGAAAATTAAAAAAAAATTTAAACCGCTATAACTTATGAACTATACATTTATACATAATAAGTAACACAACCAAATTTAAGGTGTGGATTAATATTGAAGAATTATTTGCATTTACAAGAAAGAGGTAAGCCACGTCCACTTTTTATATAGCTCCCATACTAAGCCTCGGAATTATCTTAAAAACCTCCTTTAAATTATCCCTTTTAGAACCCTCATAACATACAAAGTACTTCATCAAAGTCCGGTATAAATTAGTAGTATATGCAAAAATTTTTTCTCAAAAAGTGGAAATAAAAGAAAAAGATGGATATTCGAGTTATCTTTATAATATATATATATATATATATATATATATATATATATATATATATATATATATATATATATATATATATATATATATACATATATATATATATATATATATATATATATATATATAAATATATATGTATATATATATATATATATATATGTATATATATATATATATATATATATATATATATATATATATATATATATATACTTTCTCAACATTTTCCCTAGATGTATTTATCCCCTATATGCACTCATTAGGGCGTCTTCCACACACATTTGATATTTTTATTAAATTGACCAAATTCGTATAAAAAAGTTTGTGTCATCTACTGGACATGATTCTTTTCGTGTAGCTGTACAATGACTTGGAGTGATCGGCATTCTAATCGTATTACCGTCCTTTCCACTCCTACCATTATCATTTAGAGTTTCTATTTCGATTTCGGTTAATCGAAGTAATCGGATATACATCCTCGAAAAGCCGGTTACTTTTACTCGAGTAACCGGAAATTTTGAATTCTTATAGCTCTCTCTATATTGCAGTTTTTCACATGTTTATCTTTAATCATTCTAAACTCAATTATTATAAACAGACAGCTGTATTTCAGTGTAATAATAACTATGCGAACCATAATTTAACGAAATATCTCAATATTAAATGAAAAAAAATTTTGTTTTTATAAAAAAAAAAAAAACGTGTGCTTAATTTGGAAATAATTTTTGGAAAAACAAAGCGGTTGTTCGAGTTTCAGTGTATCGAGTTTCAGCTGAAAGGAATATATTTTTGTGCTCAATTTTAGAAAACATATATTCGAAAACATAATTTTATTTCATGGCGCCCGTTCTCTAACTCATTACCTTGTTAGCTGAAATACTAGTATGTACTGAATTTAAGCTAAATAACTTCATGTTTACATGCATAACTTTTGAAAATGTGAACTCTTCTGAATTCTTTGATGATAGAAATTATACTATAAGCCTTAGAAAATATACTTCCAAACATATAATTTTCTATAGAAAGTCGGCGTGGTTTTCGTACTCTGAAGTAATCGTTGAAATATACTTATGTACCGAGTCTTAGCATGATAACTCTAAATATACTTAAACAAATGCTAATAATGCGAAGACAGGCTTTGGTATTGGATATAATTACGGTTTTCATTTATACTTTTCGAACCATTCTTGAAGTCAACAATTTGATGGTAGAAGCAATATTATATTTTGAGTCTTAACATGATAGTTTTACATTTAAGTGCGAACATTCTGAAAGCATGCGATATAATCAAAAATATAATTTTGATTCTCAATGCCTTTTATAACACCCGCTTCCATCACGTGGATGATCAGATATTGAGCGCTGTAAAATATTTTATGAGTGACACTGCATGGTAGCAATATCCGAGAGTTATTGCCTATGTTAATATATATAAAATATTATTTGCCCAACCTTAACAATATGATTTTTAAAATCGACGAATTTCACAGACATTAAAACTTTTCACGCGAAAATTAAGTATGAATATGGAATGATGCATTCAGCGTTTTCTTATATGTAGTTGCTACTTAGTTAATCGTATGCTGGAACTGCATAGTTACTGCATATACATATCATACTACCTTATATATTTATTTTACAATTGTGACATTGGCAATAATCGTTTGGTGATGATCATCATGTTGATCGTGAAGTATAGCAATGCATATTGTATAATATATAAGAAGTAGGTATACCGAGCAACTATTGACTCAATGTTTTATTCCAATACTACATTAATACCTTTGTGTTTGTCCTCATGTATGGGGAGAGGATGTATGAATTTGCTTTCATGTCGAAATTCCAGCTGGTTTGATGAGGAGAAAACGACTACTTTACACTCTTTATGAAATTTCTTCTTCATCATTCTTTTGGTGGTAAAGACGAATAAAGAATATTCAAATAGATACTTCTTATGTACTCGTATATATTGTAGTATCGTATAGTACATTACATTGTGAATTGAGGTCATATTATTTAAGTGTAAAAATAATATAGTTACATCTGTAAATTTATACATAAAACCAGTGAGATAGTAAAAAACAATATAAAAAGTAATGTCATAACAATGGTATATTGACGAATTGGAATGAAAATATGCACATATATTCACTTGG
This sequence comes from Megamerina dolium, assembly GCA_963854835.1. Classification (NCBI taxonomy): domain Eukaryota; kingdom Metazoa; phylum Arthropoda; class Insecta; order Diptera; family Megamerinidae; genus Megamerina; species Megamerina dolium. The sequence continues at coordinate 44,270,549 of OY978528.1, read as the reverse complement.
TTATACTTAATTTGGAGTTAAAAAGGAATAACTTTTTTTGACCAAAGTAATATTTTTTTTCTTTCTTGGCTATCTAGAAAATATATCATATGATTTTTCATATATTAGATTATAGATATTAAGTTATTTAGGAAGTAGATATTGCTTTAGATATTGTTTGTCAGACCATTTTTTGAGAAACTTTAGTTATGAAAATACAAATTAATTCTTGAGAACTGTTCTGGCGTACAAGTGGGTGAGTTTAATAATTTTGGTCATATACGAAGACATAGAAACGTACGAGTATATACATATATTCTTGTTGAGCATCGCCTCCAAAGTTGATTTAGAGGTATCTACCCCATGTCCATCTGCAGATCATCTTTCAATTGGCTTGTTAGCAGGATAATTTAAATAAATATTCAGATAATTAATGAAACTTGGTATGAAATACCTGCAATAATAGATTAAGGCCGCTATTAATAATGGCCACGACCTGTCGACCGCATAGAGTAAGCAAAAGTAGTAACCTCGGAATTTACTGATCGTATTAAATTTGAACCGCAAAAACTAATTTTATTTTTCACCTATAATGTAGATAAATATAGGACAATGACGACACAAGAATTGGACGAGCATCGTTTACTATTTCATACAAAGTCATTAGTGTCATCCGCTAAAAATGTCGGTATTTTCCATTAAAAATAAATATGCTACAGCTATATTTGATTTATAGAACAACATTTTAGTAAATTGATAATTTACTGCCCCACCCACCTTTTCGTATACCTTCTATACAAAATTGCTAATCCGACTCTCACAATAGTGCTGTTATATTCTCCTTAAAAATGAATATGTAACAGTCTTTGGTACAAAATTCTATATTTCAGTGTTGAAGAAAATACTAAAAAGTTAAAGAACCACGCCTATTTGTTCAATAATCTAACAATATTCACCTTAAAGATAACTATGCAACAGTTATATGTGATGTACAGAAGAGTATTTTTAATGCTCACAAAATACTGAAGAATGGGCGTACCCGAATTGTTGGACACACAATTGTGATACTATATTCTTTATGATTGTGTATCCATCATATTTAGTACATAAATTCCTATTTTGGTATTTAATTAATTGGTAGAAAAATTTGTGAACTGTGGAACCACTATTACTTTATAGTGACCTAAAGCTCTAGTATAAATTACATAGAACTCAGCAATGCGTTCGTTTGCAACCATTAATCATTAATCAATTTGTACAATATCCATAGTAATAAAGCAGAGATGATAATCTAGTATTTAACATATTTTTCTTTTACAAACTGTAATAACCACAATCATCATATATATATATATATATATATATATATATATATATATATATATATATATATAAATATATATATATATATATATATATATATATAAATATATATATATATATATATATATATATATATATATATATATATATATATATATATATATGCGCACATTTGATCAATTCAGAATAGTCTTGTATCCGTTTCTTTTGTATTTTTACTATTTTTCAATTATAGTACTGCTTTTTAAAAGTATTTGCTTCAAGTTACGTAAAATATATAACTATGTTTTCATTAGTTGTTTTTAAAAACAAATTTTATTTTACTCAGAATTATGTATATTTCTTCAATTTCTTTTTTTTTCACTTATAACTTTTGTTATTGGATATATAGTATTATATTTTTTAGCGCCGATTATTAATATATATATATTTTTTTTTTATAATATTATTTATAAAGTGATTATCACTTCCCCTTATAATGCTTATGAATTTGTGAAAATTATGCGTCATCTATTGTTTGTTAATTTACGCAAACTTTTTATTTATTCATTATTTTTATTATTAATAATTTTAGATATGCTAATCAAATTATATTTATTGCTTTTGTTATGATCTAAACACTAAAATATTTCATTTTTTACTTCTATCTTATTGAAGAAATTCTACACAAACTTAAGTTATACGTATAAGATGCTCGTGAACTAGTACGTGTGTGTGTTTGTATTTATTCGCATACATTCATATTCTTTTTTTGCACAACAAATACTTGATCGTGCTTGATCGACGTTTACTTTTACTCCTTCCTCTTGTTTTTTATATTTTTACCTCTTTTTTAATTTTTGTCTACACTTATTTTTGTGTTTGTTTTGCAATAATTTACCAGAAATCCGCGTTAAAAACACCGTCAACACGTCTTTGCGATACAAGCCATTCTCACATAATGTTCGATTTTGCTTGAGTAGCGAATGTGTTGGTATTTTCAATGAATGTAACCTGTTGAATTTTTTTATATTTTAGTTCTTTCTTTCATCTCAGCTGTGTGGTGAGTTATTGCTGGTTAGTGGTAGACTTATGTATAAACAGTGTGGCAATATCTGACACCTTTTGCTTTAATTAAATACTGGTTTTTTCACAGTGTGCATACATGATTCTACGTATTGATGTGTGAGTTCGTACTATTGTTACACAGTTATGGTGTGTGTCTATGAGTCTTGCTCATGTGCGCGCTTAATTTCTATGCTTTTTTCTTTACTTTTGTTTTGATGGAAATTTTTACTTTATTTTTTTAAATATTGTGTATACATGCTAGTCTATGACAAAATCATAATTTATTAATTTATTTTTATCTATTTTATATAAAAGTGAAAATTAGAAAACAGTAGATTTCATTTGTGTATTTTATGAATTGTTTAATTTAATTTTCCTCCCTATTAGTAATAGTAGTAGCTTCTCATTATCTCAGAAGAATCTTAGTAATTGTTAGGCTTCTGCAGTGAAATCTAAATTGAAATAGTTCTATCTTTAAGTATTACTAACTCTTCCTTCTATCCTCTAGCAATTTAATTATGATTTTGCCAAATGCAATTTTAATCATTCCATCACAAACTAAAATAGTATTTTTTTTGTTATTTTCTCTTCATTGTCACTTTTTCCTTTCTCTCTTAAGTTCTTACCACTCAAGTCATCAACATTAACAATCAACTCAGCCAAAAGCCGGTTATAAATTTGTTTAGAATGAACATGTAAAATAAAATAAACAAAAAACCATACGGAGGGAGGAGAAAAATTTATATGAATGTTCAAATAAACAATAATAAAATTTGAGCATATTTTTAGGCCGTATGCAAAATAAATACTGATTATAAACATACTCTTGCTATACATATGCGTACTTTCATACTTTCTAGTTTATTGAGGCGATTTTCTTTAGTCCTTCGTTTTTACTTTTTGCGCCATGTTTACTGTGAACATTAATGCCTGGTATAAATCAACCCTGTCCTATGAAGCACAACAGCTTGCCTGCTAGCTAATTTTGACCTCTTATGATTAATTGATATTCTCAAGCATTTCGTAAATTAATGTCTTGTTTTTCAGCATATTAAGAACCCATGTTATGATCAGTCTATGAATTTGCTTCCTGAACATACCTTCCTCAATAGACCTGGAAGTAGCATTATCAAAAGCTCCTGTAATGTCAAAGAGATATTTCTTTACCCACTAATGGCTGTTCGATTTTACTTGTTAGGCAATGTATTGCAGTCTCAGTCGACTTGCCTGACTCGTAAGAAAATATTGTTCAATATAGAGTGGAGAGTAGAGTATCTTTAAGATAAACTTCTCTGATGTACTGATCTATAATTTTTTCCATTGCTTTTAGCAGGAAGGAAGTTAGGCATATAAACCGAAAGGATTTGGGCGAACACACTAACCGCTGAACCACGGCACCCACAAAATAAGTAAGCAATTTAATTTCGAGAAACGATTTGCGGTAAAATTAAGTTACAAAAAGAAATGGAGCAACATAATCGCTGCGTACTCTCTTAGAAAACACACATTTATGTGATACACTGACGGGTCAAAGATCGAGAGTGACGCAGAGGTCTGGATATATGGACTTAGAACCAAATACATAGAACCCATGGGTAATTACCCATATATTTGAATGATATTTGAATAATTTAGGAATAGTCCATTGTGCAAATTCTGCGACGAAGAAACTGAGTTGCCAGAGCACACGTTTGGTACCTGTGGAGCCCTGATACACAGCAGACGTAAACACCTAGGATCATACTTGATACCTAGCAACGCCACATTTCTAGTATTTTTGTGTCTCTGTCTGACCGAGACATCGTAGATGGAAATTCGATAGATCACGATTTCTGCAGCAACTCGTGTGACACTTAAAAATCTAGCTTCTTTTTGGACCCAGCTTTATGAAGATGATTTTAAATTGTTTTGTATTCAATTTTAGCTCCTGGGCCATGCTTCGTTAACATGGCGGTCTGCTTCGATCATTTTCATTATTTCATAGACATATAATATCGGAACAGAATCGATAAAACCAAAATTGTCTCTAATTTGATGTGACAAAATTCGGACTGTAAGCAGAATTCCCAAATTCAGCTGCCTGCCTTGCATTTTCGCCTTTTTCAACTCAAAGTTATAAAACATTATATATATAGTATCTTCCATTTTTTAAACTCTATAATTCCCAACTAAAGTGGCCGAGATATCATTAGACGTCTAGTAATAGTGGACATCGTTTTCCCCAACCTGATAACTTTCAATATTAGCCACTCTGCGGTAGGATTTGAATGCCAGGTAAATTTAACAAAAAAAAAAAAAAAAAAAATTCATTTCATTTTGAGAAATAATTAAAATCAAGTATATGAATGACGCTAGTGAAAGCGGATGGATATATACGAGGTTATCCACTTTGTAGTTCTGAAAGTAAACGTAAATAAAACACACTTCTGTGTAGAATTTCGATTAAATTTTTATTTCAGTCTAATGTTTGGACCTTGCCATGGCCATTGGACCATTACCATAATATGCGAAATACAACATCATTCAAATGTCATCCCGGGTCTTGACGAAGCCCATTTCTCATTTCGGCGATGTGAATTTGCCAGCAATATTGTGGACTTATCTCCGTTGGAATTTTTTTTTTGTAGAGCTACGCAAAGGATCGTGCTTAGGCGGATAAACCTCAACTCTTGACGGTTTGGGAACAAACATCCGTCAAGTTATGGCTTTCAAAATCACAAAATGCATAACCCTTTATGATTTAGTAGACGTGTACAACTTAGCTTCCAAAATGAAAACAAGAAACTCTTAGGGCCGTAAATGATATATCTCATGGGACCGCAGTGCTCGGACGAGAAAACCTTACTCTTCACATCCAATGCTTTTAAAATCATATCTTATGTTTATCATAAATGTCAAAATTATTTAAAATAAGTTCATTTATTCATTCAAAAGACAAATATTGTTAAAATTAAATTGCATATATGTAATAACTTGTATGTTAAATACTCATATGTGCACTGGATTATGTAAATAATTATTAACAAAGTACAAAATAGAAACAATTCTGGATTGATGACAACTATTAGCTATTATATATTTAGTGTTGTATATGGAATTAGTCTACTCAGATCGCATACCCATCTTATAATGCATCATTCACCTGAAATTGTATTAAATCTTCGACAGGAAAACGAAACAACGACGCTGTCTGTGCTTCGGATGCCAACTGATCGATATTTGTTTGCTCCTTATAGTTATTGAAATTGTTACGCAATTCGAAGTGATCATAAAGTGCTGGCTCTGCTATATCCATTTTATTACTAATCAAGGCAGATGGACTTGGCAACATTTCAGGTATATCGGCAGCCACTATAGGATGATCGAAATCGACAAATGACTCTATATTGTCACTACGCGCTGTGACACCGTTATCGTGATGTTGCTGTGAATACCTTTGCTGTTGCTGCTGCCCTTGTTGCTGTTGTTGTTGTTCTGAGTTTGTCTCATTCAAATGTTTAGCTTGATTGCGTGGCTCAAACAAGTCCTCTGATTCATCCTCAACAATTGCATTGCGATTTATATTCGATACGTTACTATAGAAGGGATTAGTTGAGGGCAATGCTGTTCTTGACGATTTATCTTTGGGGAAAACATTCAAATGTACCATTATCTGGTTCGATTTCTCATTATATGGTGAACCATATATGGACTGCGTTGTTATCGATGATCCTGGTACTGGAGGTATAGCAGCTTCATTGGGTACAAATGACGAATGTTGATGGTTTAATGACGAAGACGAATGAGTCATGGAATATAGTTGATGATCTCGATCGGCATAATTCATTTTCATATTACTCGATTGTCCCATTTGTATTTGTACAGGTACATGGGGTGGTTGATCGCCTGCTGCTACTGCCGCTGATGATGATGTTGTAGGAAATTTCATAAGATTATATACACTTGGCTCATATTGACGAGCTAAAGCTAATGTACCGCCCGATGGAAAAAGTTTTACAGGATAGATCTCTAGGACGGGGTTACGCAAACCACCTGCTGGTAATGGTTGTGGAAAGGCGCCCATTTTTGCTTCTTCCAGCGTGAAAGGTGTCGTTTTTAAATCTTTATTTGCCGGCAGCACAGAAAAGATATCGAGATTCACCTTGAAGGGCACTCGCCTATGCTTCGGTTTCTGTGTCACATTGAAAGCGATCATTTGGGAGTAGTTCTGCAAATAAGGATCTGCATAAAAGGGACGCTGATTGCTATATTGCATCCAAATGTTATTGCCATATGCTGTGGATTTTTTCTTCTGTTTCTTTGGCTTATCCTTGGATCGAGACAATTGCAATTGTTGGTGCATAGCAAGTAAATTGATTTCGCTGGGCGAGCGTGGTTTAAACGGATAGAATTGATCCATTGCTATGCGTTGATATGGCTGTGCTGGCATGCCATTGAAATGAGTCAACGGATATGGGTTGGGTATTTGCATGGGCAAAGGTATGGGAAAGGACAGCTGTATGGGTTTCTTATTGCGTTTGCCACGAAAGAAGTTTGCAATGCCACTCGATTTGAGATTTTTAAAGGAGCCTGCAATATGTAATCCTGTGGGCATCATCATCATTTGTGGCGAATTCATTACACCGTGCGGTGGAGCATTAGCAGCAGCACCCAAGTGCAATTGCTGCAACATATCCTCTATATTATTTACTTCGGCTCGTTCGGCTTTGGCCTTTCGAAATTCCTCCGGCACTGGACCATCCTGTGGAAAGTGAAATGGTTTCGGCTTCTGTTCATCCCGCTGAGCAATGCTGCCAGGTCTCTCAGAAAATTGCCGTCTCAACACCACTGATGGTTGTCGCGATGTCAGACGTGGCGGGCGTGGTATCTGATCGTGCAATTCACTTTTCATCGGTGTCATCGTTGATGCACGCTTCGGTAATCGCTCGTACAAATGATGCGTACTTTCATTATCAGCTTCATGTGCAATTTCATTACGCGCTCTTCGCACCGACATCACAGCACCGAATGATGCAAATGCTGGTGTTGCTGTTGCCGTTATTAGTGATGGCGGTGGATAAGGTCGTTTCGCTTTCATGCTCCACGATTCATAAATGGGTTGTGCATGCGCAACATCAACGCTACGCTCTAGTAAATAAGCGTTTTCGCCCACAGTAATCGCATGCAATTTTTGCTGTGGGTGTCGATAATGTTGCTGATAATATTGCTGGTATTGTTGATGCTGATTCTGTTGTTTTTGGCTTTCTTGTAGTTGCTCTTGCTGTAGATCATGTAGGGTTTTGGCACGCATGTTTTTGTTATTACTATCTGATGTGTGTGCTGCTTTAAATTGTCTTGTACTATTATTTTGTGTAACCAATTGCTTTTGCTGATCTTTATAGCCTGCGATTGATACTGGCGTTGCTATTGTATCAATGGCAGTGGGATGATTATAGCTTTGTATATTTCTTGTTCGAAGTATTGTCGTTTGATTTTGATACGTTGCTGCTGAGGATGAGACCTTGATTATCATCAAAGACATCTGAAAGGGCGAAAAAAGTGAATTGCATTTATATTGAGATATGGAAAAATGCAAATATATTGCTCAGAATCACCATAGCACCGTCTGTCAGTCCGTCGGCGTGCTTGACTTTCTCTGCATTTAAACTGCCATGATTTTCAAACAATTTTGCTGAAAATTGGTATATACAATTTTTTAAATCAACCGATAAATAAACTCGTGAATAGATGGAATTAAATGAAAACAAAGTCTGCCTGTCATTCAAACGTAAGTTTTACATTTGGTTACATTTGACTAGCACTCTCACTTGAAATTTAGTATACAAGATCAGGTTCGAAAATGTCGTAATAGGATATAAACTAGACCTACCTTCCACACAAAAGTCAGTTTTAAAACGCACACAATCTTAATTTGTGAGCATAAATATAAAGTTTAAGAACCGTAATTCAGTATATCAGGCTAGTTTTAATAAAAAATGTACGCATCCGAATATAGACTGATTCAGATAAAAACCACACCTACCTTTCATACAAAAGTATGTTTTCAAATGTAATTTTCCACTTTTTGTACACCAAACATAAAGCTATCCGTCTGAAACTCGGTACATACGATTCCATTTACTAATTAATTGACGAGTTCGAGAATGGTTGAAATCAGATGAAAACTATACCTTCCTTACATACAAAAGTACATTTCCGTATGAAATTTTTCACACGAATATACAAATCCATAAACAAAAACTTTTTAAAAATAATTTAATTTACTATTGAATAGATGAGTTGGAAAGTGAGCGAAATTGGGTGAAATCTACACTAGCCTTACATATAAAAGTAAGTTTTCGAAAGTATAATATTTTTGTAGATTTTGAACACGAAACTATATTGCTTTGAAACTGAAATTCAGCGCATGTCATAATATCTTTCAAAACACGATGATAATTAAAAATGGGCGTAATTGAATGAAAACTACGTCTGCATCCCATTCATAATTATGTGTTTAAATGTATGTTTTCGCACTTTGCGCAAAAAAATTAAGATATTAAGCTGAAAGTTGGTATTTGCGATTCTTTTTACCTACTAATTGACTAGTTTGAGAAGGGACGTAGTCACCTGCAAACCACGCATACGTTTTATAAAAATCCTCTTTTCGAACATATATTTGTTGCCCGAAAATATTAAGTTATTCAACTGAAATTCATCACATACGAATTCTTTTATAACCGATCGATATTTAAAAATTAGGTTGCTTGATGAAAATAACAAGTGATCTGTAATACAAAAGTACTCTTTTTCGAAAGTACATATGTCTCTCTAACTGTCTTAATGCAGGATATCTATGTTAGCTTCCATATTATCGAAATTAAATTATTCAAACTGACTTTCACTTACAATCAGAATACACATGAAAAATAACATGCCGGCAATCCAACCCAATATGTTTAAGCAGAAAAATTTACGCTGCTCCAAGAAATCGTATTTGTAATTATTATCCAAATTTTCATATGGTATTAATTGCTTTAAGAACATTTTCTACAGCAAAAAAAATATAGTGAAAATTTAATTTGATTCAAATTTAGAAAAGTGATTTTTATTCCAGTCTCAAATATTAATTTAACAATGATGGTTTAAAAACTCCGCGCGACTTCTGCTTCATTTCGAGTTGGTATTTCGACTGTGATGAAATTGGCACTGCATCAAATTTAATCTATAACTTAAGTAAATACTCACCAGAAATGAAAAGAAAGTTTACTTACTCACTATTTACCATTCATTGTATCATATTTTTTTGTTTGTTTTTTTTTTTTATAATTTTTTTTTTTTTTAATAATGCGGTACCTACGTACAAATATTAAATATTACCAACAATTTCGTGCTACCAAGCACAAAATAATTTAAATGCTCATACGATTTCATGATTAATCTTAACACCAAACAACAAGAAAGGAAAAAAAAATATTATTAAAGGTAAATGCTTGCAATTAATACTATACTAGATATACAATCGGTATGGGATAGGACATCCGTAAGACGTGGAAATAAGAAGTAGATATATTCCGAGAAATTAAAGGATATCGTCCTTACATTTGACCACTCTTTAGGCATTTCCCTAGCAGTTATAGGGATACAGATCGATTTATGGTTGTTTAGCGTCATTTTGTATGGGAGCCCCATAATGGATACAGGATAAATATGTTCGGTGGATAAGTCGGGTAGAAAATATTAATGGAGCTCAGTCATACTGTTCTGGAGTTGCATCATCAGATGCAACTCCAGAACAGCTGTGTAGTTATTCGACATATTCAACTAATTTTTAAATGATAACTTCTAGTCGGAAACATCTACTGCCGCTTCTACTCTTTGATGGTTCACGCATTTTCTGAAAGTGTAAATTAAAATGGGGTGACTTGAATATCAAAATCAAAAGTTTCATACACTATCCCATAGCTAATATAAATCATATAGTATATATCGCACCATATACATATACTCGAATAACAAATGAAGAAGATGAAATTCAGAAACCGTGAAAAACTATTTTACAAGTTTCATGTTCGAAACCATTGATTTTGGTGTAGTTGTGGTGATGATGGCGTTGATGATGGTGAATATGGTAGTATTGAGCAGTCGTGGAAATGCGTTTGTACAATTTAGAGAAAATGTTCAAATAATATCTGCCTACTATATGTACATAAACAATTTAATTAAAGCATATAAAACAATAGCATAAACAACATTAACAATATTCAATTCAGAGTTAACAATGGTCAGTAGAGTTCGCAAACTATCGATGGCACTATCGATAATATCGATGGTTTCACACTATCGTGGCTATCGATAGTTTTAGACGGACTATCGATGGTTTTCGATAGTATTTATATTTATTTTCATTAGCACCATTGCTGTCTATTTCGTTTTATCTGGACAACTTGGCAACATTGTAAAAAGCGTTGACCCCAGAAAACCTGGCAACACTGAGCCAAACTAAGAAAGTGCGCAAAATTGTTTTGTTTGCTATCATATTCCCGAAAAATTGTTAATAAAAAAAAATGGACAAGTTTTTGAGCAAAGCTGTAAAAGGTAAAAACTTTATAGTCCTATGAATGTCTCTACTATATAAATAACATTGTATATCGAAATAGGTCAGACCTGCACTGAAACTGCCTCTATTGAAGTTGCCTCTACTGAAGAAACTTCCAGTGAAGCTGAATTAAACACATGCAGTTGGGTAGTGTTAGACAATAATAATATAATAAGTACTCCTGGAAAGCGAAGTAAAAAAGGCCTATCAAAAGTGTGGAAATATTTCAAAAAATCTGGTGATGCAAAACTTACCAAATGTCTGCAATGTGGCAAGGAGTATAAAACGAGTGTAAACACAAGTAATTTACTTGACCACTTAAAGCGCTTTCATCCAAATCTGGAGCAAGAGGAAGAAGAAAACCTGGCTAATAATAGCCGGCAATCCAGTCTTCGGTATGTTTAAACTTTTTTTAAATATACTAGTGAAAGTTTTACATTGCCTTTTCCTTCATAGATCACTCGATTCGTACGTTAAACGTGCCATGCATTACGACAATAATTCGCAAAGAAAAAAAGACATCGATTCAGCTTTGGTTGGGCTTGTGGCACAAGATTTTCAGGCTTTTAACATTGTGTCAAATACAGGATTTCGACATTTCGTAAATATTCTGGATCCTAGATATGTGATACCGAGTGCCAATCACTTACGTGATAAGTATTTCAAAGATCATTAAAAAGATTTAAAGCAAATGCTGAAAAATATGCTGCTTGATATTTCTCATGTCGCTCTAACAACTGATGGTTGGACATCAGCGGCAAATGAGGGTTTCATAACTATTACATGTCATTTTATTGATAAAAACTTCGAGTTGCGCTCCGGAGTTTTATCTACGGACAAATTAGAGGATGTGACCAATCATAAAGCAGAAAATGTAGCTAGTACAATTAAAAATGTTATGTCTGAGTGCCACTCAGTGAGTGGGATATTACTAACAAAGTATATTGTATTGTTACCGAAAACGCTCCTGTCATGAAAAAAGCTTGCGAATTTTTGCAAAAAAAGCATTTGCCATGTTTTGCACATACTATAAACTTAATTGTTCAGGATAGTTTGAATCAAAGCCATGAACTTTCAAACATTTTAAAAAAATGTAAGAATATAGTTGCATTTTTTAAAAGTAGCACGATAACTTATGAAAAATTTAAGCTGGCGCAAAACAACGAAAACCCTTACAGTTTACTACAAGAGACACCAACTCGTTGGAACAGCACTTTTTTTATGATCAAACGCATATTGCTTACAAAGGATGTTATTGCTCAAGCGCTTTTAGAAACCAAAAAAGCTCCTCCACCAATTGGAGCGGATGAAATTTCTGTTTAATTTCATTTGCATTTAGAAAGAAACGAGCATATATTGTTCTGATATGTTGATTTTACATATTTACATAAATACTATCGAAAACTATCGATAGTTTATCGATGGTTAGTAAAAAACTATCACCCACTATCGATGGCCGCGACTATCGATGGTTTGCGAACACTAATGGTCAGTTATGAATTTCGATGATATTTAGATCCTCCCTAAGAGATGTACATTTTTGTACAGTTGAACAGTAAAACGGGTATTTTAACCATACTGAATTAATTTTCTTAGACATATCTGCCATTCGGAGAACTCAAAAGCTAAGAGGTTCTTTAGAACTTGATATTACCTCCAATGCTTCGGCCATGTCCATTAACGAGTTTCGAATAGAATAACAATTCGACTTGCTTCCCTTCGCTAGATATTTTTTTTTTTTTTTTTTTGTTAGCTTATTTTTTTTTATTGAATCTTTCTTAAATACAAGAAACTAACAATAAGTATTCAAATCTTACAAACTAAATAAAACTATGTGATATCCCCTACGTTCCATCACAATTTGGTGAGTCGCGAGATGTAGCAATTTTACAGCATATTCAGTGTGTCTTTTCTTTTTAATCGACGATGCCCCTTGCTCAGCAACAATTGCCTAGCAAGGGGATTCGGATGATTGTGTAATTTTTGAATGTAGCTTCTGCAGGACATTGCAACTTCCTCAGAAATTGTGGATACATTTAAATCTCGATGGATGTTAACGTTCCTCATATACCAAGGCGCGTTTACAATAATTCGCAGACACTTGGATTGTATTCGCTACAATTTTTCGATATTAGAGGGAGATGCGGTGCCCCAAAACTGAATACCATAAGTCCAGATTGGTTTCAGGATTGCTTTATATAATAGCACTTTGTATTCAAGATTCAACTTTGATCTTTTGTGTAACAGCCACCATAACTGATTCATTTTAAGCTTGATCTGAGTTTTCTTTGCCTCTATGTGATTTTTCCATGTCAGCCTTCTGTCGAGGTGAATACCCAAGTACTTTGTTGAGGAACATTGTGGAACTGATTGGCCATTAATTTTAAGTGGGGGACATGTATCTAGCCTTAGCGTGAAGGTTACATGTACGCTCTTTGATTCATTGACTTTTATACGCCATTTTGCTAGCCAGATTTCGAGAGAATCGACATGAGTCTGCAGGAGTTTAGTAGCTTCTATGGGGTTAGAGCGAGAGCACAATATTGCCGTATGATCAGCAAAGGTCGATATGAATGTATAGTTATTGTTGGGCATATCTGAAGTGTATAAGAGATACAGTAAGGGACCCAAAACGCTTCCTTGAGGAACGCCAGCGTGAATATCCAATGGATTTGTTGTGTAATCCTTGTGATGTACGAGAAATTGTCTTTTCGTGAGGTAGCTACTAAGCAATGAGGAGACATTTGCAGGCAGTAATAGTTTGAGTTTGTAAATAAGGCCATCGTGCCATACTTTATCGAAAGCTTGAGTGATATCAAGAAAGACAGCTGAGCAATACTTTTTTTCTTCAAAAGTGTTCCTTATCAGAGTTACAATGCGGTGGACTTGTTCTATTGTGCCGTGCTGTTTTCTAAATCCAAACTGATGTTGAGGAATCAGTTGGTTGAGATTAATAAATGGAGTTATATTCATGACAAGTAGCTTTTCGAATACTTTAGAAAGTAGAGGCAGGAGGCTGATAGGTCTGTACGATGCAACTTTTGTAGGGTCTTTTCCTGGTTTTGCTATCATAATAATTTTTGAAGTTTTCCAGCATTTGGGATAGTGTTTAATACGAAGGATAGCATTGAAAATGTGCATCAGATGAATTACTGAAGCCGGAGGTAGCTCTTTTATCATTTTACCGGTAATTTTATCTGGACCAGGTGATTTTTTTGGGTTTAAATCTTTATAAATTGCTTTGAATATGTCCTTTTTTTTAATTTTGAGCGTTATTGAGCAAGGTTGAGAAGTTAATATTGGTAATGAGGACTGTGAAGAGGGTGATTGGGTGTAAACACACTTTTTAGGTGGTTTGCAAAAGCCAAACCCTTCTCACAGTTGCTTCTAGCCCAATTACCGTCACTCAAACGGATGGGGGAATCAGTGAGAATTGGCCGATTTGATTTTTTTGCTGATTTCCACAAAGAGTAGTCTGACGCTTCACCAGGTGTTAATATCGCTATGTGCTCTTCTAACTCTTTGTTGTTTTTATTTTTTAAGGCTTGCTTTAACTTTCGAGTGCAGTGCTGTAGCTGTGTTTTCAGATTCGGTGATCTGAATTCTTGCCATTGTCTTCGGAGTCTTCTTTTCTGTCTTACTAGCAATTCAATATCGGCTGGTGTGTATGGGCTATAGTTTGATTGCTTGCATACCTTTGTGCAGGTGGCTGAGCTGAGAGCTAATGAGAGCAGCTGGTTGAATTTTTCGAGTGCTGAGTCTACATCGTGTCCATTTCTTAATATAGTACGTAGAGGAAGATGGGAATTTATATATTTTTTGAATTTTAACCAGTCTATTTTCTTTCTAACGCAATTGCTTTGGGTGCTTGGTGATTTTATAGATATTACCGTGGGTGAGTGGTCAGATGATAGATCATAATTACACTCTGTGGAGATATTTTCCATCTGCAAACCTTTGGCGACTCCAAAGTCTATGAGATCGGGTATTTTCCTCTTGTCCGTCGGCCAATATGTCGGTTGACCATTTGAAATAACATCGTAGCCGTGGTTAGTGATGATTGAACATAGTCTTCTGCCTTTTGGAGTTATTAAGCGGGAGCCCCAGTGAGTGTGTTTGGCGTTGAAATCGCCAGCAACCAAAAATTTGCTACCAAGAGTTGAGAAAAATTCTTTATATTGCTGTTCGGTAATACTGTATCTTGGGGGACAGTATATCGCAGATATTACTAGCTTAGAGATGTATTCTTCCAGACATATAGATGTTGCTTGCAAGTAGACGCTACTGAAATCTTCGAGAACATGATGTTTTATTCTGCTTTTTATCAATATGGCAGTTCCTCCGCGTGCCTTACCATGCGGATGATTTGTGGTGTACAGTTTGTAATATGGAATTTGGAAGCAATTTTTGTCAGTGAAATGGGTCTCAGATATCATCATTATGTCGATCTGGTTGGATTCAAGAAATTGAATTAGCTCCAAACAAAATAAATAATTCATTCTTACTGGAACTACCTTCACCTACAGCGAATAGTGAAGTTTATTTCTTAAATTCAATACTCGCAATTAATTTTATTGTTATTTCACTTTTTATTATACTCGTATCATATAAAAATATGTAGTCTTGACTTACAAACACAAAACAAAAACATAAACAAAACAAAAGATGGTAATAAAAGTATAAACATATTCAGAAGATTTTAAAACAAAATCGAGCAATCGAGAATGAACAAAGAATTTAATACAGTCTATAGATAGTTCTAATTATAAAAATATTACTCAAATAGAATTACAATAGAAAAAAATAGAAACAAATAAAAGAAAATAGGAAAATTTAGCATATTTCATATCAAGTTCTTGCAATCGCTTTCTACAGAAGAAGAAGAATTAATTACAAAAAAGAAGAAGAAGAAAATTAACAAATTTTACACTGAATTGACTAGTTATATCTAGCCCTAGACAAATTGCTGGTACCACTTTTGCTAGACTTTAAAGGCGGCGATAGTAGTCGGGTAGGGTAAGTTGAACAATAAATATCACTTATCGCAGCACTACAGCACTACAGTTGTTGTTGTTGTTGTTGTTGTTGTTTCCTAGTAGTTGAATGCAATTGCTGGTTTGGGGTATTGATAGCCTGGATGCTGGGTGGTCACTGGAGGTTGTGGTTTGTTGGTCACTTCAACGGGTGGCAAATAAGTTGGCGTTGGTCGGGGACGTGGAGTCGTGATGATGGCCCGTGGAGTTGATGGTGGCTGAGGACGTGGAGTGGTGACTGGGGGTTGTGGTTTATTGGTCACTTCAACGGGTGGCAAATAAGTTGGCGTTGGTCGGGGACGTGGAGTCGTAATGATGGCCCGTGGAGTGGATGGTGGACGAGGACGTGGTGTTGTCACTGGTGGCTGTGGCTTATTGGTCACAGTAGGTGGCAAGTAAGTTGGTGCCGGAGTTCTTGGACGTGGTGTAGTAATGATCGCTCTGGGAGTTGATGGTGGACGAGGACGTGGTGTTGTCACTGGTGGCTGAGGTTTATTGGTCACCTCAACAGGTGGCAAGTAGGTAGGTGTTGGTCGGGGCCGTGGAGTGGTGATGATGGCTCTTGGTGTGGTTGGTGGTGGACGTGGACGTTGTGTTGTCACTGGGGGTTGAGGTTTATTGGTCACCTCAACGGGCGGCAAATAGGTTGGCGCGGGTGTTGTTGGACGAGGACGTGGTGTAGTAATGATGGCTCTTGGTGTTGATGGTGGACGAGGACGTGGGGTGGTAACTGGGGGTTGTGGTTTATTGGTCACGGTGGGTGGTAAGTAAGTTGGTGCCGGAGTTCTTGGAGGCGAGGTAGTAATGATAGTCCTTGGAGTCGATGGTGGACGAGGACGTGGGGTGGTAACTGGGGGTTGTGGTTTATTGGTCACAGTGGGTGGTAAGTAAGTTGGTGCCGGAGTTCTTGGAGGCGATGTAGTAATGATAGTCCTTGGAGTCGATGGTGGACGAGGACGTGGTGTTGTCACTGGGGGTTGTGGCTTATTGGTAACTGTTGGTGGCAAGTAAGTTGGCGCCGGAGTCCTTGGACGTGGTGTAGTAATAATGGCCCGTGGAGTGGATGGTGGGCGTGAGCGTGGTGTTGTTACTGGTGGTTGAGGTTTATTGGTCACCTCAACAGGTGGTAAGTAAGTTGGCGTTGGTCGGGGATGTGGAGTAGTGATGATGGCCCGTGGAGTTGATGGTGGACGAGGACGTGGAGTCGTCACTGGTGGTTGGGGCTTATTGGTTACAGTAGGTGGCAAGTAAGTTGAGCCGGGAGTGCTGATCCTTGGAGGTTGCGTCGTTCTAGGTACTTGCACCGTCACACGTTTGGTAGTAATGATTGGACGTGGTTTAGTGACTGGTGGTTGTGGTTTGGTGGTCACCTTAACGGGCGGCAAGTACGTTGGTGTTGGTCGGGGATGTGGAGTTGTGATGATGGCCCGTGGAGTGGATGGTGGACGAGGACGTGGAGTCGTCACTGGTGGTTGGGGCTTATTAGTCACAGTAGGAGGCAAGTAAGTTGGTGCCGGAGTTCTTGGACGTGGTGTAGTGATAATAGCCCTTGGAGTTGATGGTGGACGAGGGCGTGGAGTTGTCACTGGTGGTTGTGGCTTATTGGTCACAGTGGGTGGCAAGTAAGTTGGTGCCGGAGTCTTTGGACGCGGTGATGTAATAATAGCCCGTGGAGTGGATGGTGGACGAGGGCGTGGAGTTGTCACTGGTGGTTGTGGCTTATTGGTCACAGTTGGTGGCAAGTAAGTTGGTGCCGGAGTCCTTGGACGCGGTGTAGTAATTATGGCCCGTGGAGTAGATGGTGGACGAGGACGTGGTGTTGTCACTGGAGGTTGTGGCTTGTTGGTCACAGTAGGTGGCAAGTAAGTTGGTGCCGGGGTCTGTGGACGTGGTGTAGTGATGATGGCCCGTGGAGTGGATGGTGGACGAGGACGTGGAGTTGTCACCGGTGGTTGTGGCTTATTGGTCACAGTGGGTGGCAAGTAAGTTGGTGCTGGAGTTCTTGGACGTGGTGTAGTAATGATGGCCCGTGGAGTGGATGGTGGACGAGGGCGTTGTGTTGTCACTGGTGGTTGCGGTTTGTTGGTCACCCTTGGTGGTTGTGATACAAGTGGAACTTTTGGGGTTGGATAATCATAACCAGATGTTGATCTTGGTGGTGTCGCCCTGGGTGGTGTTGGTCTGGGTGGTGTTGCCCTTGGTGGTGTTGCCCTTAGGGGTGTTGGCCTGGGCGGTGTCGCCCTGGGTGGTGTGGGTCTAGGAGGCGTAGCCCTTGGTGGTGTTGACCTTGGCGGTGTCACTCTCGGTGGAGTTAGTGCCGGTGGCGTTGGTCTTGGAGGTGTTGGTTCAAAGGGAATTTTCGGAACTGGGTAATCATAACCCTTATGTGGAGCACCCTATTTAAAAATGGAAATGAAGCGAAAAGAATTGGGCATTTCAGCCATTAAGATTATGTCCTCGATACATTAAATCATCCATACCACTTACCACTATTTCATTAACATCGGCATAAGCCCCAATGACGCAAAGCGCCAAAATCAAGATTGTACTCCTCTGTAAAAAGCAAACACATACAAATAGTATAAGCATTAATATAGTATAAGCATTAATGAGCATTGTAAACGACGTGAACATGTATGTTTTACACAACGTTTATTAACAAATTAAAATCAAATTATTCTATTAAGAAGTGGAGGGAATGAAAATCTGAACCTTTTGCAGCATGCAACATAATCATGATTTTGTGCTGTACTACAACGATTGATAATTCCTTGTAATTACATCACGTTTCAGGAAATTACTAGTATTTATATTTAGCTATATGCTTTCGTTTAAATTTAACACCAGATAATAGTAGATATATGCAAATGTACCTGGAGTACATTGTGATTTAAAAAATGTGAAATATTGTAGAATTGTAAAATAAATCTCTTTGTATATCAATTTCATTCTGTCCGATTTCTTTAATCAAGGGCATTTATTTATTGCCCACACTAAAGTATGGATACATCTTCAACATTATCACTCAGTCAACTGATTATTACCAAATTTAAAAGTATTATTAAATTAATTATTGAAAAAGTTCGCTTTTTCCATTTTTTTTTTTTTTTCATTCGAATGACACGAATTAACCCACTGGCATTTAAAATGCAATTAAAATTGCACATTTTATCGTACATATTTGTATGCATGAACGATCAATTGTGGGCCGATTATCAATAAAATTACATAATGCAATACTGATGATGCCATAAACGATGCAAATATTAAGACAAAGATGTTGCACTTGAAGCTCTGTTGTTTGACCAAATGTAACCCACTCACTTGTAGACTCTGTCTAGTGTCAACTTTAAATATATTTTTAATATTCTCTACTAAGTTATTTAATAGTTTTAGACATATGTCTAGCTCTTGCATGTACGTTTTTATATTTAATTGATTTCATAGATATACATTTATATACTGTATGTACTGTGAAATATTCAACTTTGACTTGTGAGCCCATATGTTGTAGGTCACGGTAGTCGAATTTTTACTTTGTATTAATTATTATAATTCTTCGTTTGTTTGTTTGTTTTTATGTCATTTCTGTGTTAAGTTTATATTTTATGAGAATTTCAATTTACCTTAAAAATTAAACCTACAAATTATGCGTAATTTGTATTATCTGGTGATACATAATTTATATTTATTTATTTATTTACTCTTTCTATACCCTACTGAAAATTTTGAGATGACAGGTTGAGAAGAGTGTTTATTATTCATCAGATAATAATTATCTGAACAACACAACAGCCATAATTACCATGCATATTTGCTAAAAAATGTTTATAAGAGATTAATTTTTCGGAGAAAAGCGTGACTTTATAAATGGATGGGATCAAATGAAAAGCACTCCTACCTCCAATACAAAAGTGCGTTTTTGGAAATACATTTTCAGTTTTTCCGTGCTTCGATATCAATGTTTTCTCAAACTAAGCACTGAAGTACAAGGTGTGGACCAGAAAATTGGTATATATAATTTAATTTGTCAATAAATTCACAAGTTCAAAAATGACTGGAATCGGATAATAATTACTCGTAGCTCTCATAGAAAAGTAAGATTTAACACAAATTTTTGCATACATTTCCCACGAATATATAAAGATATTAAGTTGAAGCACAATATTTAGGCTAACAAGTTGAAAAATAGATACAAAAATACGTCTCCTGTGTTCACACTGAAATCACGCCTCCCTTCCATAAAAATGTATGCATTCTTATGTGTATTTTCACACACTACTTACGAAAATACAAATCTATGCAACTGAAACATGGTACATACAATTGTATTTGTTTAGAATCTGATGAAAATCGGATGAAAAATACGCCTACCTTTCAAACTAAAATATGTTTTGAAAAGTAAAAGTAAATCTCCAAATAGATTTTTTACATGAAAATATAATGCTATGTATAACACTAAAACTCTAGACATGTGATTATTTTTATCAAAGAGCAAATATTTTTTAATATTTAGCACTACGTCTACGTTCCGTACAAAGGTATATTTTTTCCCCGAAATGTGTCTATCTATATGTATAGTGTATGGTATCTAAACGTCGACATTACCGAAGTTAAACTTTTCAAATATGTTTTTGTTTTATTAATTGTTTCATTTGTATATTGTTTTAAATACCCTATAAATACGCACAATGGCAAACACTAATTCAATATTAATTGCTTAGTACTAATGCTGAAGGATAGCTATTCAAAGTATTTACAAAGAAATGACAAGAAGAAAAAACGAAAAATTAAATAAATATGAGAAATAAATGAAATAATACAAATTTTTAATAAATTATTTCCGTTTTCATAAAATTCATCTACATATTTATGCAATAATATTATTTTTGTACATATATATTGTATATCTAAACGTATGCAAATCTAATTCCCATGATCGAATAGAGTTTATAGAAAAAAGTATATATTAATCCAATGCAAATTGAAATATAATTCATCGCCCCAAAATATATTTTTCGCATTTATTTTCAAATTATTCAAGTATTCTTTCTATTAATGTTTAATTGAAATCTTGTTTAGAATAGGTATTATTGTTTATGTCAAATCATTTTCTTTGTTTGTTAAATCTTGTTTGAAACCAACTAAATTTTTATTGATACTTTGTTTATTAAAATAAGTGTCTATTAACTAACTTCTAAGATTTTAAAGCCTTTTATTCATTAACTCATAATGTTAGAAATAAATTATACAAAAATTTGTTGAAATAATAATACAGTTTATTATCATCATATTACATAAGAATTAATGAATAAATAATAAATTCATAGTACATAGTAGCTAAATAATGAATAAAATTTATGTTCATGCCATTTTTAAATGTCATTTAGAATACATGTGTAGTCGTAAGTATGTACATAAGTGTATGTATAGGTATCCGGGATTATAACCTAGTCGACTAGATTGACTGCTTTAGCTAATTTATGATTTTTTTTTTTTTTTTGGCAATAAGATATTACCATACACTCGTAAAGAACTTCAACCAAAAACACTTTCTTTTGTACCTTCCATTAATTATGCAAAAGATTTAAAAAATGTGTTTATTTGTACTATAAATCATGCAACTACCCAGTGGGAAAGTGGAGTCAAAATTATTTATTTTTGATATTTTATTAATTATTTAATTAATTATAATTCATCAATAAGCAATATAAGTTTTAGGTTTTTAGTGTTGCACAGTTTCATGCGCATTCTAAATCAGAATAGTTACATTTAGTACATTTTGATTGCTAAAGATTTTCTCATAGGGTATATCACAACCGCATGTACCCCAAACATGTGTATCTTAATGTATGCTAATGAATGTACTTAATGGAAAACATACAAAATTCAAATCGTTAGAATGATCATGTCATTTGCTATAATCCGTCTGTCTCTATATCTGTCTGTCTATCTGAACTCGTTTTCACATTGAAAGTGAAAGGTTATCTCTATTTATTTAGCTAATTTACCGTTTGTTGTAGTTGTGTTGTCTATTGTTGAATCCTCTAATTGTATGCATGTACCAGTATGTGGTATATTTAGAATATTTGAATTCAAATTTGCATAATATTCAACTAATAACTAAATATTAATTATTTGGTAATGAAACTGGTTTGCTCGCTGATAATTATGATGAAAATAAATGTTCTAGTTATATACAAAAACAAAAAAGTAGTAGTTGGCTAATTTATGTGATATTTCAACTAATGTATACTCTTTTAAAAACATGCGTTATTTTGACATTTCAAATAAAAATAATAAATTTATATTTAAGACAATTTAGAAAAAAGAAAAAGTTCCCCATTTTGAGAAAGAGAAAGATAAGAAAATATTAATTAGTTTATATATTCGTGGTATTCATTTTGGTTCTTCTTTTAACTGTCCGCTTACTATTATATTGTATTAGCAAATGTGGAAATTTTTATATTGGCGATGCCTACGCAATGCACCAAATATTATACATCATATGTTGAACTTGAACTTGTTAGTAACCAATACTCGTATAATGTATTTATCATGGATATTTTTTCGTTATTCAAATCAAATTTAAGATCAATTAGCTCAATAGAGCAATAAGCAAGAATAAACTGAACAGGTCTTATTAAACTTATATCACATTATCACTTCTATGTTTTACATATTAATTGATTTCTAATTAATTTTTTATTATAGTATATTCAGGTATATTAAAGAGCCAAAAAACCAAAAAGATAAATGCCTATCAGCTATAAGACGTAAAAGAGATGAGCCAGTTTAAAATGTTACTAATTTCATAATATTCAAATATATTGATATTATGCAATTAGTTCAAGGACATTTTTCAATAATTAACATAACGTTAATATAACGTACAAGGTACACATATACATATATGTATATTAGAGTATTTAATAATGTGGCCTTCTTTGTTTATATCATTGTAACTATTTGAGGTGTTATTAACTTCCTGTTTTTTTGAAAGTTGATTTGTGTTCATCAAACGTATTAACGTGATTCATTTTATCTTCCTTGTAAATATAATTAAACGTTTTTTGGTGAATTGATTTGCTTTATTAACGCAATTCATTTCGAGTTCAATAATACGTACTGGTATTTTATTCCTTTTTTTAAGACAAGCAGGGGATTCATTTTTGAATACAAAGTCCTAAAACTAATGAGAATTCCATAAATTTGTAGAAATCCATTCTCGTTTTTGGATAGTTTTTGAAAGATAATATTCTTAATATGCATATTTTTTCAATATAATAAATGACCATCTCTAGAATAGTCTGCATTAAATAATAAATATCGCAAGAGTTTGCAAATTAATTGTTTCGTATTGATTTTATGGAGCTGCTAAATTTGCTGACTACAATATTACGATAAAAACAAAATTTGAGTAAAAAATTTATTTTGAAAGGAAATATCATAATCAACTATTTTAGTTTAAGATAAAGAATGATTTTGTATATTTAATTTGCAAATTAGAGAGCAAAAAATTTTACATGCTTATTTTTTGGTAATTAATTTCTCAAAAATTCAAATTTTCTTGTGTAATTGTCAAGTCAATCTTGTTTATTAAGTCTTTTCGTTTTACTTAACATTTAGTGCTGTGGGTATACTGGGATATTTTTATTTTCAATATGACAAAATGATGGTACGATTTTTTGATTTACTGATACTGATTAATCAAGTTTGTGTCCTAAATCTCTTCAATGTTACTTCACATTATACACTGTTGATTTATGGAGTTCATTTCTTTTCAATTTGTCTTAAAATTTTATATTAATGACGTATTTCTATATTCCAATTAAAATTATATGTATTTTAATAGCTTTCTTAAATACTCTCTTAAAATTAATAATTCTTCAATGGTTCGCTCTCTCATTCTGTTACTTCTCTATTCTCTATTCAAGTTTTTTCCTTATGCTGCAACTAGCCACCGACGTAAAAACGTAGAACGTGTCAGCTGACACGACCTATCTTATGGGAATGCCGTGTTAACGAAAACTCACCAACGTATGACGGTGACGTAGACGTTGCTCGTAGCGGAGAGAATCAACAGCAATTTGATTTTTTACGTAAAAACGTGTCAGCTGATCGATCTATATGTTTACAGGGTTACCAGCTTAGACTTTTATAAATGAATAAAAACTTAACTAAAGAAGTTTAGTTTTTTTTTTAATTAATCAAAACTATTATCGTGTTTAGTTATTTATTAAAGTATACTTCACGTATATTAATTTTTTTTTTTAGTTTATAACATCTATATTATGAAATTTGATCATGAAAATTGTAAGTGTGATTAAAAGCATGCACGCACAGTGTTACATGGCAACATTGTTATGTATGTATATAAGAAAGAACAGTCGATTTCTCCGTCGCTGCTACGGGCATAACTTTTGACAAATTTTTGCTCTTACGTACGAACGGTACGTACGTACGCTACGTCGGTGGCTAGTTGCAGCATTATGCTGCAACTAGCCACCAACGTAAAAACGTAGAACGTGTCAGCTGACACGACCTATCTTATGGGAATGTCGTGTTAACGAAATCTCACCATCGTATGACGGTGACGTAGACGTTGCTCGTAGCGGAGAGAATCAACAGCAATTTGATTTTTTACGTAAAAACGTGTCAGCTGATCGCTCTATATGTTTACAGGGTTACCAGCTTAGACTTTTATAAATGAATAAAAAATTAACTAAAAAAGTTTAGTTTTTTTTTTAATTAATCAAAACTATCATCGTGTTTAGTTATTTATTAAAATATACTTCACGTATATTAATTTTTTTTTTAGTTTCTAACATCTATATTATGAAATTTGATCATGAAAATTGTAAGTGTGATTAAAAGCATGCACGCACAGTGTTACATGGCAACATTGTTATGTATGTATATAAGAAAGAACAGTCGATTTCTCCGTCGCCGCTACGGGCATAATGCTGCAACTAGCCACCGACGTAGCGTACGTACATACCGCCCGTACGTAAGAACATACAAAATTGCATTGATTTTCTCCGCTCCGAGTTAACACGACATTCTCATAAGATAGGTCGTGTCAGCTGACACGTTCTACGTTTTTACGTCGGTGGCTAGTTGCAGCATAACTTTTGACAAATTTTAGCTCTTACGTACAGGCGGTACGTACGTACGCTACGTCGGTGGCTAGTTGCAGCATAAGCCTTTTCAATGTTAGTTAACATTCCATACTGATAATTTACTGGGTTTTTTTGCTTATGCATTTGACTTGAGGTTATTTATTTATGTTTTATTGGATTCTATTTTAGAATTTTTTCAACTTTTCTTAAAATATTGAGTAATCGTTTTCTAAATTTTTGTATTGAAATTTTTCATCCCTGGTTATTAGTTCGGTCGCCCTCTCTGATACATGTTGATGGATATTGAATTGAAGAATAAAGTTTGTTCCTTAAGTTTTTTAAATGTTACCTGTTTAAATGTTAATAAAAAAAAATAAAAATTTTGTATAAAATTTTTTATACAGACAATGTGCTGGATACTTTTCCTTTGACTTAAAATTTTATATTAACACTATTGTAGTATTGATAATTGTATACTTTTCTATGAAAGTTCTTCGTATCTTATAGGCATATTAAAAATGTACTCCCTTCGTGAAATGATTAGAATAATAGGTATTAATAATTAAAAACAAAAATTACCTAATTTCGAATAATTCAATTTAGATATAATGTTATACATACATATATAAGTAAAAAAATTCTATGCGAAATATTAAAGTGTTTTTTATCTGTTCGCATAAGTTATTAACATTTTTTTGTTGTAACGATATTTTTAATTGGAAATAATAAGCAATCAAAATAACCTCTTCCAGCAGAATACGCAGTAGTTAAAGACAAATAATGTGTAGGTTCAATTCCAAATAATACCAAGTACATACAGTTTATGTATATGCTTTTGCAATATTGTGTACTGAACACATATAATGATATGGCATAAAAATGAATATGTTCCAAAGCCTTCATTATTGCATTTACATATACATATGTATGTATGAATTTCATTAAGAAATAACAAGAAAATGCCATAGAGAACATTTGATGCAGTTAGTAACTACATATTTATCTCTTATGGTTTGTCTTTCCATTTTTTTTTTTTCTTCTCTCCTTTTCTAATGACGATGATATTGCTGGTGCTATTCAAGACTGATTATTAAAAGTAACTAAACGTAAATACAATTTTTTGCAAAATTTTGAATGAAGCTCAGAAAATATGTACATATACAATACACACACATACACACATACTCAGTAATATGCACAAATGTATTTTTGCGCATACTGAAGGCGTTACAAGTTATGACATCACATAAAATATATGAACGTTGACGCACTTTACCACCAGCAGCAGCACCACCACCATCGATACCACTACCATAACCAATCAACACACCATTGATATATATTTCTATTGGGTGCTGTGTATGTATGTGTTGTTTGTTGCAATCATTCAAATCTTCAATTGACTCTTGAGCTTAGAGGCATTTGCTCATATTATTTTACTCATTTACAATAATTTCTATTGATATTTTACTTTGAAACACGCACACAAATATTTTAAGTCATTAATCAAATCGTCGATTGGGATGTTGACTACAAAAATGGTGGTAGTAGTAGTTGTTATTGTTATAATACCCGCAATTGTATGAACAGTTTAAATGTCATCTGAACTGCATTCTTCAAATGCATATATTAATTTGAATATTTCAAATTGTTCAAATGAGTTGAAGATTTTGTAAAAAAAGTATGAAAATAATATAATAAAATCACTATTTTTCTTGAAATTCTAATTGTCAGTTCACTTTAATATATTCTTTGATATTGTCTATACACTTGATTAAATATCCTTTTTGTGTAAATATGTCCTTTGCATGAAAAATGTCCACTTTTATTATAAAAAAATGATTTTATAAAAAAAAAGAAACAATATTGTTTTGATGATTACCATTTTGAGCACAGTTAAATAATCCTTGTAATAATCCTTTTTGGTGTGGAACTTTATTTTGTTGCGGTTTTTTATTAAATATTTTAGAGCACTCCGATATTTATCGTATCGTAAACGAATTCTATTTGAATTCGTTCGATCAATATTATCAATTGATCAATAAATTTATTAATCAATTGATTGGATCTCAACGAACACGCAAGCAGGCGGCAGGCAGCAGCTGAGCGAGGCAGTGAAGACGAGAAGAGGTCTTAAACTCTGTTGGTTTTCGACTTCTAGGTCGAGTGTGGGATACCAACTAAACCATCAAAACCTATAGATTTTCTATATATACTCGCACGCCGAGATCGGAGAGTTTTTATATGGTGCGCTTTGTACATATAGAGTATATGTAGTACATGCGATTAAACTGTTCAGCTTCTGATGCTTCTGTCGTTGATGTGTTGGTTGTCTGCTATTGTTGGGCGACAATAACTGGTAATACACACTCTGACCGATTGAAGATATACCACATCACATCGTATCATATACATACAACAGATATCTACCCATCAACATTTGAGCTGAGTACTCACGAATTCGGATGCTATTGGCCAAACAGCTCTGTTGTTGTTGTTGGTTTTGCTTCTCTGATAATAATAATGATCATAATGATTCTGATGATAATGATGATAATGATCATGATCATGATGGTTATATCTATCATCACGAACAAAATCATTATTATGTTTCGGCTTGTTTGTTTGTTTGCTTACTTATTGCTGCTAGTTATTGTTGTTATTACAAAGTATTGCTGTTTTTTGTCAATGTAAATATTACTCTTATTGTTGTTGTTGTTGCCAATCAGTTATTCAGTTATTGATGCTGTTTATAAATTTTCGTTTTTAATTCTTCTACTAATTTCGGCTTGAATGTTGGCAATAAAACAAAATTAAATGGAGAGAAAAAGAAGAAAAAGATGCTTAATATGCTAAAATACAAGCACCTAATTGTTGTTGATGTTGTTGTTGTTGTTAATATCTACATTAGTATGTATTTATATTCATAATCAAAGTCGTACGAGTGAATACTCGACAACGAAAAATGTTCGTCGTCTTAACGTTTTTCTACACGTTTGCCGTTGATATCATTGTCGCTGTTGCTTAAAATACATTGATTTGAATTGTTTATTTTATTCTAGTTTTTTTTATTTCATTTTATTTATTTATTTATTTTTATTTCATTTTAATTTTTTTCTGTTTTTATTTTGCCAAATATTCTGAGTATTGCTGATGGCTAATGTGCGAGTGTAAAACTAGATTTCAATGAAGATCTTATACTTTTTTCACATATCATTCACCAGCATTACCAACTCGCTTCGAAAGACTTGTAGACCCTATCGGTTAAATTGCCATTTGATCAGAAGATGGTGTTAAACAGTTTTGGCATGGAATGCAATGTAGGTACATATGTAGTGACTGATGTGTTCCTATACTCTTGTGTGTACCTCGTATACAGTTCCACTAGCATTATAGCGAACAGTATCAATTATGATCGCCAATAGAGACACACACAAATATGCAAAAAGTATCTTCAACGATACTAGTATACAAAATGATTATTGTTTGTTAGCCAATCAGTTAGTCAGTATGTCTATCTGTCTATCGAATTGTTATTACAAATTTGACAAACGAATAATCAGATATTTTTCGTAAATTTTACGTTATTAACTAGAGTTTTTTTTTCGTTTTCTGTTCGATACTTTTGATTTTATACATCAAATATGTTGCGTGTTTAGTTATAGTTATGGTTACTTTGATTTCCTTTTTTGAAATATTGTATATCTTCAAATCGGTTTTTGTGTTTTAAAGCATAAAACGCGAGATTGACCTTATCAATTGATTTTCGATAACTATTTGTTTGTGTCAATGGCGCTTAAATAATGTTGATAATTATTGACACTGAGTAGAATTAGTAATCGTTGATTGATTGATCTATAAGTACTCGTGCCTATTTTCAGTATTTTTAGAGTTTTTTTCTGCTCCTCTATTATTTTAATTTTTATCGTTTTTCATTTAAATTAAAATAGTCATATTAAAAATGCTTATAATGATTTTTCAAGGATTACATTGTATAAAATATATTTAATGGCTGGTTTATAAAAGAAAAATACTAAATATTTATATTAATTTTGCTATGTTAGGTAAGGTTAATTTAGGACAGAATGTGAGAACTATTATTAGAGTATATTTGAGCTTCTCCATTTCATACCAAAAACATATTACAAATCGCACTAAGGCTAGAATTCGCAGTAATTGTTTAACTAACGGCATACTCAGTGTTAGTAGTTAAATTCCCGAGTGACATTGTTTAGTCATTAGTTAATTGATGACAATATCTCCATTTAACGAACTTTTTAATAAATAAAATTCAAATCGCTGACATTTTCAGTGTACTCAGAAATATTTTTTGAGCCCTTTTAAGTGTATATTTGTGATTATAACTGAAAGTACAAGTTCACTATATTGAAAGTTCTTGGAGTTCAGTTTTGAATTATTGGTTAAATCATGGGAAAATTTAACCAAGATTTAAATTATGAATTGTGTTCACGTGTTTTGATTAAATAATATATTGAATAATAGAAAAAAGCTAAAAAAAATTAAATTTTGAACCATGATGCGGTGGCAATGTGCTACCATGGCAATTTTGGGGATCTACCTACTGAACAGTTAATATTACAGTATGGACTACAATAAATTTTGATCCCTTTAAGTTTGAGGTCATGATATTACTTGCTGTGACCGATCGAAATTTAGTTTGGATTTTATGAGGGTAGAAATTATTTTCTCTGTTGTTTTGTTTTTATTGTTGTGTTTATATGGAGGTATGAAACATATGACATGTCATAGTAAAAGAGTATTGCTAAAACTGGAGCGTACTAGATCATCGCAAATTATTAGTTACTATTCAAGTTGACTCATTATTTATTCAAATGCAGCTATGGTCAAATTTATGAGCATTAGTTGGTCGGGAATTACCTCTAGAATAGTAATTTGTACAAATGGTCCTCATTAATTTGTCTACTTATGTCTATCCTATAGGGGGGCCATTCCACAAAATGGAAATGAAACAATCCTCTTGCTATCCAGGAATCATCTGTAGAGAGATAAATTATAAATAAAATTCACAATAAATTTCCACCCCAATGATTCTGCTCTTTATTCTTTAGGGAGGCTCCCATACAAAATAGATGAAAGAATATTACCTAACGATTAACCTAATGATTTAATTAATTAATGATTTTATTGTTGTTTGGCAGTGGGTGCCGTAGCTCAGTGGTTAGTGTGTTGGCCTTCTGATCTGTCGGTCGTGGCTCAATCCCCGGCTGATGCATAACAAATTTAATATCGAAAAGATTTTTCTTTTGAACGGTACCCAACTGTCGGCAAGCAATTGGCAATTCTTCCGACAGTAACAACTTGCCACGAAAAAGCTTCTAAAAGAACTCTGTGACATAGCTCAGAAACAGTGATGTCACAAGGGTTCTGACGTCCGGAACCGGCTAAAATATGTATTTCCCTTCTAAAACTGTCCAAAATTTAAGACACACAACAGTAATGTAAGAGAAGCTCGGCCAATGAGCCCTTCGGGGCTTTAGGTGCCACATATTTATGAAAGTCTCCAATAAGAGTGCACGTGTTTGATAGAGTCGGAAAAGTGATTGTTTTCGGTAAAAAACAAATAATATTTTGCGAAAAGACGCTAAGAAACTCAAGGAGTTATTTCGGTGATTTTTTTTTCTTTTTTTAGAAAAAAAAAATAAATAAAAAAATATCGTTTGCAAACATTTTGTTTGTAATATGAGTGTTCAGCGCTCTCCTCTCCGGCAACGGCAATCGCCTGTTAATGTGTGTGTAAACAATAATTTGCAATCACCCGCGCAAACCCCCCCGATAAGTGCATTATCAAAAAAAAAAACAGTTGATACACACTGCACAAGTGAAAGTAACAGTGCAAATCTTTTGGCTGTACATATTCCTCACTCTAACACTACATCAAAATTTGCAACAACAATAAAAACAGGCAAAAAAAATAATTTGTTCTCTCGGGATATACTATCTCCCTCTATACCGTGGAGTGTACAATGCGCTTCTCCTGCTGCAACAGCTACAACATCAAAGCAAACAAATAACGGCCTTTCTACTGAAGTGCATGACCCAGTAGTTAAAGCAACTAGTGCGATGACTAATAAAGAACCAGTTGCTGTTCAAACTACATTACTGTAGTAAAGCGAAAAAGAAGTCCCCAAAATTCAAAACAAATGAATTCAACAAAAATTCAAAAGCAGAACACTGCCCCTATTAGTTCGGAAAATAGATACGCGTTGCTTTCAGGTGATGAAAGTGACAAAAATATTATCTCCAAGAAAAATTTCAAACCCCCACCCATTTTCTTAAGAGAACGCAACTCAGATAAGTTGATTTCTAGAATTACAAGTCTTATAGGACCAAAGAATTTCCACGTTGTTCCTATTGGCAAAGGCCAAATTGAGGAAACGAAAGTGCAAATCTACAGCGAAACTCATTATCGCAAAGTAATTGCGGAATTTGATGCTGTAAAAAAGAATTACTACACATATCAGCTAAAACGTAGTAAGGGCTTAATCGTAGTACTCAAAGGCGTCGAACCCAACGTTGACATTAACGAAATCAAACTTGCCCTTCAGGAAGAAGGGTTTCAAGCCAAAACAGTATTCAACATTCTCAACAAGAGCAATATACCTCAACCGTTATATCGTATTGAGCTTCAGCCTGAAACAAAACCCCTAAAAAAAGGTGAAGTACACCCCATATATAAAATTCGATAGTTATTTCATTGCAATATCACAATCGAAGAACCCCATAAGAGAACTGGGCCTCCTCAGTGCAGTAACTGCCAAGAATATGGACATACTGCGACATAATGTACCCTGCCAGCTGTTTGTGTGATTTGTGGAGATCTCTTTAGAGGTTGCCCAGTGTATACAACCCTAAAGCTAAATTTCTGCGCTAGCAATCAACCAGTTGAGAAAACTCAGATAGCCAACTCAAGTAAGAGACAAAATATTGATGCAATTCTTCTCTGCAATCCCAAACAAGAATCACACCAATTCATACGCTAGCGTGTTAAAACAAAACCCACACCAACAAAGCAATGTAAATAATGAGCAGAAACACTCACTGCCCACCCAACAGCCAAGTACCCTTGAACATTTGCTTCAAACATTAATTCAGAATATGAACCAATTCATGAACTCAATGCAAACAATGATGCAAGAAATGATGAAAAATCAATCGATGTTACTCCAAACATTGCTATCCAGACCATGAGTTGTCTCAAGATATGCCACTAGAACGTCAACGGTTTAAGCCAGCACCGTTTGGAGCTAATTCAATTCCTTGAATACAGCCAAATCGACATAATGATGATATCGAGACCCATTTCACTGACAAAAATTGCTACCAAATACCATATTACAAACTGTACACCACAAATCATCCGCATGGTAAGGCACTCGGAGGAACTGCCATATTGATAAAAAGCATAATAAAACATCATGTTCTCGAAGATTTCAGTAGCGTCTACTTGCAAGCAACATCTATATATCTGGAAGAATACATCTCTAAGCTAGTAATATCTGCGATATACTGTCCCCCAAGATACAGTATTACCGAACAGCAATATAAAGAATTTTTCTCAACTCTTGGTAGCAAATTCTTGGTTGCTGGCGATTTCAACGCCAAACACACTCACTGGAGCTCCCGCTTAATAACTCCAAAAGGCAGAAGACTATGTTCAATCATCACTAACCACGGCTACGATGTTATTTCAAATGGTCAACCGACATATTGGCCGACGGACAAGAGTATAATACCCGATCACATAGACTTTGGAGTCGCCAAAGGTTAAAGATTTAAACCAAAAAAAAAATCACCTGGTCCAGATAAAATTACCGGTAAAATGATAAAAGAGCTACCTCCGGCTTCAGTAATTCATCTCATGCACATTTTCAATGCTATCCTTCGTATTAAACACTAACCCAAATGCTGGAAAACTTCAAAAATTATTATGATAGCAAAACCAGGGAAAGACCCTACAAAAGTTGCATCGTACAGACCTATCAGCCTCCTGCCTCTACTCTCTAAAGTATTCGAAAAGCTACTTGTCATGAATATAACTCCATTTATTAATCTCAACCAACTGATTCCTCAACATCAGTTTGGATTTAGAAAACAGCATGGCACAATAGAACAAGTCCACCGCATTGTAACTCTGATAAGGAACACTTTTGAAGAAAAAAAGTATTGCTCAGCTGTCTTTCTTGATATCATTCAAGCTTTCGATAAAGTATGGCACGATGGCCTTACTTACAAACTCAAACTATTACTGCCTGCAAATTTCTCCTCATTGCTTAGTAGCTACCTCACGAAAAGACAATTTCTCGTACATCACAAGGATTACACAACAAATCCATTGGATATTCACGCTGGCATTCCTCAAGGAAGCGTTTTGGGCCCCTTACTGTATCTCTTATACACTACAGATATGCCCAGCAATAACTATACATTTATATCGACCTTTGCAGATGATACGGCAATATTGTGCTCTCGCTCTAACCCCATAGAAGCTACTAAACTCCTGCAGACTCATATCGATTCTCTCGAAATCTGGCTAGCAAAATGGCGTATAAAAGTCAATGAATCAAAGAGCGTACATGTAACCTTCACGCTAAGGCCAGATACATGTCCCCCACTTAAAATTAATGGCCAATCAGTTCCACAATGTTCCTCAACAAAGTACTTGGGTATTCACCTCGACAGAAGGCTGACCTGGAAAAATCACATAGAGGCAAAGAAAACTCAGATCAAGTTTAAAATTAATCAGTTATGGTGGCTGATACACAAAAGATCAAAGTTGAATCTCGAATACAAAGTGCTATTACATAAAGTAATCCTGAAGCCAATCTGGACTTATGGTATTCAGTTTTGGGGCACCGCATCTCCCTCAAATATCGAAAAATTGCAGCGAATACAATCCAAGTGTCTGCGAATTATTGTAAACACGCCTTGGTATATGAGGAACGTTAACATCCATCGAGATTTAAATGTACCCACAATTTCTGAGGAAGTTGCAATGTCTTGCAGAAGCTACATTCAAAAATTACACAGTCATCCGAATCCCCTTGCTAGGCAATTGTTGCTGAGCACGGGGCATCGTCGATTAAAAAGAAAAGACACACTGAATATGCTGTGAAATTGCTATACCTCGTGACTCAACAAATTGTGATGGAAAGTTGGGAATATCACATAATTTTATTTAGTTTGTAAGATTTGATTACTTATTGTTAGCTTCTAAGTAATTTTAGAAAGATCCAATAAAAAAGCTTGCTAAAAAACAAAAAAAAAAAATATTTTTTTTTTGTTGTTGTTTGGTAATGTGAATTAAATAAATTTATCGCTTTGCAATTGACGTTGATGATGGGAATTGAAAAGGTGATTTTTTTATCTTTTTTGACACATTTATCATAACATGTTGTATGATATATATATTCTAAACGTTACATTTAAAATAATATGTCTTTTTTATCGACATTATATGTATTCTTTTGGCATTAATGTCGAAAATGTAATGAAAATTTTCACAACAGTACTGTTGAAGTTTTTCCGTATTAAGTACACTATAACTCCTACAACTGAACTACGACTGAATTATGCATATTTTTTTACTATATATCATATATAGTTATTCTATAATTCAGATTTTTTTCCAATAATTGTAATAATTAATAGACCTTTCTTTGCTTTTTCTAAAAATATATGCTTTATGACAAGTTCCCAAATTGGCTTAAGTAAATACCTACTCTAATCTAATTTAATTTAAATATTCATAACAATTCTAAAAAGTCAATAAACTCGATCTAATTCTTCGAAGTTATCATTGCCAATGGGCTTAGTCTTATAACGTTTTTACCACTGTCAGCATTCAACACTCTTAGATCACTGAATTGTGCCAATGAAATGAA
This sequence comes from Megamerina dolium, assembly GCA_963854835.1. Lineage (NCBI taxonomy): Eukaryota > Metazoa > Arthropoda > Insecta > Diptera > Megamerinidae > Megamerina > Megamerina dolium. The sequence continues at coordinate 44,235,544 of OY978528.1, read as the reverse complement.
ATGCAACACTTGGTTGGTTAAGCTGAACAATTTTTTAAATATTTATACCAGTAGTTACTTTTCTTCATTTCTTGTCGGCGGTAATTCCGTACTGCTTGTCGGTCCTTTTTGACTCGACTCCACTGTACTGCGTGCCGGTTCTCTATGTCTTGACTACAGAGGTTGCTAGTAGTTGGTGTGATTAATTTGGTAATTTCTGGCATTATGTATTCTACTTGATCATACTTAGGTATCCTATTTTAATATTTTTAAATAAACTATTTTAAATAAACTATGCATGTTTTATTGCAAAAAAATTCGCAAGTCTCATTCAACAAAATAAATCAATTGAGCATCATAGAATTTGCAGTAATAAAATGTTTGTGTATGAGGTCAAAATTGTTAATTTTCAGTTAAAATTATGCTTATTGTTATACGCTTCGATTGTGTTAACGTTTTTACATACTTCATTTGCTTCTCGTCCCTTTTCTTCTCATCTACCCAAGAGTGGCATATACTATATGCATATGATGGTGGTGATGACGATGATGACGATGATGACGATGATTATTATTATAATTATTATTATTAGTATTATTGTCAAATAGGCAGTATTACCGGTTGCTGAATATAGTGCATAGTATTATATATGTATATAAAAACGCATGTATTTACTTATTAACTCATACTCGCTTACCTACATTTGCACTTATGAAGCTACTCATTTACCACACCGTGAGTATTAAACACGCATGGTTGATTAGCTGGTTAATTGTATGTATATGTGTATGTGATTTTGACTATTTGGTTGCCTTTTGGTGCATCCAGTTACATTTTTGGAGTTTAATGTTAAGGTAGGCTCTTAGTAATTTTTTATGCTATTTCGAAGTAAAGATGTGACGATAAATACGAGAAACTACATAAAATTAACAGAAGAAGTTATGTTTGTCTTTTGGTTTTGTTTTTGTGTAGCTAGCAAGTACTAATTTGTATGTCATACTAACACATGCTGACGTGCAAAAAAATTCAACAACAATTTCAACAGTTGTTTATTTTATTTGTATATACAATATGTGCCTACATATGTATGTATATATGCATAATTTGGTTATTTGTAGAATGACCTTTAATCGCCAAATATGTTGTGTGTAGTCATTGTGTCGTAGTTGTTTTTACATCATGATAATGGTAATATTAATGAATACATTAATAAATGAATAAATACACACATTCGAATACACATGAACGTTAAATATTCACATTTAATTTGTGTGTGATTTTGGGGACTTGTGATTGCGAATTGCACATATACATACTTATGAGTATGTACGTGTGTATGGGGCAGCATATTATTAATGGTTGTAATCTTTGTATTAGTGGTAATATTCATATTTTATCTACTTGCACTTAATAATATATGCTAATAGTTAGTAATGATATTGCGAAGAGAACAAATTCATTTTAAAAACAAAAGCAATTTATCACATTTTCAGTTTACAGTTTTCACTAAAGCAAAAGAAAAATCGAACAAAGGGAATAAAGCGTTTTCCATTAGGGACATAACAATTTCGTATCTTTATATGAACGCACCCTTAAACTTTTTTAATCAACTGTCAATGTCAAAACGTTAGTTAACGTCAACATTTTCATCATGGTAAAGTTAACGAACCAGCAGCGTTTGGAAATTATTAAAAATTACTACCGAAATTCTGAGTCGGTGGTCGCAACTTTAAGAGCAAAAAATCATCTTCAGCGATGAAGCTCATTTCTGGCTCAATGGCTTTGCTTCTTGAGATACCGTTGCACCCGCAAAAAGTTACTGTTTGGTGCGGTTTTCATGCCGGAGGTGTGATTGGGCCGTATTTTTTCGTGGATGAAAACGACCGTCATGTTACCGTCAATGGAGAGCGCTATCGTGCTATGTTGGAAGATTATTTGTGGTCAGAATTGGATGAACTTGACATCAGCGATATGTGGTTTCAACAAGACGGTGCCACTAGACACACAACACACGTCACAATCGATTTATTGCAAAGCAACTTCGTTGAACGTGTTATCTCGAGAAATGGTCCGGTCGAATGGCCGCATCGTTCATGCGATCTAACACCATTGGATTTCTTTTTATGGGGCTTTACCAAGTCACTGGTCTATGCCAACAAGCCAGCAACTTTGGACGAGCTCAAAGACAACATCCAACGCGAAATTGCCGGTCGAAATGTGTTCTAGAGTGGTGGAAAATTGGGTTCAAAGAATCGACCGCTGTAAACGGGCTCGTGGTGGTCATATGACCGAAATCGAATTTTATTCATAAAATGTAAAAAAAAAATAATAAATAAATATGTGACACTTAAAGCCCCAAAGGGCTCATTGGTCGAGCTTCTCTTCAATTACTGTTGTGCGTGTTAAATTTTGGACAGTATTAGAAGGGACCTACTTATTTTAGCCGGTTCCGAACGGCAGAACCCTTGCGACAATACTTTTTCTGAGCTTTGTCACAGAGTTCTTTTAGAAGCTTTTTCATGGCAAGTTGTTACTGTCGGAAGAATTGCCAATTGCTTGCCGACAGGTGGGTACCGTTCGAAAGAAAAATCTTTTCGATATTAAATTTGTTATGCATGAGCCGGGGATTGAACCACGACCTACAGATCAGAAGGCCAACACACTAACCACTGAGCCACGGCACCCATAAAATGTAATGCTTGCAATATATTCACAGTAAATTTTAACTCAATATCTCAAATATTTCTGTGTTTTATTAATAGATAAAATTGTGCTGTCCCTAATGGAAAACCCTTTAGAGGATATGATGATCATCATATTTTTATAAGGGCATACTCCATGTACTATACATGTATAGATAATAATGCCAATAGACATTCAATTAAAATGTCATCAATTAAATTCAGCAATTTATTTAAATAATTAAATTGAAATATAAACACATAATATTGTAGGTATTTTTTGAAATGTATACACATTGTGTTTGTTTAGCAGCTTGATTATCGTGATTTTATGTTGCGAAAAAACATAACAATAAAACGTACCATCCCTAAATAAAAGACTTAAGAAACAAACTTGTTGATAGTTTACTCTACAACTGATATAAGATTTCCACAATAGCTTCATATTTTTTAACGCACATTTAAATACACAAATGTTGTCAATTATATACAGTCTGTCCAGGAGAAGCGTGAACGCATCTATTTGTCTTCAAATTTGTAGTTCAAATAAACTACATTTTATACGTTTATAATATTCATTGTCCGCAATATTTATAATAACACCTATAGTCGCAGCCATTCGCTATTATGGCCTCACACCTCCGACTCATACTTTGCACTAAGTTCTGAGCAAGTAACCGAGGCAATCGACTCCAAATCAGCCGAATTTTTCTTAACAACTGTTTTGCTGCCCATATGGTTTTTCCTCCGAGTCTCTGCTTTACTACTGCCCACACATTTTCTATCGGCTTGGCATCAGGCGACTGTGAAGGCCATTCTAACACCTAAGCACCATTTTGCTGTTTTGCTTTACGCAGCAACGATAAGCCCGGATTTGACGCAAACAAATCAATGGTCTTCTTGTTCTGCTTTGGTGAGGTCTTTTTTTCAGGGCCCTGCTCAGAAAAATGATCGACATTTTTTACGTCTGTAAACTGATTCACCCACTTCGTTACGAATGACTTCGACTTCTTCATATATTTTGCTGCACCTAAACGTGACATTTTCGTCCCTCTAGGATGTAGGCAAAGTAATACAGCTTCAAATAGTTTCCCGTACGTGGAACTCATAAAATATTCTTCAGATTGCATTTGACGTAAATTGTTTACATTATGCAAATTATTTAGTATAAGTAATACTACACAAATAAATAACTTTACTTAAGTACCAAGTTGCAGCGTCATGACTCTATGGGAAGCGGTTTTGGTTTTGATCATGGAATGTTTTTTTTTTGCACGAGTTATTTTTTGATAAAAATATGTGATGAGTTTCTACTTTCTTGCGAAAACTATGCAAAAATAAATTCAAAAGTATACTATTTGTACAAATAGTACACATTATCTTTTACAATAAAAAAAAATATGTGGCACTTAAACCCCCGAAGTGCTCATTGGCCGAGCTTCTCTTCCATTGTTGTTCGTGTTAAATTTTGGACAGTATTAGAAGGGACCTACTTATTTTAGCCGGTTCCAAACGGCAGAACCCTTGTGACATCACTTTTTCTGAGCTTTGTCACAGAGTTTTTTTAGAAGCTGTCGGAAGAATTGCCAATTGCTTGCCGACGGGTGGGTACCGTTCGAAAGAAAAATCTTTTCGATATTAAATTTGTTATGCATCAGCCGGGGATTGAAGCACGACCGACAGATCAGAAGGCCAACACACTAACCACTGATCTACGGCACCCACAATACAATACAATCTTTTACAATACAAAATAAAATATCATGTGCAGTATTTCTACTCTATAGCCGTATGCTTTCATACGGAAAATGTAAAAATTTTTATACGGAAATATACATTTGTATGGGAGATATACTTGGTTTTAATCTGATAACTACCATTTTTAAACATTTTTGTTTATAAAAAAAATGTTGTACGCTAAATTTCGGTGCTATAGCTTGATATGTTCTTGCGAAAAGTACGTATTTATACGTTCGAAACAATACTTTTGTATGGGCGGTACTTGTGATCCTATTGCACCCATTCAAGAAATTGTAAATACTGCAATTATTATATTGAGATCTTATGGTAATTATGATCAATAATATATACTTTTCGATACCTATCACATTAACTTCTAGAGTACCTAGCCCCTAATACCTACTCAACATACCAAAAGCTTTCTATGAGTGCAGGGTATAATAATAATAATAATAATAATAATAATAGTAATAATAATAATAGTAAAACAGAAACCAAATTAGAATTACGATTAAGTATTATTCGACACAGAAAAACACATATAAATTGTAAACACCCTTCAATCAAAACTGGTAAAATTATAGTACTATTAGATATTTATATGCGTATATGAATATGTAGCTACTGGCCATCATCAAACAACAAACAATTATGTGTCAAATTATACAAGTACAAGTATAGTGTGTTAGCTGTAGTCGTACACAATCAAAAGGTAGCTAACTAGTGGTACATCTGTCGTTATCACAACAAATTAACATTGAACAACTTCACCATCATCATCAACGTCATCAACATCGTCATTACCATTAAATAATGAGTCGTTAACATTTGGCATCAGCAAATGTTTATAAATCTTATTATTTTTAATTTTAGTTTATTCTCCTTTTTATGATTACTGTTTTCAATGTTTTCGTTGTTATTGTGCAAAATATTATTTCTTCAATGAATGCTATAATAATTACTGCAATGCAAATAGATATAATCAGAGTACATCAGTAGTACATATAGCGCTTTGATTTTCTATTTTTGTTCCAAGTGGGGGTATATTCATTCCTCTACACTTCCAATAATTGCGCAGTGATCATACCACCAGTTGTAAGTATATGCATGCATTCATGAATTTAATGAACGACGAAATTCATAACTTAGTAATTTGAAGGAACTTATCGCCATAAATAGATTAGTATTAATAAGAAATCGATGTCATAGTCGATTTGACCTTCATTAGGTGTGAATACATGCGGACTAAGTCGCTGTTATTACTGTAGCTGCTTAAAAACTTTGATATTTTAATTAATCGATTTATAGTGAAAAATAAAACAAAAATAAAGTTATAATGATGTAAATTTATATCTATTTATTTATTGCTATATAAATTGTACATATAAATATATATACATCTGCATATGTACATATATATTTAAAATTAAAAAAACGGCACCTAATATTTTGACGGAAGGCATGCTTCCAGTGTGATGGACGTGAAATCGATCCGTGGTGCCAACATCGACTCGGATCACTGCCTTGTTGCAGCTAAGGTGCGCACACGCCTATGTGTCGCAAATAACAAGAGAAGTCCCACACAGAGAAAGCTCGACGTCAGTAAGCTGCGATCACCAGAGACAGCAGATGCATTTTCCACTCGACTATCGGATCTGCTTATGCAGAACACTCCCCCACTTGATGATACATGCGCACGGTGGACACATATATCCCACTCCATGACTTCTGCTGCCGAGGAGGTAATCGGTTACTACCGGCCTCTGAGGAATGAGTGGTATGATCAGTTTGCCCGAAAACCCCAATTACAGATGATGGTGTTGATATTCCACCACCCGACTATGACGAGGTTGAAACGGCCATTTTAAGGCTGAAGAACAACAAAGCTGCAGGTGCTGATGGCCTGCCTGCCGAGTTGTTTAAGACCGGAGGCGATGAGCTCCTCACATGCATGCACCAGCTCATAAGCAGAATATGGTCGGATGAAAGCATGCCTGATGATTGGAGGCTCAGTGTTCTCTGTCCTGTACATAAAAAAGGAGACCCTACAATTTGCGCCAACTACCGTGGAATAAGTCTCCTGAGCATCGCATACAAGGTTCTATCGAACGTACTGTGTGAAAGGTTGAAGCCTATGCTCAGCAACCTGATTGGACCATATCAGTGTGGCTTCAGACGTGGTAAATCCACCATCGACCAGATTTTCACACTGCGCCAAATCCTGGAGAAGACCCAAGAAAAACAGATCGACACACACCACCTATTTGTTGATTATAAAGCAGCTTTCGACAGTCCGGTAAGGGATTACCTCTACGCAACAATGTCTGAGTTCGGTATTCCTGCAAAGCTCATTCGACTTTGTAGAATGACACTGCATAACTCCCGTTGTGCAGTGAAAATTGGGAAGAACGTCTCCGCACCGTTTAATACCGAACGGGGTTTCAGACAAGGTGATTCGTTATCGTGCGACTTCTTCAATCCTATTATGGAGAAAATAATACGAGCTCCTGATCTACGACATAATGGCACTATCTTCAACAAAAGTGTCATGCTGTTGGCGTATGCCGACGATATTGATAAATCGGCATGAACACGCGAGCAGTCAGTGCAGCATTCTCAGAATTGGAAAGAGAGTCGCGTCGGATGGGTCTCACGGTGAACGAGGGCAAGACAAAGTATCTAGTGTTAACAAACAAAGAGTCCCGGCGTCTTGGACAGCACGTCACTGTTGACAACTACGCTTTTGATGTAGTAAGGGACTTTGTCTATCTTGGAACCAGCATTAACAGCAGTAATGACGTCAGCTTGTAGATCATGCGTAGGATAACTCTTGCTAACAGGTGTTACTTTGGGCTGAGTAAGCAATTGAGAAGTCGAGCCGTCTCTCGAAGAACGAAAACTACACTCTACAAGTCTCTCATCATGCCTGTCCAAACATATGGCGCTGAATCCTGGACAATTTCCACCTCGGATGAGCGAATGCTTGGAGTTTTCGAGAGAAAAGTCCTATGCAGGATCTTTGGACCTATTTGCGTTGGTAGCGAGTATCGAATAAGGTACAGCCATGAGCTGTACGAGCTGTATGACGACACCGACATAGTAAAGCACATTAAAATTCAGCAGCGGCGCTAGCTAGGTCATGTTGAGTGAATGAAAGAACACGCTCCGGCTAAGAAGGTGTTATATTCGGAACCCGCTGAAGGACGGCGCAGAAGAGGAAGACCAAACCTCCGGTGGAAAGACCAAGTACTGGAGAACCTGACGGCGTTTGGAATTTCTAACTGGCGCCAGCTAGCGAAGAACAGAGATGGCTGGCGAAGCATGTTATTTTCGGCCTAAATCGATATTCGGTTGTTATGGCCACATAAGTAAGTAAGTAAGTAATGCTTAAAATTGTGTCAAAATGTTTAAGCCAATTGTCAATATCATTCTTGTGTCTATTTTTTTAAATATCAAATATTTCATTTATTTTGAAAAAATTATGAGCCTCGATGTTACACAACAAAAAAAAACATTGCTATTTATTTTCAATTTTATTTTGATGTTCTTTTATTTTCTTAATCAAATGTAAATAAAATATGAAAACGTGCAAAATCATCAAAAATGACAACTTGTTGCAAAATCAATATATCGTATTAGCTGTTGTTGCTATTTTTAAGTGTAAGCGCACTGCATATTATATGCATTGTGAGGGTGTGTGAAGTTGTATGTGTGTGCATGCTTGAAAATTTGTAAAAAAGAAGCAAAACAAACTTTATAAATATCTATAATGTATGATGCGTGTGTCTGTTAAGCGAAAATATTGTACTTTGCAGACATTTGATGATGTAAGTCAAAGACATGTAGTATCATCACCTTCATCACCTCTATCATCAATGTGGTCAACAACTTGGCATTATCATCATTATGGTCATCAACATCATCATCATCGTCTTCATAGCCATCAGCGCAATTAACACTATTGTCGTCATCATATAAAAATTGCATATTCACATATGTGGCCTAGAGAGCTGATGACTGAGATAAAAATAAACAACAAACAAAAAATACATATGTTATAAAAGTGAATATCAAAATGCTAAGGAAGCCGAAAAAACAATGAAATAAATTATGAAATATTAAATGATATTAATTTACATTTTTTTAAACGTTCTTACAAGCATTCGCATATGTTGTACTTCCTACCTAAGATGTGTTTAATATAATTACAATAACTTATACGAAAACCAACAACAACAAAAACAATATCAAAATCAACACCAACGACAATATCTTTTACTTATTTAAATACATGTAGTCATACAATTATGTATGTATTACTTTAAGTGCTTACGTGCCTACCTGCTTAAATGGGAATAAAGTTATGTTCAGCATCAGCAGTAACTGCAACATCACTTTCAGAAAAACATTTTCAAAAAAAAAAGACGAAGTTTCTGCAAAAAAATATATTACTTTATTATATCGCAAGAAATATGATGCTAGGCATGTACATACGTAAATAAGGAAGAAAAAGTAGAGGAAAAAGAACAGGAAACGTACTTGATGTCCGTGATATCATTGAACAACACAACGGACAAACAACAAAATCAACATATATAACAACAACTACTACTAATACATTGTACTATGGCAATAATGCGAATATTGAACTTTCTTTGCGTACGAAAAGTTCATTAAAATTGCCTGATCGAGGAAATATAAATACATAGTCGCATAAATACATTATATGCTGATATGAATGAAAATTACTCACGTTGATACTTATATTTGGGATTTATAGAACAACAACAAATATTTCGGGGTTATGAACAACAACAAATATTTGTTATCAAATATTCGTATTTCAATATATTCTCTATGAAAAGTAATACAATTTTACATATACCATTCCGTAGTACTTTACGCTGCAATTGAAATAATTAAAAAATCGTAATTTATCATAATTTACGTCATTGGGTGACGAAAGCAGTTTTGTATTTCGGCTGATACGTAAGATCTTGTCTTGTTGTGAATGAGAATGATTTCCTTTAGTCAGTTGGTTTCATATATTTCTCTGAAGACTTCTGAAGAAAAATAATAATTGTATACGTTGCGCTCTGCGTTAATCTAATTCCAATGTTGTAGCCTATTATAATTTCCGAAAATAAACATAATTACTATTGAAAGCTCTATACCATCGATTGTGTTTATGTCTTCTTACTTATAAAGCATATATTCATAAAATTGAGTCCCCTCACTCCCGCTGACTCCCTTTCCTTTTTGCTCCCTAGCATTTTGCCTGAACACACTAATTCCCTATATTTGATTATTAAACAATTATTTAAATAATAAAAGATTTTAATAAATTAAGTAGACTGCCTTTTATATTTTTTTAAAAAGTATGATAAACGAACTCAGAACGTTTTGATGTACAAGCGCTATTTGTGCTGTTTACAGTGACTTGAAAAATTCATCTCGGTCAAAAAATGAATTTAACCCGTGAACATTTTCGCCGTTTGCTACAAGACGAATTTCGTGAAGGTCGTCCAAAATCGCTCATTGTGCCAGAAACCATAGATGCTGTACGTGAACTGAAAATAAAAGATAGTCATGTGACATACCGTGAGATAGAGGCATCCTTAGGCATTAGTTCCACCGCCGTGCATTCGATATTGCATGAACATTTAGCTGTCAAAAAGATTTGTTCTCGTGACAGGTGACGAATCATGGATGTATGCGTATGAGCCCGAAACAAAACAGCAATCGACTGTGTAGGTCTTCCAAGATGAGCCAAACTCAAAGGAGGTGTCTCAGTCGGAGTGGCAAAAGTATAAAAAGTATAAAAGACAATTGGTTTGAGCGTATGCAAAAGTGTATAAACCTTCATGGAGAATACTTTGAAAAACAATAAAACCATTTTGATGATGAAAGCCAAAGGTCAATTTTTCCAGCACCTAGTGGCAGCATATAAGTAACACAATGCAAAATTCATAAAAAACTATTTTGTGCGTCGGACGCTTATGATTCTACCAATACTATAAATCTATTTACTTTTTTTAGTTCTGCAAAAAATGTAGTCCAAATAAACAAAATATCAAATTTCTGCTTGCTATGGCAGCGACGTAACAGCGTGTGTACACAGATTGAGTGCGCAATAGAAAATGTGCTTAACATTAGTCGATAACAATTGGTTGTAACTGTCAAGCATTACTGGGGAAAAATATCGATTTGCCCCTTCTTTCCCCTAATAATTGTGTAATTATTCATAATTTGTCCATAGATATTTTCACCGAATCTTTGTTTTCTTTGTAAAAGAATGAGCTCCATGAAAAAAGATATAAAGATATTTATTTTATTAGTTTGTTATCTTCAATTTTATACAATTTACAATTTAATTGGTAGGTCTTTGGTGGAGTTACATATGATCCAAATAGGGAAACTACTTTTGAAAAAGTTCGTAATTTGGCAGTGGTAAATTTTTAAATTATTTGTAAAGAAAATAAATGATGTTTGTAAGTCAAAAGGTTCTGACTATTTTTGGTCATAGAAGAGGTAGAACTTTAATTAATTCATCCTTTTGACTACACGTAGTTTTTTCTGACTACAATTTATTCTGATTCATAGAAAACTAAAAGTCCTTCTGAACAAAAGGCTTCATGAAATCATACTTCGATAACTTCTTTGCCAATAGAAATAATAGTACTGATAGAGATGTAAAACCATAATAAAGCCAAAATGGGTAATATCCTACTACATATAATTTCTAGCTTTCAAAAAGTTTGAATATCATAAAAATGAAGCGATGTTCCGTGGAAAATTCGTTTTCGTTACCACTCACAGCATTCCATTGTGTAAATTCATTTCAGTAAGCTTTTTTATAGACTTGATTTTATTAATAATTTTTTATTCATACTAAATGGCTATGGTTGTTATTTGATTTTGAAATACATTAATCATTATTCTTAAGGTGTGTGATTTATTTTATTTTATTTAATTATATTCCTACTTTTGAAGAATTTTTGATTTTTTTTTTTTGAAGTATCGCCTGTATAAATACATCACATGTATGTAATATCTAAAGGTCATTTGTTTTACGCTATGTTTTTTCATCCAAACTTATTTTTTATTACAATATTGTTTTCTGTTTCTGTTACACGTATTTGCACACATATTGTATTGTATATTTTATATTATTTTTATGTTTTGTCGAAGGTAAATCTCTTTATTACTATAATTCATAACGAGCATATGAGACCAGCTGTATTTTATATTTTATCGATTGATGAGTTAATTTATGAGATTTAACACCAACGACAACAATGAACTAACAAATAGAAAAAGATACAAACAAAATTCAATTCGAATCGCTTTAACAAGTAGCTGTAGTTTTTTTTTTTTGTGTTCGCTAGTATGTTTGAACTGCTCTTTTTGGATGACTTAAATGGTAAATATTTTAATTGATTATATCTTAACAACTTGATTATATTATATGGATTTCGTTGCGTGGTAGTATTATATGCTTATGTGTGGTTTAAATATGCATAAACATTGAGCTTTACATACATATTTGATTAAAAATAAAACCTTTTTATGTGTAAATATGGTAAAAATTTCAAAAAAGACCAGCGTCATTATTCATTTAAAAGAAATATGAAAATCATTGTTTACAACGAGGCCTACCTAAGCATTCAACACTAACTAATTGTAGCAAATATAATAGCCATCAATTGCTTTAAATCTCTAAGTATTGCTATTATGATAATAACGCTATGATTACACATTTCAAAAATATTATGTATATAATTGTAATTAAAAAACCATTTTTCTTCATTCGAACAGTAAACAATACGAGTAATAATTTGCTATATTTTCTAATTAATATGGACATGGTTCGGAAAAAGCCAACCAAAATTGAAACAAACAAAAAAATTAAAAAATTATAAAATACAAATTATCACAAAATCTATTTTATAGTATTCGAATCGCTACTGCTTGTGATTGATCTCTAAAAACCAAACATTGAACTCTTGCAAAATTTTCGATTAAATATAAACTATTTTCGTACATTACATCTTTCCATTTGTTTTGGATTTCTTCATATTTTATGCATATGAATGTTGCGTGCATAACCCAGGCAATGCCCATATATGTACAACAATATAAACATTTATAATATACTTGTATGGTAAAAATTGTATTTCATTACCTTTTCATTGCTTAATTGGAAACAAAAAAATGAACGCATTAATTCTAATAATAAAACGAATATAATCAATAAATTTGAAAACAAATGAGGGAGATAATTTTAAATGTGCTCTTTACGCATTAGCAGCAAATTAAATTTATATATACTTATATTTATATATAGTAATAAAGGGTTATCCATTTTGCGGTTTCAAAAGTAAATGTAAATAAAACACATATAAAATATTTTTTATCATGATATTTCTTTTTTATTATAAAGTTTGAACGTTGACATTATGTGTGAAATACTACATCATTTAAATGACCACCACGCGAATTGTTGCAAGCATCGATTCTTTTGAGGTAATTTTCGACCACTTTTTGACACATATTGGGCGGTATCTCAGCCATAACGTGACGAATGTTGGTTTTTAGGTGCTCAAGAGTTAAAGGTTTATCTGCATAAACACGGTCTTCGCGTAGCCCCACAAAAAAAAGTCAAGCGGTGTCAAATCGCATGATCTTGGTGGCCACTTGATATCGCCACGACGAGAAATTACGCGGCTAGAAAATTTGTCTTGCAATAAAGCCATATTCGCTCGAGTTGTGTGGCATGTGGCACCGTCTTGTTGAAACCACATATTCTCTAAGTCGTATTCTTCAATAGCAGGCAAAAAAAAGTCGCTTATCGTATGATCATAACGCTCCGAATTGACGGTGACAGTCGTTCCATTGTCGTTTTCGAAGAAGTAAGGTCCAATCACACCTCCGGACCAAAGAGCGCACCAAGCAGTGACTTTTTGTGGATGTAGTGGCCTCTCTTCAATTACTTGAGGATTCTCAGAACCCCAAATACGACAATTTTGTTTTTTAACATACCCACCGAGTGAGAAATGTGCTTCGTCGCTGAAGAAAATTTTGTTCGAAAAATCGCCGTCCACCGCCTGTTGTTCAAGCACCCATTCGACGTATCTACGACGTTGTGAATGGTCAGCTGGCTTCAGTTGTTGTGTGAGCTGGATTTTATATGGATGTAGGTGTAGATCCAAATGCAAAATACGCCATAATTTGCCGTAATACAGTCCTAATTCCTGAGAACGACGAGGAATCGACACATTCGGGTCTTCGGCAACACTTTCACTTACAGCAGCGATATTTTCGGTGGTACGAGCGAAACGATGATGCACAGGCCTTACAATATCTGTAACCGATCCAGTCTCTTCATATTTCTTCACAATTTTGCCAATTGCTTGCGTAGTTGGACGATTATGTAAACCATAATCTCCTCTTAAAGCACGATATGTGGCTGTGGCTGAATCACCATTTTTGTGGTAGGTTTTTACAATTTTAATGCGTTGTGCGATAGTTAAGCGATCCATTTTCGCAAATATCAGATTTTGAACTGAAAAATAAAGAAATTGTTTTAACAACTCAGTTTGACAGATGTCGAATTCTAGCCCTATACTTTTGAAACCGCGAAATGGATAACCCTTTATTGTATATACGAGCGTTTATATATACAATTTATTCTGTAGGTACATATTAAATGCTAATATATACAAATGGTTATATATTTATATTCATAAATTTTAGTAATATTGACTTTAAAACTATAAAAAATTAAGACTAAACGTTAAGCATTTGATATTTGGGAATCCATAATTTGGTTAATTTCCAAAACACCCTACATTTGGAAATGGTAAATGTGAGAGAGTGTTTAACGCCTATTCATTAACTAAATATTCAAATATTTGTATTTATACAAAACATTTGCAAATAATGAAAATAATTTTATCAGAATTCGCAGATTACGACAGCTATGGGAGTGCTTGTTTCAACGTGGTATTTAACACCTTTATAACTTTTTCTTTTGGTATATCTTAAGTCAAGGTGTCTTATCTATACTACAATAAAACTACTCTACCTTTATAATATACAAGTTGAAACATTCCTTCCTTCCAAAACGCCAAATGTCGTTCTTTTTGTTTTAAAAGTAGCACTGAGGCACAGATATAGTCGCAATTTAATCTAAAAGTACAAGTGACCGGTATAAAATCTTTTTGAATTTTTTTTACACAATCATAATGGTATTCCAATTCAAAGTAATTTGCTGCTAATACCATTCTAACGAAGCCGTCTGAAGTTTCATTGCCTGAAACCTCTCAGTGACCCTCGAAGAAGAAGAATTGTAGTATGTATGGACTTTTACCTTCATGTACCAATCTAAAAAATGGTTTTTGGTGGTGTTCCGATACAAGTAACCACAAGTAAAAAGGTGTACTGAATACTTCTAGTTTCAGATCTGAAAGATCACAGCACTCATCAACAGACCCATGGAATGAGTTTTCGCATCTTTTGAAAGGTACTCACGTAAATTCTATCCAATCTTTTTATTTAGTTGACGCGATTTGGGGAAAGAGACGTTCATAACCGCCGAAAGTTTCAGGATATCCGCACCATATTACTTAATTAGAATACTTAATTAGGGACTGTTTAACAGTATTTAAATGCCCCGTAAAAACGAAGTTCGTTTTTATTATGAAGCGTCCGCCTGTAAGCCGGATAATATCCATTATTAGTGATTTAGGTGGAATCTTCATCCCCAAGTATGTAACTAAGTTTAAATAAAGTTTTTTTCTTCATTACATAAATAGTTTTTAGTAGCCTAGCGAAATTTAGTTTCATAGTCGAATATTAGGAAAATGAACAAATAATATATATTTTGCTTAGGTCCAAGCTATGGTTGCTATCTAAAAATGATCTTTATGGTATAGCCTCTTAGAAACCGCATTTCTTCTGCTATTTTTTGCTAGATGACGATGTAAGTAGATCAATTTTTAGTACTTGACGGGTCTTGCAAACTGAGCTATTCAGTATTGGAGCTTTGTGTACATTCAATGTTGGAGTAATTTCGCGCTGAAGTTTTTTTTTCCATTATATAAATAATATAAAAAAAAAAAAAATAATTGATATTTTGTTTAAGTTCGCTGCAATGTTAATTTTATAGGTCCATGTGGAGTTGTCTGTCACCCATCGGACGCGGCCCAGGTGGTGGATAGGGGAATGCTCGGCACATGCAGGGTAACTGGGAAATAAAATACCATTCGCGGACCAAAACAGACAAACAACTTACAAGTTCTTGGAATCGTGCTGAAAGCTGAATGTTGCAGGGAATCCAAACATGTGCATAGCGAACGGAGTTTCCCTTGGGATACCGGACGCCCTACCACAGTATATAGCCTTATGTCCGTACGGGAGCTCTGCGGATATGGACTATCATTTCTCACCTTTAATGGAAATTACTTATGGATATGGAAACGACAAATCAAAGCCATGATCAAAAGAGCGCGAATGGTACGCCAAGATCAAAGAATGTCAGGCGGACACTTCGTCAAAACAATCCAGATCACAAAATAATTCGCCAAGTGACGTAGGTGAAAAGACTTAAACCATCCCTGAAAGCCGTGTCGGAGCGATCTGCAACAGTTTTAATGGAGGCTGCGTCAGAAACTGATAAAACTCCCCAGGCTGCTGAGGAAAGACAACATTCCCCTGCGAGCGTAGGAGAAACTTAGTGTTGGATTGCAAGTCAACTTACTCATCATTAAGTAGTTTGTACTGCTTAATGCTAAAAGTTCAACTCACAGGATAAACTATTGCATACTGTTATTGAATGGGTTAAAGATATAAGAGGATCACTGATAGAAGTGCTTAGGCATACAGACATGCTATAGAGAAAAGTAAATATCAATTTCAAGAAGAATGTCATGTGTAGTTTGTCCTGCTTACTATGTGATGGCGTCTTCATTCTAAATGGGGGTCCTCCTTGTGACGACCTTCATTTTAATGGGAAGCCTTCATTTTAATGGGCGACCACCGGGAAACGTCGTTCCAGCACCCGCTGATTGAGCTAAAGTGAGTGGTGAAAACTTCTCTCAATTTGAGGTTCCCAGTGAAGAACACAACAATTCCTCGGATAATAACTACCGCTTTTGCCGATGAACCCCGCAAATGAAAAAACGACCACTATTTACGGATATACGCCTAAAACGTCCTATCCCTCTATAGTTCCCTATAGAAGAATAGGACATCTATCCAGTTGGTTGATGTCCTCGAGAAGTACAAGACTGACATCACCGTTCTCCAGGAAATGCGATGGACGGGACAGGGCTGCTCCAAAAGACCATCCTGTGACATATACTATAGTTGCCATGCGGAGAGGCACGAACTAGGATGTGGATTTGTGGTCAGCAAGAGACTCCGACACCTGATCTCACAGTTCACGCCTGCGAACAAACGACTGGCCACAATCCGCATTACGGCCAAATTTTTTAACATCAGCCTCTTCTGTGCCCACGCTCCGACGGATTCGAAGAACGATGCGACCAGAGAGAGCTTCTTTCAGCACCTCGAAGACCTTATGACCGCTGCCCCCGCCACAACATCAAATTCGTGTTTGGCAATTTCAATGCCAGGGTGGGTATGGAGGGTACCTTTGGTCCTACTGTCGGAATACGGCCAACTCGGTTCACTACCTTGTTGCAGCCAGGATGCGTACACGCTTATGTGTCGCAAACAATAAACGAAGTCCCACAGAGGAGAAAGCTTGACGTTAGTAAGCTACAGCAGATGCTTTTGCCACTCGGCTCTCAGATCTGCTTTGATAGAACACTCCCCAACTTGATGATATATGCGCCGCACGGTGGACACACATACCTCACTCCATGACTGCTGCTGCCGAAGAGATAATCGCGTTGCCCCTTAGCCCTGCGTGCAGGCGCAATGCGAGCTGTTAAGGAGTGGTACAGAGAGAAAAGGAGTGCGGAGAGACATCTTTTCAGGCACAAGAAGAAAAAACAGGCAAGAGGGGAGTGTAAGGAGAAGAGATATGTCGGCGACTGGAATGAAATTCGAAAATTCTTCGATAAAATCAGGCGCCTGAGTGGCGGTTTAAATCCCAGAGCCTCTTTGTGCCGTGACGGAAATGGGAATCTGGTTACGGTTGTCCAGAGCGTACTAAGTCTATGGAGGGAACACTTCTCCAAGTTACTAAATGGCAATGCTACGAACGATTCCGCCAGTGGAGGAGATTACCCGAACACCCCAATTACGGATGATGGTGTTGACGTTTCACCACCCGACCATGACGAGGTTAAAACAGCCTTAATGAGGCTAAAGAACAACAAAGCAGCACGTGCAGATGGCCTGCCTGCCAAGTTGTTTAAGACCGGTTGCGATGAGCTGCTCACCTGCAAGCACCTGCTCATAAGCACAATATGGTCGGACGAAAGCATGCCCGATGACTGGAGTCTCAGTGTTCTCTGCCATACATAAGAAAGGAGACCCCACAATTTGCGCCCACTACCGTGGCATAAGTCTTCTGAGCATCACATACAAGGTTTTATCGTGAGTATTGTGCAACCTGATTGGACCTTATCAGTGTGGCTTCAGACCGAATAAATCTACCATCGATCAAATTTTCACACTACGCCAAATCCTGGAAAAGACCCAAGAAAAATAGATCGACACACATCACATATTCGTTAATTATAAAGCCGCTTTCGACAGTCCGATAAGGGATTACCTCTACACATTTGTCCGAATTTATCTGAATTTGGTATAACTGCAAAACTCATTCGACTTTGCACTATCTTCAACAGAAGTGTCATGCTGCTGGCGTATGTCGACGATATTGACTTAATCGGTATCAACTCGCGACCAGTCAGTGAACGGTGAACGAGGGCGAGACGAAGTACCAAGGTCTACAAGCAAAAAGCCCCGGCGTCTTAGACAACACGTCACTGTTTACAACTACACCTTCGAGGTGGTGAAGGACTTCGTCTATCTTGGAACCAGCATCAACAACTGTAATGACGTCAGCCTGGAGATCATGAGTATTATAACTCTTGCTAACACGCTTGCTAGCGCTTGGTCTCTCGAAGATCGAAAATTACACTCTACAAAACCCTCATTATTCCTGTTCTAACATATGACGCAGAAGCCTGGACAATTTCCATCACGGATGAGAGGATGCTTAGAGTTTTCGAGAGAAAAGTTATGCGCAAGCTATTTGCAATAATGAGCTGTATGAGATTGACATAGAAAATCCAGCGGCTGCGCTGCATGTCGAACGAATGGAAGAAGAAGCGCCAGAGAAGAGGGTTTTTAATTCGGCACCAGCTGGAGGACGTAGAAGAAGAGGAAGACTAAACCTCCATTAGAAGGACTAGATGTTGGCTAACCTGACGGCGCTTGGAATATCCAATTGATTCCAGCAAGTGAAGAAGGGAGAAGACTGGCACAGCATTATATGCTCGGCTTAAATCGATCATCGGTTATTATAGCCACATAAGAAGTTATTAAAGTGATAGACCATATTTTATTTGGATCACAACATTTCTCCTACACTTATAACCAGTAGTATCATCGAGTATATGGTGGCTATATAATACATGATTGCAGCTCCTAATTATTATATAGTTTCGCATTTTTTAGCTTTCATTTATTTCACTTTTAACTAACAAATTTATTATTGCAGTGTGAAGAACACCATTATACACAACCTCGTGTTCGTAGTTAGGCTTTTGTGCATCTTTTTCTTTTATTTCCACTTTTTGAGAAACAATTTTTGCATATACTACTAATTTACACCCGAAATTTGGTTGACTTTGACGAAGTACTTTGTATGTTATGAGAGAAGCTATATAAAAAGTGGGCGTGGCTTACCTCTTTCTTGTAAATCCAATTAATTTTTACATCTTTCTTGTAAATCCAATTAATTTTTCAATATTAATCCACACCTTAAATTTTGTTGTCTTACGTTGAATAGCGGTTTAAATTTTTTTTAATTTTCGCAATTTTTTGTATGGTAGCCCCATTAAGAAGTGGGCGTGGCATGTTGGTTCTTTGCCAGATTATGTACAACTATCATATTAACCTAAGTATTAATTATGATTGTTATAGACAGAAGTTTGCAGAAGCTGCAGCTATCTCAATTTAAAAGAAATTTGGTCATTTTGTATGGGGGCTACTATTAACAGTGGGCGTGGCGAGTCCATTTGCTGTGAGTCTAGTTGTTCTTAAATCTGGTTGTTCTATGCTGAATAGTTTGCAAGTTATAATCATTAACATTTTTTTTTAATTTCCGCAACTTTGTATGGGAGACCCAAGAAGGAGTGGGCGTGGCACACTGATTTTCTGCCAGATTATTTCTGACTACGATATTAATCTAAGTATCAATTATGGTTATTCTAAAAAGAAGATTGTCGACGTTACAACTGTTTCAATTGAATAGAAATTCAGTCATTTTGTATGGGAGCTTCTGCAATCAGTGGGAGTGGCGAGCCCATTTCCTGTGAGTCTAGTTGCTTTTATAATACTAATCCATACCTTAAATCTGGTTGTTCTATGCTGAATAGTTTGTAAGTTATAATCGTTAACTTTTTTTTTAAGTTTCGCAACTTTGTATGGTAGCGTCATTAAGAAGTGGGCGTGAAATTCTGGTTTCATGCCACATTACTTCCGACTACGATATTAATCTAAGTGTCAATTGCCTACTACAAACAGTGGGCGTGGATCTCTCATTTCTTCTATATCTAGTTATCTTTACAATGCTAATCGATAACGTAAATATGGTTGTTCTAGGCTAAATAGGTTGTAACTTATGGCGATTAAAAAAAGTTTTTTTATTTCCTCAATTTTGTATGGGAGCCACATAAACGAGTAGGCGTGGCATGTTGATTTTTTGCCATATTATTTCCGACTACCTTGTTAACCTAAGTAATATATAATTGTTCTAGACAGAAGATTGCAGAAGTTACAGCTGTTTCAATTTAAAAGAAGTACAGACACTTTGTATGGGAGCTACTATAAAAAGTAGGTGTACTCGGTCATTTCTGGCAAGGTTATGTGGCAGTATAATATAACTCCACATACCAAATATTGTTGTCCCAGATGATATATTAAGTGAGTTATAGCAAATTAAATATTTTGAAAATTCAGAGGTTAGTCGCTTTGAATGCTTGGTGTAGGCGTGGAAGTTGTCCGATCATGTCCAATATTAATTCCCACAGTACGCTTGGATTATAAGTTACTTTGCCAATTTTCGTCAGAATAGGTCAATATTTGCTGAAGTTATCGTGCGCACCAGCCAGGTGACGGGCAGACGGACGGACGGACATCATTAAATCGAAAATTTAAGCAACGCTGATCATATATAATTAAGAAGAATATATATAATTTTCTATATCTCCAGAGATTCCTTCAAGTGATTACAAACATCTGACCGAAATGAATATACCTTGCATATTGCATTATGCAGGGTATAAAAAAGCTCTTACTAGAATTAAGCGGATCCATAAACTGGGGCCGACCAAATTATACCCTGCATATGTAGACATAAATATAAAAAATTTTCTCGAATATCCATCGTTTCTCCTATTTCCACAACTTTGTATGGGAGCTACATTAAAAAGTAGGGGTGGATCACCAGATTTTTGAGGAACAATTTTGCATATATTACTAATCTACACCCGAAACATGGTTGACTTTGACAAAATATTTTGTAAGTTAGGGGAGTTTTAAAGGGAATAATTTAAAGATGGGTTTTAAGATTAAGAGTTTTATAAAAAGTGGGCGTGACTTACCTCTTTCTTGTAAATCTAATAAACTTTGTAGTAATTATCCACACCTTGAATTTGGTTGTCACACGCTGAATAGTTCAAAAGTTATAATTTAGTTAGAGAGTTAATTTTCGCAACTTTGTATGATAGCGCCATTAAAAAGTCGGCGTAGCATGCTGGTTTCATGACACATTATTTCCAACTACGATATTAATCTAAGTGTCAATTATGGTTGTTCTAGACAGGAGATTGCAGAAGTTACAGCTGTTTCAATTTAAAAAAAGTACAGACACTTCGTATGGGAGCTACTATAAAAAGTAGGGGTGGCTCGTTCATTTCTGGCAAGGTTATGTGGCAGTATAATATAACTCCACATACCAAATATTGTTTTCCCAGATAATATATTAAGTGGGTTATAGCAAGTTAAATATTTTGAAAATTCCGAGGTTAGTCGCTTTGAATCCTTGGTGTAGGCGTGGCTGTTGTCCGATCATGTCCAATATTAATCCCCACAGTACGCTTGGATTATAAGTTACTTATGACAAATTTCGTCCGAATAACTCAATATTTGTTCAAGTTATCGTGCGAACCAGTCAGGTGACAGACAAACGGACGGACGAACGGACATCGTTTAAGCGACGCTGATCACGAATATATATATTTCTTTATATCTCCGGAGACTCCTTCAAGTGGTTACAAACATCTGACCGAAATGAATATGAAACGAATGAACCTTGAATATACATTATGCAGGGTATAATAAAAAACAAACTAACAAGCAACAACTAGAATATGTATATCAACAATTATGCAAATTTGCACAAACACCATCACATAAATAATAAAAAAAACCAACTACAAAAAAATAATTTAAATGAAAATCTGGTTTATCCTCACTAGAATTTATATAAAAAATATACAATTTGTAGATATGAACCCATATACAACTATTTCTATATTTATCTTCAATATACGAATACATGTTTAATAATTTGCTTAAGGAAGCATCGAAACATGTATTTTATTATATATACTCCTACATATATTCTTCAATATTCCTTTTCTTGCTTATGTTTATTATGTAACTAAAGCAAGCTTTATTCATTAATCTTTCTTTTGAATAATTTGTAATATCCGACAAAACCCCATTTGAAATAATAACTAGGTATGACTTAAAAGCTACATATACATATATATTTTCACTTTTTGTATAATTTCCATATAATTTTTAATTTTATTGCCGCTATTTGGATTATTTATTAATATTTTTACATACAATATTTGTTTATTATACCTAATTATTAATTATGTATGCAAAAGAATCGTACAAACTGTATACGTAGCAAGTGATCGCTTAAAGATAATAAAGAACTAAAACTAGAACGTCTTTAATGGAAATGAAATTGAAAGTTGTTTCAAATGATTATCAACATTTTTTTTAAGTATAATTTAGGAGATTATATATTTTTATTCTTCCGCAATTTATTGACTATTTTTTTAAAAAATAATTAACGCATAATGATTAACCCGATGTCCTGTTGTACTTGGGGTGGAGATTTGGAAACCGTATACGACATCTTTAAATTAAGTAATTTTAAACAAATAAAATTCTTCTGCGTTCTTTCCCTAGGTAAAAATAAATTATGAACGGCCAAGCGCCAGAAAAAGTTCTGTAATATAATTTTCAGAAGTATAAAGATGAAATAAATTCTAATCGAAAGAAATTCCTTTAACGATTTTCTACTAACACACCACAATCATCGGAAGTACCTGAACATACTGGAAGCACCACATTTCATAAGCAGTAAATTATTTTGTGGAACAACATGTGAAGAACATTCTTTTCGTTTTCCATTGTCATAGAAATAAAAAAAGCACATAGTGCTTAAAAGTTAAGTTATACTCAATCAAAAGCAATTTCAACCCGTAATGCATGTCTATGAGTACATACAATAAGATATTAACAACCAAACGTTATAACTAATTTCAATTTAATACTACCACTTTTCATTTCTAAATATGCATGTTTTATTTTGTGCAATACGAAAAGCTACATACTAGTAGGTACTGCCTACAATAGTATTTAAACTAGTTTAATTTAACACGTGATTGAAATTAAATCAAATAGTAGATTGCTTTAATTGAATGAAATTAGCATAAAAACATTGGTATAAAGATTCAAATTAAACAAATAATAAATATACACCTAATTAAATATATACAAGCTAAATACACTTATGTGCATTTATACAAATGTTTTTTGGTACATCCGTTTGTATATTTACAAATACTTGTGCGGTATTTAAGCAAATATATGAACAAGAATCATAAATGCATTTTAAATATGTTGAAAAATGACTAGACGACCAGGGCCGACCAAATTATACCCTTCACATATAGATGTATATAAAAAGTTGGCTTGGCTCACCAATTTTTTGAAGAATAATTTCTGTCTATAATACTAATGTGCACCTAAAATATGGTAGCATTAGGGGAAGTACTTTGTCACTTATGGGGGTATTAGAGTTTAAGATAATCCCACGGCTTTGTATTGGAGTTACATTAAGTAGTAGATGTGGTGCGCTAGTTTCTCGCAAGTTTATTATAAATGAACATATTAAACTTTGAGACTGAAAACTGCTAAAGTTTTGACGTTTCAAACATAAAACAAATTCAAAGGCTTTGTATGGTTGATTTTTTAGCAACTTTCTTTTTGGCAACATTGCTTTTGGCAGCTCAGCTGTTTTCGTGTAGCATGTTATAGCCTAGACAGACGGCAGCCTAATTCCGGATTACCGAGTTAATTCGAATTAACTCGGGCATTAACTGCAGCTAATCCGCATTAACTCTATGAGTTAATTCTCAAAATAAAAGAGAATTAGGGCAATTTGCGATGGCAACACTGCTGAAAATTGTATATTGTGAATTTTTCTCGATCCATTTTACAAAATATTAGGTGTATTCGCTAACAAAAAACTTTCAACAATTGTTAACAGTTTTCAACATGAATAGCGTTGGCGAACAAATAAATCCAGGTGTCAATTAAGAACTGTGAATGTCAATTTACAAGTTTCTGTTAGTTTTCAGTTCACGTCCTTCTTGTAGATTTTCTCATATCGAGAGTGACAGATGACAGAAATTGATAGTGATAGTAATGTAAGTGAGCAGACCTAATAAAACAGCAATCATCCGTTTAGTTAATCCGCAATACTGCCGTCTGTCAGGTTAATATTTTATTCGGATTAAGTGCGTCACTATTACTGTCAAACATGTTCAGTTTAGGCTATAATTTAACCATGAAGCGACTTACAAACGAACAACGCTTGCAGATTATTGAAATTTATTATCAAAAATCATGCTCGGTTAAGAAAGTTCTTCGTGCACTTCTTCCAATTTATGGTCAGTTTGGCGACCTTCTGAGGCGGCTATTCGGAATCTTGTGACTAAATTTCGCACCAAATTTACATTATTGGACATTTAACCATCAACACGCATACGTAGAGTGCGGAGAGCGGAAAATATTGCAGCTGTATCCGCCAGTGTTGTTGATGACCGTGAATTTTCGATTCGGCGCCGTTCGCAGCAATTGGGCCTCTGTTACTCCACTACGTGGGAAGATTTGCGGAAGGATTTGGATGTAAAACCTTTTAAAATACACCTAGTGCAAGAGTTAAAGCCACACAACGTACCAAAATGGCTAACTTTTGGTGAATGGGAGCTGGCAAAGTTGGATAAAGATCCACTTTTTATCGGAAAATTGTATTCAGAGACGAAGTTCATTTCTGAATGGATACGTGAACAATATAAATTGCCGTATTTGGTGTAACAAGTAGACAGAAGAATTGCAAGAACTGCTAATGCATCCGGAAAAATGCACTGTTTGGTGTAGATTATGGGCCGGTAGCATCATTGGACCTTACATTTTCAAACTTTTTTTTTGCTCAAAATGGAAGAGCTGGACTTGGGTGGGCATGTGGTTTTAAGAAGACGGTGCCACATCCCACATAGCATGCGAAATAATGGCTCAATGAAGAGGAGAGTTCGGTGAACAGTTTATTTCACGTTTGGGGCCAGTCAAATGGCCTAAATCGTGCGATTTAACGCCTTTAGACTATGTTTTGTGGGGCTCATATCTATAGCGACAAGCCCCTAACGGTTGACGCACTGGAAGCCAATATTGTATGTTGGAGAGAATATGCCAAAATTGGACATAGCGTGTAAACCATTTGAGGTGCAGCCGTGGTCAACATTTACATGAAATCATCTTTAAAAATTGAATTATATAGATCGTTCTATCGACTCAAAGATTTCATACATTTCACTAAATTTTATGTGTTTTTTTTTAAATCAAATCCGAAGGCTCATTGTGCATGGAGGCTACTATAAACAGTGGGCGTGACTCACTCATTTCTTGTGAATATAGCTATCCTTAAAATACTAATTCAGAACTTAAATAAGGTTGCTTTAGGCGTCAGCCCAAACTCGAGCTGCATACAGCATGATGGAGCTTGTCACCTTTGCCAGCAATTTCCTTTTACTAGAACGGGGTCCACCTATATTCGACATAATGCGCGACAAAGCATTATTCACCTTTGCAGCTTTATCGCTAACCGCGGCAAGGTGTTCCTTAAAAGACAGCCGTGTGTCAATTCGTACGCCCAGGTATCTGATGTGGGGTAGCGAGGTGATTTCATGGTCACCAACCTTGAAGGTGAAAACCTCGCGTACTTTCTGTGTGGTCAGGAGTACTACTTCTGTTTTTTCGGCCGGTAATTGTAATCCAGCGCTGTGTAATCACCTCATGATGATGTTTATTGCGTCATTGCATAGTTCCTGCACTTTAGGTATTGTCCTTTCTATTACAACCAGTGTTATATCATCTGCATAGTCAATCAACTTGGTTCCTGCTGGAATACTTATCTTCAGGATGTCATTGTACATTTTTTTTTGTCATTGTACATAGCGTTCCATAATTTCGGGCCAAGTACTGAGCCTTGTGGAACGACCCGTGAAACGTTATACTGTTTCACGCCCACATCTGTATCGTATAGCAGTACTCTCTTGTCGAAGTAGTTGACGATTATCCGCGTCAGGTACTTTGGGGTGCTAAAATTTTCGAGTGCCTGTATGATCTTCGGCCACCTTGCTGTGTTGAAGGCGTTCTTGACGTCCAGTGTTACTACTGCGCAGTATTTCTTATCATCCCACCTCCACCTTATTCCGCTAGTAGCTTCACGACCTATATTTATTACCATTTGCACCGCATCTATTGTAGACTTCCCTTTGCGGAAGCCAAATTGTGTGGATGATAAGCCATTTGGCCGTTCCAACGCCTCCTGCAAACGATTTACAATTATCCTCTCCAGTACCTTCCTTAAAGAATCTAGCATACACAGCGGCCGGTATGATGACGGCTGGTCTTTTTGTTTGCCGGGTTTTAGAAGAAGCACGAGTCTCTGACGTTTCCACATAGGAGGAAAAACACCCTCACATAGACATTTGTCAAACATCGTTGCAAAAATAATGGGGTCCGCTTTGATAGCTGCCTTCATTGCTACATTAGGAATGCCGTCGGGTCCTGGAGCCTTATTATCTCCCACTTCATTCAAGTTAAGTAACATTTCTTCTGCAGTTACCGCTGGAATGTCACCTATTTCCGCGGGTGGACAGTAGTATTCCAAGCTCTCTTCGAGGGGGGGGGGAACAATACATTTACCACCCGTTCCATTAGCACACACACACACACACACACACACACACACACACACACAATACAATCGAATACAAAAAAAAAAAAAAAAAAAAAAAAAAAAAAAAAAAACACACACACATGAAATGTGTGTATGTGTGTTTGATGAGGCATATTAGCTCAGCTTAGTCCTGCGAAGTAGTGCTTAACGGCGGTCCCGCAGGACACAAACAAGCTATAGAGGTCGGAGTTAAGGGTTTAGTACGTAGGCGTACTGGTTCGCAAGTCCAGCATAGTAAGATAATACTGACTGGGCGTGGTTCCGAATGAGGTGTACCTTTACCGGACAGTATGAATCGTACATGCCGTCTATGGTGGACGGTATCTAAGAAAGATTCCCCCTTCGAATACAAAAAAAAAAAAACACATATATATGTATATATATATATATATGTATATATATATATATATATATATATATATATATATATATATATATATATATATATATATATATATATATATATATATATATATATATATATATATATATATATATATATATATATATATATATATATATATATATATATATATATATATATATATATATATATATATATATATATATATATATATATTAGGGTGGGTCAAATTGTAGGGGGCCGAAAAAATGTTAAGGGGCTCATCGAGATTCTTATTCTACGGGTCATTTGAAGATACTTTTCCAAAGAAATCATAGCTCTAAAATGATTTTCGAGCCCCCGGCTTTTTCAAAATAGGTTTTTTCCCCAAATACTCGTGTAAATTGACGAATATTTGACTTTCTCATAAGACAACCCAAAACTTTAAATAGCCCAGAGTGTTTAGCGTTAAAAATGATGGGGGAAGGGGGGGGGGTTATTCATTCACGACCTATATCGAATTTAAGACAAAGAGTAAACAAAGCATATTTTACTTTATTTTTTTCTTCTAAAATTCAACATAACAAATAATAAAAGCATATAAAATGTAATTAATAAAAAAAATTAATTGAATTCAGTAATTAAGAAACAAAACGAAGAGTTTTAGGAAATAAACGCGAAGGAGTTATTTTTGAAAGTCTTTCTTGCTGTCAAGTCTAGCGAATTTTTCACGACTTTCTAATATCACCGCCATAACTCCTTCTCGATTATGTTCTAAAACTCTTTTGGATACACTAGCCAGCAATTGAACATGTCTTTCCGTTCCTTGTATGTGTACTGGAATTTTCGGATCAGGCAGCGGTGGATCAATGTCTTCTAAATATTGTTGTAGATATTCATAAGGAATATTTCGAGTGAATGGTGGTTCGAATAAGATTGAATTATCATTCATGTCAATCATATTCGTAAAATCTGTGCAATTGAAGTTTATGATAGGCTTTTTATAAACTCTCAGTAGCATCGGATCTTCCACATGGTTACGGTAGTGTAAAATTTTTTTTAGAGCTAAGTCGCGTATTTTTTTTTTCATCGTCGAACAACATTGCCAATAAAATGTTTTCTGAATGAGCATAATACGAGTTTTCTTTAACAACATTATTTACAATTTGGCTTAAATTCGAATCCAAATATTGAGTCCAACGTATGAATTTATAAAATAATACACTACCGTGCACGACAGAGTTGTAATATTTAATATTGAAGTACATTGGCGTATATACTTTAATTATATAGTTTGCCAGAATTTTTAAATTTGTAGATGGCTTGTTGGTTGTCACATATAACCGTAATAATCTACTGGCCTTGGTGAGCCAACGAGAATGTGCTATTGGCCCTGGTTTAATGTTGGCCAAATCCGCCAAAACCTCACCAGAAGAAATTGCAAGCGCCATTTTGTACAAGTACATTGCGTCGGTAGTTAATTCAACAGCACTTAAATCAGGTATATTTTCCAGAGTGATAATCTCAAAATCGTTTACCGTCTAAAAATAGAAGATATTAGATGAATTAAATACAATTTTATCATTTAAATTCGAACACATTACTTGAGAAATACGATTCAAAATAGTAATACAAATTTAAAAAAATTACATACCGGAACATTATCACAAGTTTCTATTTGTTTGCTCAACGTTCCGGTTGTCGTTCGTGGTCCAGTGGTGGATGATTTCTCCAAAGTGTCAAACAAATGCCGTAACGGAAGCTCGTTAAAGTGGAGAAGGCACACAAACCAATGCAGTGGTCTGTTTAACTGCATTTCGAATCGTCGCAAAATTCCATTTCTTATGCCAGTATTTGCTCGCTCACCATCACAGCATATGCCAATCAAAGAATCTAGAGACATTGCTTTGTTGATGAAAAATTCGTTCAATTTGATGACTTTGTGTTCAGAATCTTCATTTTCTACTTTTATGTAGCCTAATAATTGGGAATGTGGTTCCTTTAAAACAACTAGGTGAGGTTCTTTCACCATCCTTGGATGAAATTTGTTATCGATTTTTTCCATCGTTAAAGAATCATTTTTTCTGCCGTCGAATGAAAATGCAATTAAATTGGAAGCATCATACCGATTATGAAGCACTTTTTGTCTACATTTAACTTTTTCTCTACGAACTTTAGACTTGTCCATAATGACAAGATTGCCATGACCATCTTTGACGCCAATGTCTTCCATAAGAGATGTTGCCAATGCTGATGCTATTCTATCTGACACACCAAATCTGTCACACATCATAGCAAACTTGAAAGCATCGTATCTGGGTGTATATGGTCCTCATTTCATTTGAGATGCATTTTGTGCTTCTACTAAATGTGTACTATGCTCATAATCACTTTCCTGGTCTTCTTCTGGCACGTATGTTAGACCCTGGCTCTCTTCAATTGTTTCTATTATTGTAGATGTAGGTGCTTGCTCTTCAATTTCTGTCTGGTATTCCGGTATCGTAGATCTTCTGTCATTATGTTGATCCATAATAAACTCTTTCAACTCTTCTGGAATCATTCCACATGAGCATAGAGCAGCTTTCAAGTCACATTTACATTTCCCAATGTAAAATAATTCTTTTATGGATCGTAAGAAAGATGTGAGACTGGAGCCTTTTGCTTTGCATTTATCTGCAGTGTAGTATTTGTCAAGCAAGGTATTCAATTTTCTAACAATATTTCGTTTGCATATAATTTCAATATTTAGTTTGCTCCAAATTCCAATCAATTTGTCTGTCACTTGAGGAGTAAATTTTTATATGAAAACATTTTACTTTGCATTTTAGCACGTTCGGCCAAGAAAAAATAGCATCTTAAAATATCCTGTTTAGTTGGCAGATTCAGACCAGTCAGATCAGAAGACATACCAAAAGCAGGAACATCGTGAGAAGGCATATGTTTCAAACTACTTTCGGTACTTATTGATGTTGGTGCGGCTTGTGATGTTGACGGCAATAGATCCATGTTTAAAATTAAATATTAATTAATTAATTTATAAATATTAAGATTTTCCAGCTAGATTTTGAGGTTTTCTTCCTTCAAAAGCTGGTAAAAATGTGATTTAGGTCTTAACTTGAAATCTATCGATTTTATTTTTAGAAAAGCTGGAAAAACGAACAAAATGTATGGAATATGATTTAACAATTTATAATTCGAGTATGTATTTTGAATATATTCAATACAAAGTCAAAAATTCGTCTATTTCCACAACAGTATCGTATATTTTTCCAAAAAAATGTACGAAAGCGCCCTCTGGCGGCACTCAAAAATAAAAATTAATGTCAAAAATGGATTCCGCGACCCAAAAAACCCCCACATACACATTTGGCTAAAGGAAATAGCATTTTTTTGCCTCTATTCTCGAATATTTCTAGAAAAAATACCTATTTTGAAAAATCCGGCTCGAAATTCATTTTAGAGCTATGATTTCTTTGGCAAATTTGCTTAGAATGACCCATAGAATAAGAATCACGATGAGCCTTTGGGTCGAAAAAATTTGACATAGACATGTCAAATGGCATGTACGATTCATACTGTCCGCTAAAGGTACACCTCATTCGGGACCACGCCCAGTCAGTATTATCTTACTATGCTGGACTTGCGAACCAGTACGCCTACGTACTAAACCCTTAACTTCGACCTCTATAGCTTGTTAGCTTGTATAGCTGCGGGACCACCGTCCCGCAGGACGCGTGTGTGTGTGTGTGTGTGTGTGTGTGGGATGCGTGTTAAATTTTAGACAGTATTAGAAGGGACTTACTTATTTTAGCCGGTCCCGAACGGCAGAGCTGTTGCGACATCACTTTTTCTGAGCTTTGTCACAGAGTTCCTTTAGAAGCTTTTCTATGGCTTGCCGACAATTGGGTAAAAATAAAAAAAAATACTTTCGATATTAAATTTGTTATGCTTCAGCCGAGGATTGAACTCACAACCTATAGATTAGAAGGTCAACCCACGTTACATCATGGGTTACTTATGCCAAATCGTTAAATCGAAAATTAAAGCGATACTGATCAGGAATATATATATTTTCCTCTACCTCAGGAGATTCCTCTAAGTGGTTACAAACATCTAACCGAAATGAATATACCATGCATATACTTATGCAAGGTATAGAAAATAATAGATTAAAAAACGAAAAAACTCGATTTAATGGGAGATAGCAAAAAGCAGAAAGTCTGCGCACTTGTCTCACAGCTCATATGCAAATACTTACATATCTATTTACAACAACATAGTTGTGCGCTATATGTTTCTATTTCATCACCATTCACTTTCGCATCCAAAAAGCATAGAAAAAGGAAGAAAAACAAAATAAAATATAGAAAATATTTGTCTCGTTAGAAGAAAAAGCAAATAAGAGTTACATATATGTATATATACGAGTATTTGCAGTTTTCGTATTCTTCTATTTTTCCATCTTCCCGCATAAGCAATGCTTTTACACTTTGCATGTTCAATGATGTGGTCAATATGAACTTTTCAATATCATCATCAAACTCTTTCATTTGATATATTGTATATTTCAGCTCTGTAGCCTAGTTTATCCAGGTTAAGAAGTATTATACAAACTGCTGAGGCTAATAAAAGCGTGTTAAAAATACGTATTGTACATAGTCAGTTATATACCTTTGTACAGCTTTTGTTTAATACAAATTATGCATAATGTTTAAAAATAAATAAATATGTGGCATTTATAAGCCACGAAAGGCTCTTTGGCCGAGCTTCTTTACCAGTACTGTTTGGCGGATTAAATGCTTGACTGTATTAGAAGGGACCTACATATTTTGGCCAGTTCCGAACGGCAGAAACTTGTGGCATAACTTTTTCTGAGCTCTGTCACAGAGTTCTTTTAGAAGCCTTTCCAAGATGAATTATTTCTATCAGAAGTATATTATATTAATAGTAATAGTAGAATAGTTTCAAGTTGCATGATATTTATAATGAGTTGTAGGTCCCTATCATTTCAAGATATATTATAAACCTTGATTAATATCAAAAATTGACCCAACATCCGACACTTCCCTACATAATTAGTACAGTAGGCATTCCAGACAGAGTAATAAAGTGTTACATAAAAAATTTCCCTAGAAAAAGAACCTTGTAAGTATGAATCAATCGAATGTACAACATTCCCTAAAGAGGATGAAGTGGTGTTGAACAGATGAAGCCACTTTGCACAGAACACATTTTGCTACTTAGTTATGTCTATTTGAGTCTTTAATTATCTCTCGTCTAGTGGTGCCTTTGGTGAACTTTGTAAACGTTCCTTTTATATATATCCATATATTTCATTACTCTATTGACGTAAATTTCCAAATTCATGAAAATTAATATTCCAAATACCAATACGTTTTTTATTTGTTTTATACTGTTAATATACAATTAGAATATATACATACACACAGAGTACAAAATTTGAAAATTAAAAATGTTAATCAGTGGAATCATTGAAATAGGCTAAATAAATAGATTAGATTTGAAAAATATCTATTTAAAATTTATAGGTGTTTTAAGTTATTATTAATCCAAAAAAACACGATTTTATATTATATAACCTATAGGTAGAATTGAAAAAAACCAAATTTAGTAACGGATTTCTTTTAATTAATTAATTCAGATAATTCAGATAATTCAGCCAATACTTTACAAAAAACAAAGAGGCATCATTAATTCAATTAGGTATTATACTATGTTTGCAATAATGATAATTGTAATAATAACCAAATTGCATTAAATGCGCTTAATGAAGAGAGTGTAGGTATCAAAATAATGTACATTCACCATATAAGAAGTATAGCTGACTAGCGTCAAGGACATTACATATAATTTTGATTCAGTTCAGTATTAAAGTTTTTAAAGTTTTTTCTTTTTAATTTACTGGTTATAGAGAGCCTGCGGTTAACTTGTGATAAAGAATTGCCAAAAATTTCGTCAAACAATGAGAGCTGAAAAAAAGAACCACAGCAACAATGACAGCTGAAGACAAAGATTAAAAACTTGTTTCATTTAAAATATTGATAAACTGTACTGTATATATACAGTGAGCGACAAAAGTCTACGTACGGCGACCATTTCTGCTATCTGACATGTCCAAAAGCATAATGAAAAGAAGTAATGATGCAATTTTGTTTTAAATATGTTTTTATTATTACATAGCAAAAATTATCTTATTTCATTAAAAACTTAACAAGTTATTAACATAAAACGAAAAAAATTCAATGACAAAAGTCTACGTACGATTTGAAAATCAAAAGGAAATACTTTGATAAGGCACTAAAAGTTAAAATAAGTCGTCGTTTAATATTTGGTTGAGCATCTATAACTGCTTGCAAACGTCGGGGCATTGAAACGACTAAATTTTCGATTTCAAGGTCCGTTTTTTGTTGCCATTCCTGTTGCAGCTTCTCTTTTATTACTAGGGCACTAGTAATGTGATGTTTCCGTATCTTCCGCTCCAAAAGCTCCCAAACGTGTTCAATAATATTTAAGTCTGGGCTTTGAGGAGGTGAATACAGTTGTCGTGGAGCGTAGTAAAGCAGCCAGTCCCTCACGATGTGGGCGGTATGTTTTAGATCGCTATCCTGTTGGAAGATCCAACTCTCACCAAGGCATAGTTTATCAACCGATGCTTTTAAGTTTTGTTTCAAAATAGATTTATATTGAAAGCGATCCATGTTACCCTCCACAAATACCAAATTTCCAACTCCAGATGCAGCGACAGCGCCCCAAACCATTACACTCCCACCGCCATGCTTCACCGTAGGAACTAAGTGTTTCGGGTTCATTGCGGTATTTGGTTTTCTCCAAATTTTGGCTCTACCGTCACTTCCAAATAAATTGTATTTTGACTCATCTGTAAATAATACTCGTTTCCAGAAATCAATTCCCTTGTCTAAATGCTTTTGCGCGAATTCCAAACGAAGTTTGCGATATTTGTATTTGACCTAGTTGCTTGCTCTGCGGCCAACTTAGTGCCTGCCACTTTCGGATTTTGATCCACTTCTTTCAAAATGATCGATACATCTCTGCGACTCAGCTTCTTTGGGCGACCACTACGCGGTTTATTTTCAAGACTATTCGTTTTTTTGTAGTTATTGAATATTGTTTGAACTGTTGATTTTGTTAAATTTAATAAGCTTGATATTTCACCTCACGATTTGTTTTCATTTCTATACTTTACTACTAAGTTTCGCAAATCAATTGATATTTCTTTACGGGAAGCCATTGTCACAACCACGAACTTCTGGAAACAGCCAAAATACAACTAAATGCAATCCAAGTATGTCTATTACCAAGCAAAACAGCAAAATGTAACAAGCGGTACTTTCCCGTTATTGCGCCGCAACACACAACAAAAAAGAAGCGTGGAATGCGCGCCGTATGTAGACTTTTGTCATTGAATTTTTTTCGTTTTATGTTAATAATTTGTTAAGTTTTTAATGAAATAAGATAATTTTTGCTATGTAATGATAAAAACATATTTAAAACAAAATTGCATCATTACTTCTTTTCATTATGCTTTTGGATATGTCAGATAGCCGAAATGGTCGCCGTATGTAGACTTTTGTCGCTCACTGTACATATGTACTCATACAAAATATGAATGCAGTTGTGTGGACAAAATCCTTTTAACAAATACATACACATACCCACACACGCATATACACAAGCACATATACACAAAAACAAAACGAGCAGGTATAAAAAATATAAAAAATGATATAAACTAAAATTTGATGGCCACTAGCAAGAAGAAGAATAAGAAAAAAAGATACGAATACGTCTACATATATCAACAAGCTAAGAAAACGAGTTACCAAGAATTGACATTAATACAAAATTATATACGATGATTATATAACACGGACGACGCAGCATTGAAAGTACACAAAAAACAGAAAACAAAAACAACAACCTAAATATCGTAAAAGTAGTTGAACTCAGTAGTAGAGAGAGAAAAAAGCCTTCATTGTTTAATGAACCAACGGATGGATGAATGAATGCAACGGAATAAATGTATAATTACCTACATACATTCATATTGTAATTCAACGGAAGAGTTTTATTAACTTTATTACTGATTTAGTATCATGTATTTATAAGTGTAAATACAAATATTTCTGAAATTTTTAATGTTTGCTTGAAAAAAAGAGGAAAAATAATTATCATAAGATTTATGCCGTTTGAATTGAGGCAATATATTCAAGTGGATCTCCTTCTACCACATCCGACAACAGGATTGCAGGTGAACTTTGATCTTGGACCTGCGCTTTACTTCATTTCTGCATGTCTAGAAATACCTAGCAAATACAATATTATTAAATACTTATTATTTCCTGCTTTAGATTTGTGAATTATTTAGTACTTAAATATTTTTCACATTACGATATAACTAATAGCAAATTCAGATATTATGTATATTTTCTTTTGCAGCAACAAATCACTCGTTTAGAATTGAACAATATACATAATACTCGAGTACTCTTTAGTACTCTTCAAAAATTAAATATGCACAAACACTAGAAGCAAATTTCGCTCTTTGAAGTTGTCGAAACTCAATTCATCGATTAACTGATTAAATGAATTTGACCACTATTTCTCGTTCCCAAAGTTTGCCATTTGAACATCTCTGCCGTGACCCGCTCAATAATATCCAGACCCGAATTAGGGGTTGTTCAAATTGTACCCAAAAATGGAGCATCGGCGTTGGTATGGTTCTTTGTTTAGCACTTAAAACACTGATTTCATACGTACAATTTCGCAAAATTTGTTTTAAATTAATGATTAACAAACCAAAAAGGAAAAATTACCTTACAGTCGGCTGGGGCCGACCAAATTATACCCTGCATATGTAGATTTATATATAAAAAGTTTACTCGAATATCTATCTTTTTCTTTTATTTCCACTTTTTGGGAAACAATTTGCATATACTCGTACTACTAATTTACACCCGAAATATGGTTTACTTAGACGAAGTACTTTGTATGTTATGAGGGTTCTAAAAGGGATGATTTAAAGGAGGTTTTTATGATAAATCCGAGGTTTAGTATAGGAGCTATATAAAAAGTGGGCGTGGCTTACCTCTTTTTTGTAAATCCAATTAGTTTTTCAATACTAATCCACACCTAAAATCTCGTTGTCCTTCGCTAAATGGTTTGTAAGTTATGGAGCTTAAAATTTAAGTTTAATTCCCTCGATTTTGTATGGGAGACCCATGAAGGAGTGGGCGTGGCCCACTGATTATCTGTCAGATTATTTCCGACTACGATATTAATTTAGGTGTCAATTATGGTTATTCTGGACAGAAGATTGTAGAAGTTACAGCTGTTTCAATTTAAAATTTGTATGGGGGCTACGATAAACGGTGGGCGTGGTGCGCCCATTTCCTGTGAGCCTAGTTGCTCGTACAATACTAATCCATACCTTAAATCTCGTTATTCTACGCTGAATAGTTTGCAAGTTATAACCGGTAACATTTTTTTTTAATTTCCGCAACTTTGTATGGGAGTCCCAAGAAGGAGTGGGAGTGGCACACTGATTTTCTGTCAGATTATTTCCGACTATGATATTAATTTAAGTGTCAATTATGGTTATTCTAGACAGAAGATTGCCGAAGTTACAGCTGTTTCAATTTAAAAGAAGTACAGACACTTTGTATGGGAGCTACGCTAAAAAGTAGGCGTGGCTCTCCCAATTTTGGCGAGGTTATATAGTATTATAACATAATTTTATGTGCCAAATATTGTTGTCCCTTAAAAGCCTTAAAAAATAAAAACAACAAAGAGTTAGAAGAGCACATAGCGAAATTAACACCTGGTGAAGCGTCAGACTACTCTTTGTGGAAATCAGCAAAAAACTCAAATCGGCCAATTCCCACTGATTCCCCCATCCTTTTGAGTGACGGTAATTGGGCTAGAAGCAACTGTGAGAAGGGTTTGGCTTTTGCAAACCACCTAAAAAGTGTGTTTACACCCAATCCACCCTCTTCACAGTCCTCACTACCAAAATTAACTTCTCAACATTGCTCAATAACGCTCAAAATTAAAAAAAAGGACATATTCAAAGCAATTTATAAAGATTTAAACCCAAAAAAATCACCTGGTCCAAATAAAATTACCGGTAAAATGATAAAAGAGCTACCTCCGGCTTCAGTAATTCATTTGATGCACATTTTCAATGCTATCCTTCGTATTAAACACTATCCCAAATGCTGGAAAACTTCAAAAATTATTATGATAGCAAAACCAGGAAAAGACCCTACAAAAGTTGCATCGTACAGACCTATCAGCCTCCTGCCTCAACTCTCTAAAGTATTCGAAAAGCTACTTGTCATGAATATAACTCCATTTATTAATCTCAACCAACTGGTTCCTCAACATCAGTTTGGATTTAGAAAACAGCACGGCACAATAGAACAAGTCCACCGCATTGTAACTCTGATAAGGAACACTTTTGAAGAAAAAAAGTATTGCTCAGCTGTCTTTCTTGATATCACTCAAGCTTTCGATAAAGTATGGCACGATGGCCTTATTTACAAACTCAAACTATTACTGCCTGCAAATGTCTCCTCATTGCTTAGTAGCTACCTCACGAAAAGACAATTTCTCGTACATCACAAGGATTACACAACAAATCCATTGGATATTCACGCTGGCGTTCCTCAAGGAAGCGTTTTGGGCCCATTACTGTATCTCTTATATACTACAGATATGCCCAGCAATAACTATACATTTATATCGACCTTTGCAGGTGATACGGCAATATTGTGCTCTCGCTCTAACCCCATAGAAGCTACTAAACTCCTGCAGACTCATATCGATTCTCTCGAAATCTGGCTAGCAAAATGGCGTATAAAAGTCAATGAATCAAAGAGCGTACATGTAACCTTCACGCTAAGACCAGATACATGTCCCCCACTTAAAATTAATGGCCAATCAGTTATACAATGTTCCTCAACAAAGTACTTGGCTATTCACCTCGACAGAAGGCTGACCTGGAAAAATCACATAGAGGCAAAGAAAACTCAGTTGAATCTCGAATACAAGTGCTATTATATAAAGCAATCCTGAAGCCAATCTGGACTTATGGTATTCAGTTTTGGGGCACCGCATCTCCCTCAAATATCGAAAAATTGCAGCGAATACAATCCAAGTGTCTGCGAATTATTGTAAACGCGCCTTGGTATATGAGGAACGTTAACATCCATCGAGATTTAAATGTACCCACAATTTCTGAGGAAGTTGCAATATCCTGCAGAAGCTACATTCAAAAATTACACAGTCATCCGAATCCCCTTGCTAGGCAATTTTTGCTGAGCACGGGGCATCGTCGATTAAAAAGAAAAGACACACTGAATATGCTGTGAAATTGGGAATATCACATAATTTTAGTTAGTTTGTAAGATTTGATCACTTATTGTTAGTTTCTAAGTAATTTTAGAAAGATCCAATAAAAAAGCTTGTTAAAAAAAAAAAAAATATTGTTGTCCCAAGTGGTATATTATGTGAGTTATAGCAAGTTAAAAATTTTGAAAATTCCGAGGTTAGTAGCTTTGAATGCTTGGTGTGGGCGTGGCTATTGACCGATCATGCCCAATATCAATCCCCTCCGTACTCTTGGATCATAGGTTACTTGTGCCAAATTTCGTTGAAATAGCTCAATATTTACTCAAGTTATCGTGCGAACCAGCCAGGTGACAGACAGACGGACGGACGGACGGACGGACTGGTCCAGGTAGTAGTCATATATTCTTGAAGAAAATTATTATAAGATAGCTATGGTTGTGTACAGACCTACATTTTAGTTTTTTTTCCCTAACTTTGAGACTTTAGTTTTAAAAATAGACACAATATATTTTATGCAAGGTATTTTCCTTCGGAAGCTACTAGTTTTGGTCATCTTTAAGTAAGCGAATGAATTTCATCCCAATAGAACCGCCCATGTGTTAAGGCCAAGAACGTATCGACCCATTTTTTGATACCTTCAATTGAAGTGAAACGTATTCTGGACAACATAATCTGCATTGATCAAAACAAATGGTAGTCAGAAGGGGCAATGTCTGGGCTATATGGTGTGGGTGGAGTGAGAATTCCCATCCGCTATTTTCCAAATAGGTTTCAACGTATTGCGCAACATGACGCCCAGAATTGTCATGATGGAAAATCAATAATTCGTTTCTGGTTGCCCATTTCAACTACTTCTGGTATTATGCTCACTTCAATTTGATGAGTTGTTGTCAGTGGCATTAATGGTTTCACCCGGATTTGGTATACCATTCAATTCTAATACGCAGCATCACTTTCGAACCATGTATATTCGGCGTTGGCGTCGGTTTGGCTGGTTGGCCAGGTCTCACATATAATTTTGCACTTAGGGTTGTCGTAATCGATCAATTTTTCGTTGACAATAACAACATGATGCAAAAAGATACAATTAAAGCACCATTTCGGACATGCAAAATCACTTCAACCGTTATTGTCCATCCGTCACACTCTTTATCTTTTGTATCAAAATCACCACTTGTGAACCGTCTAAAATAAACATCGCAAGATGAAAATGATGGTGGATGTTTTTTATAAGCCTTATATCTTACAACATGCGAAAACATTGTGTTGTACTTTTCTTCAGATGAAAACAAAAAAGCAAATGGCAAAAAACGTAAAAAGCATCCGCGAATGGGATTTTGTAGGCACAAAAGTTGACATAGTCGGAGCTAAAAGACACATACTGATTTGAACAGCCTAATGATGATGCTTCAACATGAATATAGTTGCCATATTATCCGATACAATTTAATACTAGTTTAAAATATACTTACGCATCCAATATTAAAGTTTTACGATTATTTGCAAAAGTGGATTTACTTCATAAAATATAGACTTGATAAAACAATTCATTCGGTTTTTTTCTAGACGTTTTACATTCGCGTCATTGACATGAGACTATGAAACTTTGACAGCTGCCAATTTACCCTTGAAAACACTAAAGTGTGCTTTTTTCTGAACTTCTTCAAATGACACCAAACCCAAGGACATAAGTTTCCAGGAACTGATCGAATTCGGATGCCTCACCCTCCGTCTACTTATTCTGATAACTTGGCACACTCAGCAGAGATCTTTCCCATGCGAAATGATCTGGTTCTGTCATTCATTGTAATTACTTCATTAATCTTAATGCGTAATATACATTAGGTACGTTTTTTTTACTAACCAAATTTAATACGCAGAAGAACAAGGTATGCAATTAATAATGGTTACAATCGATGCGATATGATATGGATGTTCAACCAGAGATAAATAAAATAATATTTCTATCATTCCAAAGAATGTTCTTTACACAATATAAGAATATAATATCTATTTATCTTCCTTCTTCTTCTTAAATTCAAAAATTAATTTATGAGCCCTGGTTTATTATTTCTTTATGATTTCTTAAAAAACGTAATATGAGTATGTTTTTGAAAATGTAAATTTTTAAAAGCAATTTATTTGATGATTAACAATGTGTACAAATTTTATATACATTTTTCTGCAGACATTTCTATTATATTTTTTAATGAATTGCCGTTTTTTATTTGTTATTTTTTTTTTTCGCAGTTCAATGAACTTTTATTGTTAATTTAACAGCAAAGAGAAATGAATAGAATACAATAACAAAATACATATTTATGTATTAATAATACAATATTTTAATTTGTTTGACCAAAAGACGTAAAAACTTATTTTCATAACAATAACCATTATTACTACAAAACATGGTAGCTATGGTATAATACGTACCACCATAACTTACTGCTGCACGGGTCAGCATTTTCCCATGTTCGGTAACCTTTATATAATATCTATTAAAATACTTCACTTCATCTTTGCATACCGAAAGAACAATTTTGGTGCTATATATAAGCAAACTGAATATATATTTTATTAGTTGAAACTTTGCTAATGAATGATCGTACCACCTCATTATATCTACCCTTCCGTAGTTATCGAAACAAGCAATTGGTGCAATACTGTAATACACGCCAAAATAAATTTATTTACTTTCTAACGCAAAAAAAGCTTATTTGAAAACATATCCATTTATAATATCGAAATGTATTAAGCAAAGAAAAAGACAACGAAAAAGAATTAAAAGTATATATCGCATTTTTAAGAAGCTGATGAAATCGAAAATAGAATGAGAAATATTTTTTACTTAAATATAATCAACAAATGAGGCTTCTCACACGAGTATGACAGTACGCACACTAATATTGTATATATTTATGCATTCAAAGAGAACATGAATTAACGTAAATGAAAACGAAATTAAAATATTTGCAATTTTCTTTAATACTTTGAATTCAGCTTAGTTGAAATATGTAAAATCCGTTTAATCAAGCAAAAAAAATAAATAAATAATAAAGACACAATGCATAAAATCGAGTGACAAGAGAACGATAAAGAACCTGTTTGCATGGAAGTCACTCTATAAAAATTGTTTTTTTTTTTTAATTTATTTAATGTATAGTATCGTTGTTGTTGCTGTTGTTCTCCCAACATGATTTGACCTTTAAAATAGTCTAAAAATTCTTGTTCTTGTTGTTTTTTTTTTGTGGTTAGAAGAAAAAAATGTGCAAATTTTAATCTGAAAAAATTCAATAACTTTAATATTTAAAATTCAACCGAATAGTTGTTTTAATTAAGCTGGTTTTGTCAGTTTTTGAATTTGTTTGTCTTTCGATGATATTACTAATTTTTTTTTTATTTTTTGGAATTGAAGAAAATTGATGAGCAGAAATTCATGTTTTATGTTTATGCCACCGTCATCAGCAGTACCATCGCCACTAATACTAAATATAGTATTGAGGTTATCCTCGTCGCAATAGGCCTCTAAAATACAACTTTTAGTATTTGGAGCTTTTTTTTGTTCGTATAATTTTTTATTATTCTATAGCAATTTATTTTTCTACAAATTTATCTTCGTCTATCGTCATTTTATTTTTCTTCCGTTATGCGTATATCAATAATTTAAAAGAAGTAATTGCAAAAGATGTCGAGTTAAGGTCATAACAAATGATTGCATAAGTCATTGTCTTATGAATACATATGTCTAGCTTTGATTAACCAATTGCAAAAAGGAATCTGGTTATTGTAGCAGTATCGACCAGTTTCACAAAATTCTATACCTCTTATTCATTTACGATATTGAGGATATTGAGGAGAATATTCGATAAATACTTTAAATAAAAATTACAATCGGTAATTAATTTTTATAATATAATATATAATATAATACTAAGAATTTATTGTATACTTCTACCATTATTGTATACTTCTACCATTCGTAATAAGTATTCACAATAAGTATTCAAATCTTACAATCTAACTTAAAATTATATGATATTCCCTACGTTCCATCACAATTTGTTGAGTCGCGAGGTTTAGCAATTACACAGCTTATTCATTGTGTTATTTCTTTTTAGTCGTCGATGGCCTTTGCTCAGCAACAATTGCCTAGCAAGGGGATTCGGATGGTTGTGTAATTTTTGAATGTAGCTTCTGCAGGACTTTGCAACTTCCTCAGAAATTGTGGGTACATTCAAATCTCGATGGATGTTAACGTTCCTCATATACCAAGGCGCGTTTACAATAATTCGCAGTCACTTGGATTGTATTCGCTGCAATTTTTCGATTTTTGGAGGTGATGCGGTGCCATATAACGGAATATCATAAGTCCAGATTGGCTTCAGGATTGCTTTATATAATAGCACTTTGTATTCGAGATTCAACTTTGATCTTTTGTGTATCAGCCACCATAACTGATTAATTTTAAGCTTGATCTGAGCTTTCTTGATCTTCTTTCTATGTGATTGTTCCAGGTCAGCCTTATGCACGCTCTTTGATTCATTGACTTTTATGCGCCGTTTTGCTAACCAAATTTCGAGAGAATCGACATGAGTCTGCAGAAGTTTAGTAGCTTCTATGCGGTTAGAATGAGAGTTCTGAGCAATACTTTTTTTCTTCAAAAGTGTTCCTTATCAGAGTTACAATGCGGTGAACTTGCTCTATTGTGCCGTGCTGTTTTCTAAATCCATACTGATGTTGGGAATCAGTTGGTTGAGATTAATAAATGAAGTTATATTCATGACAAGTAGTTTTTCGAATACTTTAGAGAGTAGAGGCAGGAGGCTGATAGGTCTGTACGATGCAACTTTTGTATGGTCTTTTACTGGTTTTGCTATCATAATAATTATTGAAGTTTTCCAGCATTTGATAGGAAGGATAGCATTGAAAATGTGCATGAGATGAATTACTGAAGCCGGAGGCAGCTCCTTTATCATTTTACCGGTAATTTTATATAGCCCAGGTGATTTTTTGCGTTTAAATCTTTAAAAATTGCTTTGAATATGTCCTTTTCTTTAATTTTGAGCATTATTGAGCAAGGTTGAGAAGTTAGTTTTGGTAATGAGGACTGTGAAGAGGGTGGATTGGGTGTAAACACACCCAATGCAGGTGGCTGAGCTGAGAGCTAATGAGAGTAACTGGTTGAATTTTTCTAGTGCTGTGTAGATCCAGCCATTTTTTAATACAGTACTTAAAGAAAGATGGGAATTTACATATTTCTTGAATTTCAACCAGTCTACTTTCTTTCTAACGCAATTGCATTGGGGGCTTGGTGATTTTATAGATATTACCGTGGGTGAGTGGTTAGATGAAAGATCATAATTACACTCTGTGGAAATATTTTCCATCTGCAAACCGTTGGCTACTCCAAAGTCTATGAGGTCTGGTATCTTCCTCTGATCCGTTGGCCAATATGTCGGTTGACCATTTGGGATTACATCGTAGCCGTGGTTAGTTATGATTGAGCATCGGTATTTATAACGTATATAATATTTTAGCTACTGCATTGATTCTCCAACTACCTACAGCTCAAAACTTTTTGCGTTCAATATTAATCATGTGAAATCCTCGACATCAACTGGCTGATCTGTAAAACCCTGATGTACCTTGCGGGAGGCATCAAATATAGAATTGTTTTACCTCCGTCATTTGTCGTTTGTAACTAATTCCATTTTTCTACTTTGTATTCCATGAAAATGTACATGTCTTGGACAACACTTGTTATCTACGCTTTAGCAGCCT
Organism: Megamerina dolium; assembly: GCA_963854835.1. Classification (NCBI taxonomy): domain Eukaryota; kingdom Metazoa; phylum Arthropoda; class Insecta; order Diptera; family Megamerinidae; genus Megamerina; species Megamerina dolium. The sequence goes on along the minus strand of OY978528.1, from coordinate 44,191,095 downwards.
GGAGATATTGCAAAGGATAACTCTTGCTAACGGGTGCTACTTTCGGCTAAGTAAGCAATTGAGGTGTCTCGAAGAACTACACTCTACAAGTCTCGCATCATGCCTGTCCTTACATATGGTGCCGAAGTTTTGACAATTTCCACCTTAGATTAGAGAATGCTCAAAGTTTTCGAGAGTAAAGTCCTACGCAAAATATTTAGACTTATTTGAATTGATGGTGAGGTACGACGATGAGCTGTATGCCGACATAAGTAGTAAGGCGCATCATGTCATGTCGAGCGAATGGAAGAGTACGTTCCAACTAAGAAGGTGTTGTATTCGGAACCCGCTGGTGGACGACTCAGAATAGTCAGACCTAACCTCTGGTGGAAAGACCACATACTGTAAAACTTGACGACGCTTTGAATTTCTAAATGAAGCCAGCTAGCAAAGGACAGAGATAGCTGGTCCTAAATTCGGCTTAAATCGATTTTCGGTTGTTATGGCGGCATAAGTAAATGAGTAAGTAAGTAAGTAGTATTACATGAACATTAGAGCTTATTATTACTACAGTCAGAACTCTAAACTCACGTTCATTCATATTGACCAAATCTATCCTTTTTATCATTGATATTTATATCATTTCCAGAAATTTACTATGTGAGTCTCTATCTCCTATATTACATATTATCCTTATTGTTGCTCTGTGAGGTGCGCCTATCTATCAAATTTCGAAGGAAGCTCTTTAGAACGCGCTTGAAAGTTACAATTAACATGCATATAAGATTTAAAAAAAGACAAGTTATGAGAGATATTAATGATTCTTTCACTTTGATGATTCTTTCACTTTGCCATGAAGCGTTCAGATGAGTTTGTCTTACGTAAAATAAATGTATATTTAGGCAATTGTCTGCATATAAGCAAACTTAGGAAGAAGGATTACAATGATGATGACAATAATAACTCTTCCTCCAATTACTAACTGCATCGCGTATTTTGAATGAAATTTGTCAACTTTTAAGATATGTGTATCATTCTTAAATGGACATCCGAAATTACAATAATTATTTCCTTCGGCTAAAAATTAATACAGATTATATATGAACAGAGGGCATGAGATTATTGTAAATTTTTATATTATTATTATCAAATAAGGCTTGACCCAAAAGTTAAGCGCTTTGACCAAAATATATATTTCCCTATTGAGGAAAAATAATATAACTATATAACTGTGCTGAAAATGTTCAGTATGTTCAAAAGTTCAACGAGGTAACGTAGCCTGGGTTTGAAATATTTTGTTGTCTTCCAAGCAATGGCAACAATTCATTGCTCCCGTTAAACCAATTTTATATATGAGGTATTTAGGGAGGGGACCTAATAAGTGGTCTATAAGTAATCTTATAAAAAATTTGTTAAAAATTATGCGACGGGAAGCTGTGCTTAGTGTGATGAGCTCTTTGGCTTGCCAAAGAACAGAGATGTTACTTCCAAAGGTTTTTTGCCTAGTTTTCAATGATTTAGCGTTTCCAAATCATGAACCCAGAATATGATTTTTGATCGATATAATGACACACATTAATATGCACACCAATTTCTAAAAACTCCGCTAAGACCCGGAACAGACTGACTGACTCAATAGTGTGTCAATATACTCTACTACAAGCATAATGATGACTACATAAAAATATATAAAAATAACCCAATATGGTTTCTACTGAAGGAATGTTACTTCACAAAAACGAAAAAGGGTTAAAAATAATTTTTTTTTTTATTGTAACGTTACAAAACATAAATACATTTCATACAATTACACCTAGTTTAACAACTTACTTTAACAAGTGATATTTTAATAGATAATAATTTATAAAATTTACAGTGTATTAGCTACAAGATCCTGTGGCTTAGTTCTTCTCAATCTTCTTGTGTATATTGCTTCATTACAAAGCATTGAAGCTTCAGCATTGATGTATTGTTATAGCCTTATAGCATGTTTAGTAGCGAAGTATTTAATTGCGTGACTTTCTGTACACACAGGTCTCTGTGTAAGTCGTCATTTCTTACATACCAAAGGGCGCCATAGCGTGACAACGCTGAATAACATCAACGTTAGAATTTGCAGTGCATCCCCAAAGTTGGATTCCGTAGGTCTACATTGGCTTCAATATTTGATCGTAGACCAGAAGTTTATTTTATACCGACAGTTTTGAGCATCATTCATTCGTGATAGTCACCAATAAGAGTGGACGTGTTTTGCATCTCTCCTTTGATAGAGTCGAAAAAGTGATTGATTTCGGTTTATAAAATTAAATATATTGCGAAAAGACGCTAAATAAACTCAAGCAGTTATTTCTGTGGTTTTTTATCTACAGCTACAACATCAAAACAAACAAATAACGGCCTTTCTACTGAAGTGCATGACCCAGTAGTTAAAGCAACTAGTGCGATGACTAAGAAAGAACCAGTTGCTGTTCAAACTGGAATTGATCGCTACATTTACTGTAGTAAAGCGAAACAGAAGTCCCCAAAATTCAAAACAAATGAATTCAACAAAAATTCAAAAGCAGAACACTGCCCCTATTAGTTCGGAAATATTATCGAAACGAAATATTAAAAATATTATCTCCAAGAAAAATTTCAAACCCCCACCCATTTTCTTAAGAGAACGCAACTCAGATAAGTTGATTTCTAGAATTACAAGTCTTATAGGACCAAAGAATTTCCATGTTGTTCCTCTTCGCAAAGGCCAAATTGAGGAAACGAAAGTGCAAATCTACAGCGAAACTCCTTATCGCAAAGTAATTGCGGAATTTGATGCTGTAAAAACGAATTACTACACATATCAGCTAAAAAGTAGTAAGGGCTTATGCTGCAACTAGCCATCGACGTAAAAACGTAGAACGTGTCAGCTGATACGACCTATCTTATGAGAATGTCGTGTTAACGAAAACTCACCACCGTATGACGGTGACGTAGACTTTGCTCGGAGCGGAGAAAATCAATGCAATTTTGTATGTTCTTACGTACGGGCGGTACGTACGTACGCTACGTCGGTGGCTAGTTGCAGCATTAATCGTTGTACTCAAAGGCGTCGAAAACAACGTTGATATTAACGAAATCAAACTTGCCCTTTAGGAAGAAGGGTTTCAAGCCAAAACAGTATTCAACATTCTCAACAAGAGCAATATACCTCAACCGTTATATCGAATTGAGCTTCAGCCTGAAACAAAACCCCTAAAAAAAGGTGAAGTACACCCCATATATAAAATTCGATATTTATTGCATCGCAAAATCACAATCGAAGAACCCCATAAGATTACTGGGCCTCCTCAGTGCAGTAACTGCCAAGAATATGGACATACTAAGACATATTGTACCCTGCCAGCTGTTTGTGTAATTTGTGGAGATCTCCATAAATCAAACATATGCCCAAAGTCTAAAAGCGATGCTAGCATGAAAAAATGCAGCAATTGTGGAGGTAATCACACCGCAAATTATAGAGGTTGCCCAGTATATAGAACCCTAAAGCTAAATTTCTGCGCTAGCAATCAACCAGTTGAGCAAACTCAGATAGCCAACTCAAGTAAGAGACAAAATATTGATGCAACACAATTCTTCTCTGCAATCCCAAACAAGAATCACACCAATTCATACGCTAGTGTATTAAAATAAAACCCACACCAACAAAGCAATGTAAATAATGAGCAGAAACACTCACTGCCCACCCAACAGCCAAGTACCTTTGAACATTTGCTTCAAACATTAATTCAGAATATGAACCAATTCATGAACTCAATGCAAACAATGATGCAAGAAATGATGAAAAATCAATCGATGTTATTCCAAACATTGCTATCCAGACCATGAGTTGCCTCAAGATATGCCACTGGAACGCCAACGGCTTAAGCCAGTACCGTTTGGAGCTAATTCAATTCCTTGAATCCAGCCAGATCGACATAATGATGATATCTGAGACCCATTTCACTGACAAAAATTGCTACCAAATACCATAATACAAACTGTACACCACAAATCATCCGCATGGTAAGGCACGCGGAGGAACTGCCATATTGATAAAAAGCAGAATAAAACATCATGTTCTCGAAGATTTCAGTAGCGTCTACTTGCAAGCAACATCTATATGTCTGGAAGAGCACATCTCTAAACTAGTAATATCTGCGATATACTGTCTCCCAAGATACAGTATTACCGAACAGCAATATAAAGAATTTTTCTCAACTCTTGGTAGCAAATTCAACGCCAAACACACTCACTGGGACTCCCGCTTAATAAGTCCAAAAGGCAGAAGACTATGTTCAATCATCACTAACCACGGCTACGATGTTATTTCAAATGGTCAACCGACATATTGGCCGACGGACAAGAGGAAGATACCCGACCTCTTAGACTTTGGAGTCGCCAAAGGTTTGCAGATGGAAAATATCTCCACAGAGTGTAATTTTGATCTATCATCTGACCACTCACCCACGATAATATCTATAAAATCATCAAGCCCCCAAGGCAATTGCGTTAGAAAGAAAATAGACTGGTTGAAATTCAAGAAATAAGTAAATTCCCATCTTCCTCTACGTACTGTATTAAGAAATGGACATGACGTAGACTCAGCACTCGAAAAATTCAACCAGCTGCTCTCATTAGCTCTCAGCTCTGCCACCTGCACAAGGGTATGCAAGCAATCACACAGCTGAAAACACAGCTACAGCACTGCACTCGAAAGTTAAAGCAAGCCTTAAAAAATAAAAACAACAAAGAGTTAGAAGAGCATATAGCGAAATTAACACCTGGTGGACCGTCAGACTACTCTTTGTGGAAATCAGCAAAAAGCTCAAATCGGCCAATTCTCACTGATTCCCCCATCCGTTTGAGTGACGGTAACTGGGCTAGAAGCAACTGTGAGAAATGTTTGGCTTTTGCAGACCACCAAAAAGTGTGTTTACACACAATCCACCCTCTTCACAGTCGTCATTACCAAAATTAACTTCTCAACCTTGCTCAATAACACTCAAAATTAAAAAAAAGGACATATTCAAAGCAATTTATAAAGATTTAAACCCAAAAAAATCACCTGGTCCAGATAAAATTACCGGTAAAATGATAAAAGAGCTACCTCCGGCTTCAGTAATTCATCTCATGCACATCTTCAATACTATCCTTCGTATTAAACACTATCCCAAATGCTGGAAAACTTCAAAAATTATTATGATAGCAAAACCAGGAAAAGACCCTACAAAAGTTGCATCGTACAGACCTATCAGCCTCCTGCCTCAACTCTCTAAATTATTCGAAAAGCTACTTGTCATGAATATAACTCCATTTATTAATCTCAACCAACTGGTTCCTCAACATCAGTTTGGATTTAGAAAACAGCACGGCACAATAAAACAAGTCCACCGCATTGTAACTCTGATAAGAACACTTTTGAAGAAAAAAAGTATTGCTCAGCTGCCTTTCTTGATATCACTCAAGCTTTCGATAAAGTATGGCACGATGGCCTTATTTACAAACTCAAACTATTACTGCCTGCAAATGTCTCCTCATTGCTTAGTAGCTACCTCACAAAAAGACAATTTCTAGTACATCACAAGGATTACACAACAAATCCATTGGATATTCACGCTGGCGTTCCTCAAGGAAGCGTTTTGGGCCCGTTACTGTATCTCTTATATACTACAGATATGCCCAGCAATAACTGTACATTTATATCGACCTTTGCAGATGATACGGCAATATTGTGCTCTCAGCTCTCAGCTCAGATCAAGCTTAAAATTAATCAGTTATGGTGGCTGATACACAAAATATCAAAGTTGAATCTCGAATACAAAGTGCTATTACATAAAGCAATCCTGAAGCCAATCTGGACTTATGGTATTCAGTTTTGGGGCACCGCATCTCCCTCAAATATCGAAAAATTGTAGCGAATACAATCCAAGTGTCTGCGAATTATTGTAAACGCGCCATGGTATATGAGGAACGTTAACATCCATCGATATTTAAATGTATCCACAATTTCTGAGGAAGTTGCAATGTCCTGCAGAAGCTACATTCAAAAATTACACAATCATCCGAATCCCCTTGCTAGGCAATTGTTGCTGAGCACGGGGCATCGTCGATTAAAAAGAAAAGATACACTGAAATGGCTGTGAAATTGCTATACCTCGCGACTCAACAAATTGTGATGGAACGTAGGGAATATCACATAATTTTAGTTAGTTTGTAAGATTTGAATACTTATTATTAGTTTCTAAATATTTTAGAAAGATTCAATAAAAAAGCTTATTTAACAAAAAAAAAAAAGTTTTGAGCATCAACCGATAAGCCATTTTAGTTTTTGGTTTTTGATGTTAAGTTCCGCTACTTTAATTTTGAGGTGTTCTTTCCATATAAGCTTGGCGTCTAATGTCATACCCAAATATTTAGCATTGCTAGCATATGGGACAGTGACTGAAAAGGTATTAACTGTTATGTACGCAATTTTCTTGTTTGTAAAATTAATGTGACTCGATTTTGTTTCGTTCAGTTTAATATACACAATATGGTCCATTGAACAAAGAATGAAAAAAAAACGTCGGACCTTCTTAAGTGAAAAAAACAAGATGTACACTATTTTTTTTAATTTGGATAACTTGTTTTAAAAAACAATACCTTCAAATTAAGTAAGTAGAAAGTTCAATTGTATTACTATAAATATACGTTCTATTTTGGGTTGATTTAAATATTTTTTCTCTCTGCGTATATGTTATTATGGAAATTTAGTTCACTTCAAAAGACTTTCGAGGATTGTAATATTTTTATTAAAGAAGTTGAAATTGGAAAAGTATTTTGTTAATTAAAAAAAAACTAAATATACATATTTCAGAAAACCTTGTTATATAATATGAGCCATCATTTTTAAGCTGCTCATACTAATTTAAGTACTTAACAAAGTTATTAATACAAGGATTCAAAATGAACACCTAAAACGAAAACCAGAATAAATAGCTGTTGATCATTATAACATTTACAAGAACAAAAATAAATAAATAAATGCAAACAAAACGAAATAGAATTTAAATTTATAGAATCAAAAAGAGAATATCGAAAATATCACTTGAGTTGTTTGGTTTGTTTAAAATAATTACAAACCTGAATGCGTTCAGAATTGAATTACGATTTACGTTAGCAACACTTGCTTCATGATTTAGTTAACATTATATAGAATTTTTAACCAGTTTCATCAAACATAAATGAAATTAAATTAGGGTTAAGCCAACAAACAAGAGATATTCATTTAATAAAAATCTAATCTATTTCCGCATATTTATTGGTATATATGAGAACGGCAATAAACAACAAAAATCAAATGAACATAAATTACATACTTGTATCTATTTAATAATACTCGTACCAATACAAGTAAGAATGCGACTATATCACATTTGTCAAATTTGTAGCACATTACATAATGTCAACGTAGCACATGTATATTGGCATTGAATAAAATTACACACCACAGAGTGTGAAAGAAATTATTGCAGACACGTTTCTTTTATTTATATTATTATTATTCCTTTGTTTGGGTGTTCTTTTTTTTCAATCGGTTTTTTGGAAGCATTTCTTTGGTAAAGAAATTTCTTTTGTTATAATCGCTTGGAGACAAATTACAATACATATTCATCGATCTAAGATATGATATCTGCTTATAAATATCATGACATGTTGTATGACTGCTTTTGCCTATTATGCTAATTAGTTATATTACTTAGTTACTATAGACCTACCACCACTACTAATTTAACCATATACTAACGCCACATGACTGGTAGTTTTCAAGGTCATACAAGTTTTGACCAAACCCAAAAAGTTTAGAAATGGAAAACAACAACAACAAATCACAAAATCAAGAAACTTCAGATCAACGGTTCTACGATCATCATCATGATCGTCTTCTTCAGCAGAAGTAGCAGCGTACAGTGGTTCATATCTACACAGTGGTGTGGAAAATTTATTAAAAGAAGTACTATGATTAAAATGCAATTTCATTCACTAGTTCATTTTATTATATATATATATATATATATATATATATATATATATATATATATATATATATATATATACATATATATATATATATATATATATATACATATATATATATATATATATATATATATATATACATATATATATATATATATATATATATATATATATATATACATATATATATATATATATATATATATATATATATATATATATATATATATATATATTTTATCAGACGCACGATCTAAGTCTACCTCCTATACAAAAATATATTTTTAAATGTATTTATTAGCCATTTGCGAACAAAAATATAAAGTTATCGACCTGAAATTTGTACATACGGGTATATTTGTAAATTTAAAAATCGATTTGAATATGGGCGTAATGGGATGAAAACCACTCTTACCACCAATGCAAAAAATTGTTTTTAAATTGTTTTGCTCATGGTTCATGAAAATATGAAGTTATCGAGTTAAAATTACATTTACTTTTAAATAAACTACTTTGAGAATAAACGAAATATAATTAAAATTACATATACTTTCCATACAAAACTATGCCCCCGCAGATGTAAAGGGTTTTTCATTAGGGACATAGCAATTTCGTATCTTTATATGAACGCACCCTTAAACTTTTTGAATCAACTGTCAATGTCAAAACGTTAGTTTAAGTCAACATTTTCATCATGGCAAAGTTCACGAACCAGCAACGTTTAGAAATTATTAAAAATCACTACCGAAATTCTGAGTCGGTGGTCGCAACTTTAAGAGCGAAAAATCATCTTCAGCGATGAAGCTCATTTCTGGCTCAATGGCTTTGCTTCTTGAGATACCGTTGCACCCGCAAAAAGTTACTGTTTGGTGCGGTTTTCATGCCGGAGGTGTGATTGGGCCGTATTTTTTCGTGGATGAAAACGACCGTCATGTTACCGTCACTGGAGAGCGCTATCGTGCTATGTTGGAAGATTATTTGTGGTCAGAATTGAATGAACTTGACATCAGCGATATGTGGTTTCAACAAGACGGTGCCACTAGCCACACAGCACACGTCACAATCGATTTATTGCAAAGCAAATTCGTTGAACGTGTTATCTCGAGAAATGGTCCGGTCGAATGGCCGCCTCGTTCATGCGATCTAACACCATTGGACTTCTTTTTATGAGGCTTTACCAAGTCACTGGTCTATGCCAACAAGCCACTTTAGACGAGCTCAAAGGCAACATCTACACGAAATTGCCAACGTTCCGGTCGAAATGTGTGCTAGAGTGGTGGAAAATTCGGTCCAAAGAATCAACCGCTCGTGGTGGTCATATGACCAAAATCGAATTTCATTCATAAAATGTAATGCTTGCAATATATCCACAATAAATTTGAACTCAATATCTCAAATATTTCTGTATTTAATTAATAGATAAAATTGTTATGTTATAAGAGCTCAGTGTTCTCTGTCCCGCACATAAAAAGGAGACCCCACAATTTGCGCCAACTACCGTGGAATAAGTCTCCTGAGCATCGTATACAAGGTTCTATCGAACGTACTGTGTGAAAGGTTGAAGCCCATGCTCAACAACCTGGTTTACCTTATCAGTGTAGCTTCAGACCTGGTAAATCTACCATCGACCAAATTGTCACACTGCGCCAAATCCTGAAGAAGACCCAAGAAAAACAGATCGACACACACCACCTATTTGTTGATTATAAAGCCGCTTTCGACAGTCCGGTAAGGGATTACCTCTGCGCAACAATGTCTGAGTTCGGTATTCCTGCAAAGCTCATTCGACTTTGTAGAATGACACTGCCTAACTCCCGTTGTGCAGTGAAAATTGGGAAGGACCTCTTCGCACCGTTTAATACCGAACGGGGTTTCAGACAAGGTGATTCGTTATCGTGCGACTTCTTCAATCTTATTATGGAGAAAATAATACGAGCTGCTGATCTACGACATAATGGCACTATCTTCAACAAAAGTGTCATGCTGTTAGCGTATGCCGACGATATTGACATAATCGGCATGAACACGCGAGCAGTCAGTGCAGCATTCTCAGAGTTGGAAAGAGAGTCGCGTCGGATGGGTCTCACGGTGAACGAGGGCAAGAGGAAGTATCTAGTGTCAACAAACAAAGAGTCCCGGCGTCTTGGACAGCACATCACTGTTGAAAACTACGCCTTTGAAGTAGTAAGGGACTTTGTCTATCTTGGAACTAGCATTAACAGCAGTAATGACGTCAACCTGGAGATATTGCGAAGGATCACTCTTGCAAACAGGTGCTACTTTGGGCTAAGTAAGCAATTGAGGAGGCAAGCCCTCTCTCGAAGAACGAAAACTACACTCTACAAATCTCTCATCATGCCTGTTCTTACAAATAGCGCTGAAGCCTGGACAATTTCCACCTCGGATGAGCGAATGTTTAGAGTTTTCGAGAGAAAAGTCCTACTCAAGATCTTTGGGCCTATTTGCGTTGGTGGCGAGTACCGAATAAGGTACAACCATAAGCTGTACGAGCTGTATGCCGATATTGACAAAGTAAAGCTTATCCAAATCCAGCGGCTGCGCTGGCTAGGTCATGTCGAGCGAATGGAAGAACACGTTCCAGCTAAGAAAGTGTTATATTTGGAGGAGGACGACGCAGAAGACTAAGACTTAACCTCCAGTAGAAAGACCAAGTACTGGAGGACCTGACGGCGCTTGGAATTTCTAACTGACGCCAGCTAGTCAAGAACAGAGATGGGTGGCCAAACATGTTATATCCGGCCTAAATCGATATTCGGCCACATAAGTAAGTAAGTATTAAGTTATAACTCCGTATATATAATTATATTTGCCAAAATAAGAATTGGTTTGAAAATATCCTCCTGTATGTATATTTTATATATTTCGGGAGCTGGCAATATTAATGTCAATAGCTAAAATCTGGCAACACCATAATGAAGTTTGACATTTTTTAGCAGAAACGTGCTCACAACGTTTTAATGTACAAGTGCAATTTGTTTCGTTTACAGTCAGTTAATAAAATCAATTTGGTCAAAAATGGAAATTTCAAGAGAAGGTTTTCGTTAGATAATTTTTCACAACTTTCGACGTGGATTATCTCAACAAGAATATTTCAATGAACTCAGTTCTTTGTATGACGATAAAGCACCATCAAAAACCACAGTATATCGCTGGTATTGTGAATTCAATCGTGGTTGTAGTTCGGTCGGCGACGAACGTGAAGGTCGTCCAAAATCGGTTGTTGTGCCACAAAACATCGATACAGTGCATGGATTGATAATGCAGGAGCGTCATGTGGCATATTATGAGATAGAGGCATCCTTGCACATTAGTTCCACTACAATACAATTGATTTAGCATGAACAGTTAGTTGTAAAAAAATGTGCTTTTTTTGGATACCCCATAATTTATCGAGAGCTCAAAAAAGGCTTGCTTCCCTTGGTGTAAGGAAATGCTTAAAAAGTTCGACCGTGGTGCTTCAAAAGACGTGTATAAAATCGTGACAAGTGATGAATCATGGATATATGCGTATGAACCGGAAACAAAACAGCAATCGACCGTGTAGGTGTAGGTGTAGGTAAAATTTCAGCAAAAGTTGTTCGGTCAGCAGACCATCGAAGCAAATGGTCGCCTGTTTCTTCTGATTTGGCACCCAATGACTTTTTATACCCTGCATAATGCAATATGCATGGTATATTCATTTCGGTCAGATGTTTGTGTCCACTTGAAGGAATCTCCGGAGATATAGACATGGATATATATTCGTGATCAGCGTCGATTAAATTTTCGATTTAACGATGTCCGTCCGTCCGTCCGTCCGTCTGTCTGTCACCTGGCTGGTTCGCACGATAACTTGAGTAAATATTAAGCTATTTCGATGAAATTTGGCATAAGTAATCTATGATCCAAGGGTACGGAGGGGATTGATATTGGGCATGATCGGTTAATAACCACGCCCACACCAAGCATTCAAAGCGACTAACCTCGAAATTTTCAAAATCTTTAACTTGCTATAACTCACACAATATACCACTTGGGACAACAATATTTTGCACATAGAGTTATATTATACTACTATATACCAAAAGTGGATGAGCCACGCCTACTTTCTAGCGTAGCTCCCATACAAAGTGTCTGTACTTCTTTTAAATTGAGACTGCTGTAACTTCTACAATCTTCTGTCTAGAATAACCATAATTGACACTTAGATTAACACGGTAGTCAGAAATAATATGGCAGAAAATCAATGTGCCACGCTCACTCCTTTTTGGGTCTCCCATACAAAGTTGCGGAAATTAAAAAAAATGTTACCGGTTATAACATGCAAACTATTCAGCGTAGAATAACGAGATTTAAGGTGTGGATTAGTATTGTACGAGCAACTAGGCTCACAGAAAATGGGCGCACCACGCCCAGTGTTTATCGTAGCCCCCATACAAATTTTAAATTGAAACAGCTGTAACTTCGGCAATCTTCTGTCTAGAATAACCTTAATTGACACTTAAATTAATATTATAGTCGGCAAAAATCTGGCAGAAAATCAGTGTGTATCGTAGCCCCCATACAAATTTTAAATTGAAACAGCTGTAACTTACGCTATCTTATGTCTACAATAACCATAATTGACACTTAAATTAATATCGTAGTCGGAAATAATCTGGCGCAAAATCAGAGTACAACGCCCACTTCTTATTGGGGCTCCCATACAAAGTTGAGGAAATTAAACAAAAATGTTAACCACCATAACTTAGAAACTATTCAACGTAGGACACCAAATTTAAGGTGTGGATTATCATTGAAAAATTAATTGGATTTACTAGAAAGTGGTAAGCCATGCCCACTTTTTATATAGCTCCCATACTAAGCCTCGGAATTATCTTAAAATCCTTTTACTTCGTCAAAGTCAACCATATTTCGGGTGTAAATTAGTAGTATATGCAAAAATTGTTTCTCGAAAAGTGAAAATAAAAGAAAAGTTGGATATTTGAGTAAACTATGCAGGGTATAGTTTGGTCGGCCCCAGCCGACTGTAAGGAGATTTTTTTTGTTCCCGAATATCAAAGGTAAGCTGCGTAGTCAACGATTTACAAGCGCCAATGAAGCAGTTGAAGCGTTCAAAAACCATGTTTTGGAAGTGTCAAATAGTTTGAATGAATGCAAAAGTACATTGATCATCTGGTTAATATTTTTAAAAACAATAAAGCCGTTTTCATTTTAAAATGTTTGTTATTATTTGCTATTTTTGAAATATAAATAGTAGGCCTCGTATATACGATAAACTCTAAACAAATAATCTTAACGTTTGAAAGACTTCTCCTCAAAAACTTTTTTTTTGTGAAATATTCAATGTCATTGAACAGCTCTTCTTTTGCAACTACTTCTTTCATCAATATGTATTAATTTTGGTAAAATGCATATTTGAATATTATCTCTAATACGAATCACTGTGCAGTCGCGACTAAGATATCAACTTCGATATATTGAATATACCTTTAGATAAAGATCAAAAGATGTAAGTAGTATTTATTAGTTTTAGTTTTGAAATTTTATTTTAAACAAATTATGATAATAACATGTGACACGACACGTAAACTAGTTTCTGATATGCGAGCACATCATCATCAGCATTATCATCATCCCCAATATCATTATCATACTCGTACTAATCATCATCATTATCATCAACATGAGCATCTTCATCAAACTCAGCGTTAAATATTATATGGTATTACCCGCCAGCGAGTAGCTAATCAAGTAGGCAAAAGCAGCTGCAGCAACAGAAACAGCAACAACCATCACCACAACATAGTACGTACCATCATAAACGTGAGCGTCGTCGTGATCATAACGATCACAACCAGAATCAAGTTCACCTCGAAAGTAACAAATTCACAGATTCGAATTGATTTTCTTTTTCTTGTTTTTCTCTCCTTCTGATAAAAAAAGATGTGTGAAGCGTTTAAGCGGCTTTATGTTGGTATTGTGATTTTCTGTTAATCCATTGGCTTCAGAAATTAATGCTCATTTAAATGCGATTAATACCATACTTGCTTATTTGTTTATTTGTTTTGTAATTTTTTTTTTTTATTATTGTTTTTGTTTTTCATTGAATTATTTTATTGACTTATGTATGCTTAGTATTTTCTTTTTCTTCTTACAATATCAATCAATGCGCGTTGTTATTTACATTAATATTATTATTAGCATTATTTTATTCAGCTAATAAGTATGTACTTAAATACCTACAGATTGGTATTGGTATCAAAGTTCATTATACAGATATGTGAAATTTTAATCAAAATTCAGCTACTATTTCTACATAATAATAACGCAATGCCGTTCTTTGATACGTTTATACATTTTTTCACATTTTTTCATTTATTAACTAATAACAGAAATTTTTAAATTGTATTTCTAATATGCATGCGAATGATGATGGTTAAGACATCCTTGAAATTTGCTATAGTATGTTGTTTATATATATATATATATATATATATATATATATATATATATATATATATATATATACTATTGATATTGATATACTATATATATATATATATATATATATATATATATATATATATATATATATATATATATATATATATGGTTGTCTGGTGGTGTTTTCGCAAGGTAACGTGTCTAACTGCCTCAACCGGGTGGTGCTAGCGCAATCCTTGTTGAACTCATCGCAAGTCAACTCACTGGCTGTCATGTAGTTTCATCTGAGCGCTATCTGATGATACATTTATTTGTTAATGAGGGGTAGTCATATAGCTTGCTCTGCTTACTATGTGACGGCGCTTTCATTATTATTAATGGGGGCCCTCCATGTGGCGACCACCGGTCAACGTCTTCCTGGCACCCGCTGGGAGGCGGCTGAAGTGAGTGGCGAAAATCTCCTCGGTTAGAGGTTGTGCGTTGGGTTTGAGACCCGCCACATAAAAAACCCCCCAAAAAAAACAAATATGCCTCGGATAAGGACTACCGCTTTTGTTGATGACCCCCGCAAACGAAAAAAGGACAATGATTTACGGATATGCACCTGGAATGTCCGGTCCCTTTATAGGGAGGGTGCCTCTATCCAGCTGGTTGATGTCCTCGAAAAATACAGAGCTGACATCACCGCTCTACAGGAAATGCGATGGACAGGACAGGGCTGCTCCAAAAGAGCGTCCTGTGACATCTACTAGAGTTGCCATGCTGAAAGGCACGAATTAGGACGTGGATTTTTGGTCAGCAAGAGACTACGAGATCTTGTCTCACAGTTCACGCCTGTGAACGAACGGCTGGCCACAAACTGCATCAAGGCAAAATTTTTCAACATCAGCCTTATATGTGCCCACGATCCGACGGATGAGAAGGACAATGTGACCAAGGAGAGCTTCTTTCAGCGCCTCGAAGAAGCTTATGACCGCTGCCCCCGCCACGATATCAAAATCGTGCTTGGCGACTTTAATGCCAGGGTGGGCAAGGAAGGTACCTTTGGTCCAACTGTCGGAAAATTCAGCCTTCACCAGAACACCTCCGATAACAGAATGAGGCTGATCGACTTCGCCGCAGCACGAAACATGGTAATTGGTGGTACCAGATTCCAACATCTCGACATCCACAAAGCGACATGGCTGTCTCCAGAGCAACGTACAAGAAACCTAATTGATCATGTGGTGATTGACGGAAGGCATGCTTCCAGTGTGATGGACGTGAAATCGATCCGTGGTGCCAACATCGACTCGGATCACTACCTTGTTGCAGCTAAGGTGCGCACACGCCTATGTGTCGCACACAGAGAAAGCTCGACGTCAGTAAGCTGCGATCACCAGAGACAGCAGATGCATTTGCCACTCGACTATGGGATCTGCTTATGCAGAACACTCCCCCACTTGATGATACATGCGCACGGTGGACACATATAACCCACTCCATGACTACTGCTGCCGAGGAGGTAATCGGTTACTACCGGCCTCTGAGGAATGAGTGGTATGATCAGGACGATACAACAGAGAAAGACGCCGCCTACAGAATAACCCTGCGTGCAGGCGCAACGCGAGCTGTTAAGGAGCAGTACAGAGAGAAAAGGAGTGCAGAGAGACGTCTTTCAGGCGCAAGAAGAGGGAGTTGGAAAGACGCGAGTGTGAGGAGATAGAGATGTGTACCGACAAGAATGAGACTCGAAAATTCTTCGAAAATATCAAGGGCCTGAGTGGAGGTTTAAATCCCGGAGCCTCTTCTTGTCGTGATGGAAATGGGAATCTGGTTACGGATGTCCAGAGTGTACTGAGCCTATGGAGGGAACACTTCCCCACGTTACTGAATGGCGATGCTACGAACAATTCCGCCAGTGGAGGAGATTGCCCGATAACCCCAATTGTAAATGATGGTGTTGATGTTCCACCACCCGACTATGACGAGGTTGAAATGGCCATTTTAAGGCTGAAGAACAACAAAGCTGCAGGTGCTGATGGCCTGCCTGCCGAGTTGTTTAAGACCGGGGCGATGAGCTGCTCACCTGCATGCACCAGCTCATAAGCAGAATATGGTCGGATGAAAGCATGCCTGATGATTGGAGGCTCAGTGTTCTCTGTGCTGTACATAAAAAAGGAGACCCCACAATTTGCGCCAACTACCGTGGAATAAGTCTCCTGAGTATCGCATACAAGGTTCTATCGAACGTACTGTGTGAAATGTTGAAGCCTATGCTCAGCAACCTGATTGGACCGTATCAGTGTGGCTTCATACCTGGTAAATCCACCATCGACCAGATTTTCACACTGCGCCAAATCCTGGAGAAGACCCAAGAAAAACAGATCGACACACACCACCTATTTGCTGATTATAAAGCCGCTTTCGACAGTCCGGTAAGGGATTACCTCTATGCACCAATGTCTGAGTTCGGTATTCCTGCAAAGCTCATTCGACTTTGTAGAATGACACTGCATAACTCCTGTTGTGCAGTGAAAATTGGGAAGAACGTCTCCGCACCGTTTAATACCGAACGGGGTTTCAGACAAGGTGATTCGTTATCGTGCGACTTCTTCAATCTTATTATGGAGAAAATAATACGAGCTGCTGATCTACGACATAATGGCACTATCTTCAACAAAAGTGTCATGCTGTTAGCGTATGCCGACGATATTGACATAATCGGCATGAACACGCGAGCAGTCAGTGCAGCATTCTCAGAGTTGGAAAGAGAGTCGCGTCGGATGGGTCTCACGGTGAACGAGGGCAAGAGGAAGTATCTAGTGTTAACAAACAAAGAGTCCCGGCGTCTTGGACAGCACGTCACTGTTGACAACTACACTTTTGAAGTAGTAAGGGACTTTGTCTATCTTGGAACCAGCATTAACAGCAGTAATGACGTCAGCTTGGAGATCATGCGTAGGATAACTCTTGCTAACAGGTGTTACTTTGGGCTGAGTAAGCAACTGAGAAGTCGAGCCCTGTCTCGAAGAACGAAAACTACACTCTACAAGTCTCTCATCATGCCTGTCCTAACATATGGCGCTGAAGCCTGGACAATTTCCACCTCGGATGAGCGAATGCTTGGAGTTTTCGAGAGAAAAGTCCTACGCAAGATCTTTGGACCTATTTGCGTTGGTGGCGAGTACCGAATAAGGTACAGCCATGAACTGTACGAGCTGTATGCCGATATTGACATAGTATAGCGCATCAAAATCCAGCGGCTGCGCTGGCTAGGTCATATCGAGCGAATGGAAGAACACGCTCCAGCTAAGAAGGTGTTATATTCGGAACCCGCTGGAGGACGACGCAGAAGAGGAAGACCAAACCTTCGGTGGAAAGACCAAGTACTTGAGAACCTGATGGCGCTTGGAATTTCTAACTGGCGCCAGCTAGTGAAGAACAGAAATGGCTGGCGAAGCATGTTATTTTCGGCCTAAATCGATATTGTTGTTATGGCCACAGAAGTAAGTAAGTATATATATATATATATATATATATATATATATATATATATATATATATATATATATATATATATATATATATATATATATATATATATATATATATATATATATATATATATATATATATATATATATATATATATATATATATATATATATATATATATATTTTTTTTTTTTTTTTTTCAAATCAAATTATAATTTTTAAAATGAACGTTTATTCCCATTCTTAAAAAAAATGATCAATTTTTGATCGAATGACATTCTAATGAATGAATACGAATTACGAATATGCGCTTTTTTATTTTATTCATAGTCTATATTGCTCTATCTTACTCATTACTCTTATATCATATATATTAAAAACAGGGGAAGATAAAAAAAGGGTATATAGAGAAAAATATATATACATTCTTGATTACCATCGCCTAAATAGTTGATTTAAGATGCCATCGCCAGTTAGACGCCTTATTCGTACGATATCTTGATCAAATGATGAGATAATAATAGACGGCAGCGGTTATCCGGATTAACGGCATATTTAATCCGAGTAAAATACAAACCTGACAGACGGGAGTATTGCGGATTACGTAAACAGCTGATTGTTGTTTTATTAGGTTTGCTCACTTACATTACTATCACTATCAATTTCTGTCATCTGTTACTTTCGATATGAGAAAATGTATGTATATAGGAAGTACGCGAACTGAAAACTATCAAAAACTTATAAATTGACATTCACCGTTCGTAATTGACGGCTGGATTTATTTGTTCGCCTACGCTTTTTGCTGCAACTAGCCACCGACGTAGCGTACGTACGTACCGCCCGTACGTAAGAACATACAAAATTGCATTGATTTTCTCCGCTCCGAGCAACGTCTACGTCACCGTCATACGGTGGTGAGTTTTCGTTAACACGACATTCCCATAAGATAGGTCGTGTCAGCTGACACGTTCTACGTTTTTACGTCGGTGGCTAGTTGCAGCATTTCATGTGAACATTTGTTGAAAGTTTATTGTTAGCGAACACACATATGGTTTTGTAAGTTGAATCGAGAAAAAATTCACAATAGAAAACAGCTGTTAATTTTCAGCAGTGTTGCCATCGGAAATTGCCCTAATCCTCTTTAATTTAGAGGATTAAATGGTAGAGCTCATGCGGATTAGCTGCAGTTAATGCCCGAGTTAATTCGGAATTAATCCGGATTAACGCTGCCGCCTG
Source organism: Megamerina dolium (assembly GCA_963854835.1). Taxonomy (NCBI): domain Eukaryota; kingdom Metazoa; phylum Arthropoda; class Insecta; order Diptera; family Megamerinidae; genus Megamerina; species Megamerina dolium. The sequence goes on along the minus strand of OY978528.1, from coordinate 44,171,919 downwards.
TCAGGGCTATAATTCGACAATATTTTGCATGAGACCACTAATAAAGGGGACCTTAGATCAAGGGGACGGATGTGATTAAATATTAACTGCCCTCACACACCAAACAAGCAAAGGAATTTAAATCAAAATTTTTAAAAGCGTTTATTACTAACTTAGTCTTCCATTTATATGAACTATATTTGATACAAGAATTAATTTCAAGTAACTCCCATACAAACTAAAGTATGGGTAAAGTAAACTTTCATAACTTACTTAATCCGCTATCTACGAAAACTATATTTGGCACGTACATTAGTACTAGAGTGGAATTGAACCCCCCAAGAAATTAACTTATTATCCTTCATCTATGCAAACGATATTGGGCATATAGATTAATATTGGAGGAGGAATTAACGCACAAGAAATTGATGTACCACACCCACTATTTTAGATAGCTTCCATATAAAGTAACATAATACATGTTTTTGCTGCTTTAGACTGGCGTGACTTACTTAATCTTTAGTCTATGAAAACCATCTTCGATATGTATTTAATATGGATTTAAGTAGAATTCACCTCGTATGAAATAATATAATATATATGTGATATACTAATATATATCACATTTGGAGTGTGTTGAAAAATGCACTCTATTGAATTCGTATTTTTTTTTATTTTATTGAATTCGTAATAATTTCTTTTTTTGAATATATGCTTGTCTACATATCTTGGTATATGGTATATAATCTTAAACTTTCAAATTTTTGTTTAGAATGCAACAAAAAGTTATATATTTAATATAGCCACTTAGTTATCGACCGCTCTGACGAACAACTAATTATAACCATAAATAAACACATTGTTGAAAGTCTTCCTCCTATACCCCAAAAAACAATGATAGTTATCTACCGCTCTGACGAACAACTAATTATAACCATAACTAAACACATTGTTAAAAGTCTTCCTATACCCCAAAAAACAATCATAGTAGAAATGATAAAACAGCATTTGTATATATACAAAATATTAGGTAGCTAAATAAATCCTTTTTAATTGTATTATATTTATGTTTATTACTATTATCATTTTTTTTTTAATTTCGTTTATATGTATATTCAATTCGTTGCACAAATGCCATATGTGACTAAACTTAAAGAACTATTTTAAATAACTATGAATATGTTGGATTATATGTATTAATTATAATATACATTTCATTACTGGTATTGGGAATATGTATTTACATACAAGCTTCTATTTATTTTTGACTTGCTTTTTCTTTCTCCTTTTATTTTTTCTATTTGATACATTTCTTCCAGTACTTATGGTGATTTAAAAAAATATTCCATACAAATAACATATATTACACATAAAATTAATAACATTTTTATTTTGAACTCATCTCTTTTAGATTGTATTGTGATATTTTACTTTCTTTTGAGTTCAAGTTTATCTTAGGAATCATTTTAAATTATCTTGATTATTTTCGTTGATTAAGTTTCATTTCATTTAAAGCTAGTTAGTTACATATGCATTTTGTTACTTTTTTATTTTGATTGATTATATTCATCAAAATTATATTTTTATTTACAAATTGGAGTCTTTTGCCTTAAACTTATACAAATTCGTATTCTAAGACAAAGCATTATCTATGATTAGCGATTTTTATATGATAATTTCAGAAGGAATACTTATACTTATTTGCCTAATTAAAACAAATCTATTAACTATACTACAAAATTAATTATAATATGTTTTGGATATAAGCAAGTCTTTTATATGTGTGTTTATGTGTGATTTGAAAAGAAAAACGAAGCAAATACAAACGCAAGAGCAAATACAAACACAAAACGAATAAACAAATAAAAATGAAACGAAAATTCAAAAATTGCATACAAAACACAATCAATGGACACTGAAATCACAATTCAGTGGAATATTCCTCCGCATTGACTGTAAATTTACGCCAGCAAATATGTTCAATACTACCATTTGCCGAAGGCGGTGGTAATTTGGCACCACCGATGCTGATAACCGAGTTTCGATTATTCTCAGCGACCACGGCTAAACTGGAATTTGACGCCCGCTTAGCATATGCCTGGCCTGCGGCACTATTACCATTCAAGTGTTGTACATTATGGGCTCTAACGAGTGGATTACGAGAGGCACCACCTCCACCGCCATCACCATAAGTTATTGATTCATTGGATGGTGTGATTTCAATGCGCGTTGCATGTTGACCACCACCACCATCCGAGAGTCGCCTAATATAAACGACCTCACGATGTTTCTCCATTGTAGTAGCAGCCATTTGTGGCGGTGCAGGATGTTTAGCTCGTTCCTTTGTATGGATGATATGGTGCTGTATCGGTCCAGCTGTCCGCTGTTGTGACATTGCTGCTGCTGGTGCTGGTGGTGGATATTCCGCACGTGAACGATGCGAAAGTCTGAATGGTTTGCCATCGTTGGCATGAAATGGCACAAATTGTTGCGAAACACCGGGAAATTTCTCAACGCTAATATCTTCTTCAATCGCCGAATCGCCAAACATCGAGCCGCTGTAATTCGGTGAACTATTACCAGGTGTTGAACTTTTCCAATTCGACTGTGTCGTCTCATGACCATTTGCGTACTTATTCGGCGTAGAGTATTGACCCTTCTTAATCGAATGTGTATATTCACGCGTGCCACGACGCCGCAGTGTGAAATCACGTCTTCCGGTATCCTGACACACTGAACGCCATTGCTTCCACGCATGCCGAGCCAACGGATCAGCTGGTCCCCATTCTTTTGCTGATTTCGATGCTTCACATATCATGCCGAAGAAATTATACTCTACTTGACGAAAGATCTGTATACACGCAATAATAAAGATGATCGCCAAAGTCATAAGAATTGGTGCCCAGCGTGGCATATATTCGGCCAACAGATCGTATTGATCGTCATCCGAACACCACCACACCAACAAGCCTGTCAATATAGTCGGGCAAATACACCACAGACTCATCCAGCCTTTGAAAATCGGACGTCCAATTGAGAACTCCAAGTCTGTGTAAATATTTTTGACGCCATAGATCCATGTGATTGCAATCAGCTCGAATATCAAAGCCGAAATGATTATTGTGCCGACAATGCGTGTATCCAAGATACGAGCAATAATGAATTTAGGAGCCGACAGCGAAATAATGGACATCACCATCGCCACCAGACATATCACATAATTCGGATGACGTGGTACTAAGCGGGTCGATGTATAAATAGCAACTGTTAGTGATACCATCGCCGATATGAGAATTAGTACATAGACAAGAATCGGTGCAACTTTAACCAGTAAATTCCTCAACGGTCTCTCCGATATGACATGATCGTATATTGCTGTCAATGGTTTTATTTCCTCAATCATATGACCATCATTGGCAGCATGATCAAATTGTACCATAAATAAGGTTACCGCAATTGCATTCACCAGCAAGTTAAAACATAAATAGACCACAGAAGTTCGTACTGCATCTCCTTTATACAGGAATTTTCCAGTGAGCATTGGTAGCGCGCCACATCCACAATTAGTTGCAAAAAGTACTTGCATCAGAGCATTAAACCAGACTCTGCTGTCGGTAAGTAGTAGAGAATCGAATGGCCACAACTCTGGAAAGTATGATTGCTGCAATGAATTGCGCACCTCCCAACCGGTCAAGCAGCACAGCATTAGAAATCCGAATAGACCAAAAAAGAACGTGCTACGTCGCAATATTTTGCAGTTGTGTGTGCTGGAATTGGATGAAAAAGAAACAAGTTTATAAGAAAGTTTATTAAAAATATATTTTCGGACATATTATATATAATTTATGATATTTTAATTAATTAATTAATATTTACTATAAAAGAGTATAAAATTAAGAGATAATAATTAATAATAATTAATTAATCAATAAATATTAATTGAGTTTACGTATTGAACAAATAATATTTAATCTTTTAAAATTGCTCATTTATTTCCTTTATTAGTCAATCTATTTACGGATATACACCTGAAATGTCCGGTCCCTTTATAGGGAGGGTGCCTCTATCCAGCTGGTTGATGTCCTCCTTTTTTTTTATTTATTTAAGAGTCTACGAGATCTTGTCTCACATTTCACGCCTGTGAACGAACGGCTGGCCACAATCCGCATCAAGGCAAAATTCTTTAACATTAGACTTATATGTGCCCACGCCCCGACGGATGAGAAAGACAATGTGATCAAGGACAGCTTCTTTCTGAGCCTCGAAGAAGCTTACGACCGCTGCCCCCGCTAAAAAAAAAAAATAAATATGTAGCACTTAAAGCCCCAAAGGGCTCATTGGCCGAGCTGTTGTGCGTCTTAAATTTTGGACAGTATTAGAATGGACCTACTTATTTTAGCCGGTTCCGAACGGCAGAACACTTGTGACATCACTTTTTCTGAGCTTTGTCACAGAGTTCTTTTTAGAAGCTTTTTCATGGCAAGTTGTTACTGTCGGAAGAATTGCCAATTGCTTGCCGACAGGTGGGTACCATTCGAAAGAAAAATCTTTTCGATATAAAATTTGTTATGCATCAGCCGGGTATTGAACCACGACCTACAGATCAGAAGGCGAACACACTAACCACTGAGCTACGGCACCCACCCGCTGCCCCGGCTACGATATCAAAATCGCGTTTGGCGACTTTAATGCCAGGGTGGACAAGGAAGGTATCTTTGGTCTAACTGTCGGAAAATTCAGCCTCCACCAGAACACCTCCGATAACGATATGAGGCTAATCGACTTCGCTGCAGTACGAAACATGGTAATTGGTGGTGCTAGATTCCAGCATCTCGACATCCAAAAAGCGACATGGCTCCAGATCAACGAACAAGAAACCAAATTGATCATGTGGTGATTGACGGAAGGCATGCTTCCAGTGTGATGGACGTGAAATCGATCCGTGGTGCCAAGATCAACTCGGATCAGTACCTTCGGTTTCGGAAGAACACGCTTTAGGTAAGAAGGTGTTGTATTCGGAACCCGCTGGAGGACGACGCAGAAGAGGAAGACCTAACCTCCGGTGGAAAGACCAAGTACTGGAGAACCTGAAGGCGCTTGGAATTTCTAACTGGCGCCAGCTAGCGAAGAACAGAGATGGCTGGCGAAGCATGTTATTTTCAGCCTAAATTGATATTCGGTTGTTATGGCCACATAAGTAAGTAAGTAAGTTTTGCAATAATGTAATTGTATCAAGATGATTGAAAAAATGTTTAGAAAATATATCGACATTACTGAAAAACATATTACAAAAATGTATTCAAAAATATCTACCACAATGTTTTCCATAAAATTTCTCTATTTCTGTAAAAAATTTTTGATATTAATACACTGCACTGTTGAACATTTGTTAAATCCGCCTAAAGGAGGCTAAGCTTCAATTGCTTCAATGCGGTCAACAGTTGATTTTATACATATATACTTTCACATTAGTCATCTTAAATTTTTTCCATTTCAAACAAAGATTAGTCATTTATAGGGTTAAACTTCTTCGTATTGGAGTGTATATACTAAAGGCGTACTTTTACAACAACAACAAAAAAAGAAAGAAAAAATAACAAAACAATAAAAACCGCATTTCAGAATTAATTTTTAATACAATTAATTATTATATGCACTAAATAGAATTATACATATCTGGAATAACTTGATAAGCAGATTTTATAAATTATAAAATAATGTGGCTTCATCTTCATCATTCGAAACAGAGGGAAACAATCAAGTTAAATGCTATATAAATCTACTTCATATGAATGTATGTACATATAAATGATTAGATGTATCAGTTTAATTTAATTACATGATTATTAGTCATACTCTCAATGCCAAATATAGGTAGTTTTTTGACACGCGTCACCTACCATCAACTTGATCAAATATCCAAATTAAAAATAGATTTACCTTTTTAATGAAACTAACGATCATCGACCTACGCATATTTAATAGAAATAATCATCTTCACCATCATCACCATCATCATCATTATCATAATTATAATTGGCATTAGCATTTGAAACTTACCACAACATTACTACAATCCAAATGCTTATTAGACCGATTGACAACAAACCAAAATAAAATGGATTCTCCCAGAATGGTTTGAGAAATGTTTTCTGTAAACATTCCTGACCGCTATTGCCAATCCATTCATAGCGACGCTAAGAAAAAACAAATATCGAATTAAATAAATTAGCTAAGTACATATCAATAGACAATTAAATTTACTCTTCAATTGATTAATGATCATTGTATAAGAGTATGCATATTTGAACAATTAATTATTATTGTATTGTAGTAACACCAACATTTGCTGAGCATTGAATGTGGAATAATGTAGTTAATACGAACCTCTTCATTATCGTTGAATATTTTTAAATTTCCACACTCCCGGAATGGTAGCGTATTGAATAGAAGCATGCCAATATACCCCAATGCGATGACCGCTTGTAGTGATACCCAAATCGTAGAGACCCATGATGCGAAACGACTAATTATGCAGGCGCCTGTAATTAAATACATAGAATGAATATTGTATTGATAAACACATGATAATCAGATTTTAAAAGTGAATTTAAGCAAATATGGGTGTGTGTCTACAGATTCTAAGAAAATCAACTAAACCGGTGTTACCATTTTACTACTACTCTTTTACTTCCTGACTTCCTTTCATTGTATCTCTTAAATTGTTTGCTATTTATTTTTATTGATTTCCTCAAAAACAAAAACTTATTAGATAAACTTTGTTAATTAATAGACTCGTTGTCATATTTCCTAGTATGTAGATTAACATTTTCGCACCAAAAATCGAGCATCTTGTCACATTGTCATATCAAAAATATTTCATTTAAAAAATAGCAATTTTTTTTTCATGATGCATTATTATAACTAATATATGTATATAAAATACATACGTGTATGAATGAAGCTCATTAATTCATGGCTATTTTTGCTACAAGCAGATATATCAATCCAATCCAGCCAGCCAATTGTCTCTGAGTGTGTGTGTGTAAAACATAAAAGGTAGATGTATACAACAATAAAACCGAAATATTTCTACAATATTTAATGCCAAAGGCCAGTATAAAAATATTTTAAATGTATATCTTTATTGCTGTTTTTGTTGTTTTTAAGAATAACATGTCTGATCATAAATTATGGGGTGTTTAAATGTATAACATAATAGCCGAAAATCAGTATCAATCAGTATCAGCCGAATATCAGTATCAATAAATTAAAATATAAAACAATCAATCTACATATTTATGAATTTCAATATACCTGAAGCTACATGTATAAAAATTTAAAAGATACCTACTCGTACATATCAATAAATATAGACACCTTTTGTTGTTTTTATTTATCGAAGATATACAAGTTAAAAATATGTGACATACGTAAAGATCCGGCTCATATGTCAATCAAATATCACAAAATTCTCCAGACATCTTTATATTTGCACTTGTACATCAAATGTACAAATTAATACTGTTAGATTATTCTAATGTGTCTAATGTAATTAATGTGCAGGCTAAGCAAAGCAAATACAGCATTTGACCGGCTAAAATCAGTATGGGCAAATTCCCAAATATCCAGACGCACGAAATTACGAATATTCTCCGCATGTGTGAAATCGACACTACGGTACGGAAGTGAAACATGTCTGATCTTGAACTCCATCACGCAGAGACTGCAAGCTTTCGTCAACAAGTGTTTGAGGATCATTTGTAGAATTTTCTGGCCTAACGCTATGTCACTCAGTATGAGCCCATACTGATCCAGATTAAGCGTAGAAAGTGGCGCTGGATTGGCCACACGCTAAGAAAGCAGCCAGATAGCATCACGCGAATATCGCTTGGGTGGAACCCGTAAGGGAGCAGAGGCCGCGGACGACCAAGAAACACCTGGAGACGATCAACATTAGGTGAGTTAGCTGCTGCCGGCATCACTTGGGAAGGCGCTAGATCAACTGCCTAAAACCGTGTGCGATGGAGAAGCCTTGTGGAGGCCCTATGCTCCAATTAGGAGTTTAAAGGAAAAAAAATGTAATTAATGTGTAATTAATATTTTTAGCATAAAAATATTAATTCCGGTTCCACGTGGAACCGGAATTGTTGTTTAGTTTTGATTCGATTATTATAATTGATATACTATTTATAATATGTTATATGTAGTTGTTAGGATATATATGTTTACACACACGTATGAACATATTGGCAAGTACTCATAGTCAAAATAAAAGTAAAGTTTAAAGATAGCAAAGACATTTTAACAGATTTATGTATGATAAATGTGTGAAAAGAAATCGATCCAATCTTTAAAATATACTTTATTTTGACTATGAGCACACCCCAGTTTATATTGTATAAAAATAAAAAGGGTTATTATCCGCACTCTGTTTTTTCTAATTTGTATTCAGAATAAAATTAATGTACGAAAAAATGTAGTTTTGCAAATGAACAAATTAAATCAAAATAGCCTTAGATTTGGCGCAATTCAACATATTTATGCCCGGCACCCGTAGAAGTATGTAAAAAGTCGGAGGACCACACCCATTTTCTCAAATATTGATGTTGTAAATATATGAAAAATTGTGGTTGTAATACAGCAATTTTCTGGTAAACTTAGCAGATTGTAGCAATGAATTTGTACAGGGCTACACTGAGTAATGAACGTGGCTCGCCTGTATCTTTCAAAAGGTTTCTACCTAGAATATTAATCTACATACTATATATGGTTGTCTTAGATAGATAAAATTATGAAAGCTGAGACAGTTTATATATTGTATTTTATAATTTTCCCTGATTTTGTATGGAAACTAAAAAAATTAGTAATCCTGACACACACATTTCTTCCGAGCGAGGTAAATTCGTGCTAAAATATTATACTTTTGTACTACATTAATGTCGAAAATTGTTTGAAATTATGCCAATGTTTTTTAATGCGTTTTGTATGCAATCTGTTCTCAATTTTGCAAATTTTTTTTTATTTTTTTTTTTATTTTTGTGAAAATGTTTGCAATAATACCGAAAATCTACTTTTATACATTTTTTGCTTCGACATTCATAAATTCCACTTTCTATAATTAATAGAGACTTTTGGTTTTATTTCAATATTTTTTGCAATAATGTCGAAACATTTTTTTCGACATTAATTCATTAACATTATAAACATTATTGTTATTAACATATACAGTGCAACAAATACTGTGTAAATTAAAAACAGCGAAAATGTGTGCAAAATCCGAAGTTAACCTCTGTGATTGCTTCGTGTCGACTTGGCCATTGATCGATCATACGGTACCTACCCTAATACCCTAATTCTTGATGAGTAACACTCTAATTCTTGAACAGATGATCAGAATGAACAGTTGAAATCAACTATGGAGCCGACAATGATCATGTATATATTTATGTCCCTATTATTAGGGACATAAATATATACTCAGCTCAGCCGTAGCTCAGTGGTTAGTGTGTTCGCCTTCTGATCTGTAGGTCGTGGTTCAATACCCGGCTGATGCATAAAAAATTTAATATCGAAAAGATTTTTCTTTCGAACGGTACCTACCTGTCGGCAAGCAATTGGCAATTCTTCCGACAGTAACAACTTGCCATGAACAAGCTTCTAAAAAGAACTCTGTGACAAAGCTCAGAAAAAGTGATGTCACAAGTGTTCTGCCGTTCGGAACCGGCTAAAATAAGTAGGTCCATTCTAATACTGTCCAAAATTTAAGACGCACAACAGTAATGGAAGAGAAGCTCGGCCAATGAGCCCTTTGGGGCTTTAAGTGCCACATATTTATTTTTTTTTTTTTATTTTTATTATTAGATATATCCGAATTTTCCTTCAATTGGTTAAAAATTTTAACCGAAATGAATATAACTTTGTGCTTAGGTGCAGGATATATAAATCAAATTGTTGGTAAAATTTCCATTTTTATCAAAGAACACGAAAAATTAAAATGTTACAATATATCGGATATGAATTAAGGAATTATGACTACTCACAAATACTGCTTGTAAAGTTGTCAAATCTGTAACATGATTAGAATTTAGCTACACCACATCATCAAAAGGGATGCACTTATAGTCCGATTACACAAAAATTTTAAATAATTGATAATAATTATATATTTCGTTGAAATGGATGTGCGAATGTTGCCTCATAAATTATGGCGCGTATTCATAGTTAAAATTAAGTTCCAACTTATGACAATTTTCACATAACAAAATCTGTCAAAAAGCCGATTAATTGATTCATGTTACACATACGACCCCGATCGTACCGAATGCACCTGCACTCATGTATTCTAGACTGTTATACTCATCAGCTAGGTTTCTTGTGGTTATTCGAGCCGTTAGTAAAAATGTTTCTTTTTACTTGAATTACGAATAATTTTAATATTATTTAATACATTAAATTTAAAAATAGTTTTTTAATAAGTATTGCAGAATTTTTATAACAAATATCTTTCAAGCAGAGCTGTTAATATGACATGTATTTAAATTCAATAAACGTATATTTCTCTTAGTTGTGATGTTGCATTATGACATTTTTCAATGTATTTCAATTCGTCATTGTTCACATGTTATTTATAATTAGAATGTGTGACGTGAACAGTCCGGAAATATTTTATTATTCATTATTCATTTGCAAATAAATAACAATTAACCGAAAACAAAAAAATACTTTCCAATTGGTGCAGAAATCAACAAAAAGATAGGTGATCACCAAATTGTATTCCGGCAATTGTTGTTGTTGTTTGTTTGTTTGAGATATTTTTTTTATTTATTTGTATGTTATTTGAAATTTTATTTTTGTTGAGTAATTTTTCTTGTTGACTTTTGCTATTCATGCCATATATTTGGTTGTTGTTGTTATCTTTCTGCTTTGACTCATTTTTGATTAATTTTATTCTCTGATGAAAATTTGTTTCTGAAATATCTATTGGTTGTTGTTTTTTAGTTTTTGGTTTTTTACATATCGAGTAGTAGTATGTATGTATTTTTTATGTATGTGTATATGTTTTCATTTTTATTTTCATATTTTTTCATTCAAATCGCTCAAATCTTCTCTCACAACATTGGTTGAGTACAGTGAGTATCCCAAAGGTAGGTACATCAGAAAGGACAGAGTGTCAATATACATGTTGTTATATGATTATGATGACGGGAAGTATGAATGGATATATGCTTTTGTCGATTGGATTGATAGGGGAGAGAGTGTGAGAGATAGAGAGTATTGATTATGTGTATGTAATGCTTGCGCTTTTAGATGTCTTCGTGTATATGTATGTGTGTAAATTGTGACACGTGCACAAACACACTATTTTAGCGTATATACAATTTTTGATCAGACATTTTTATCAGAATCACAACTCATCACACAGACTACTTGCTAATCAATCACCACTATATCTAACTACACACAATCCACCAATCACCACCAACCAAAACCAAACTAAATCCAATACTACAACTTCCACATTCAATCAGAATGTCCACAAACCACCCAGCAGCAGTCTTCAGTTAACACTACTGGTCTACTACACTGACACATCACAACGAGAGAGAGAGGGAAGAAATTGTGCGACAAATTTTTCTGCTTCTTATTCCTACTTTTACTGCCTTATGATTCTTCATTTCCATTACGGGCAACACACAACAAACGTGACTCACAAATGGAAGGATCAACACTTTACCTTAAATGACTATGGTTAGAGTTGTTGTTATTGTTGGTTATGTGTGTAATGTCAGTCAACTCTGTGTTTGTTGCTTCTGTTATATTATGAGAAAGGCTGAGGAGATTATGCCTTGTGCCTTAATCTCTTACTTTGCTAATAGGGTATTATGTTCTTGAATCAAATTTTTTGAGATTACGAAATAGAATTATACTTCTTGTTGGTTGTTGTTGTTATTAGTTATATCTAATTAACCGCATTAATAAATTTTTGCATAGAAAATGTGGAATATGATATTTAATTCGTTTGCTGTTGTTGTTGGTTGTTGACACAATTTCATTTGGAAAATGGGGAATGTGTCCAACCGTATTCGATTGCGGAATACCAGACCACCCAATAGTATGCATTTCTGATATTCTATTTATTTGGCATTCTAACGAAATCCTAACTGAGAATTACTGCTTGCATCATCTTCATAAAGGATATGTGGATTGTGTAACGAATGAAAAAGTTTATTTTCAGTGGGCTGATGGGTGTGGAAAGGTATGATACTGACAGAATCAATTTTGCGATTGCATCCATAAAGAATGTTGCATGCAAGATAAGAGATGCTGTATATGTAGACGTGTATTGAAAGCTTTTTTGAGGCAAGCGCACTCTATGGTACTTGCCGTTGAATGTCTGTACGTAGAACGCAAAAAAAGCATTTAAATGGGATTGCTTTGCTTATTATCTTATATTCAATATTTGGCGTAAGTGCGTGTGGAATGTTGCATGTAGTACGGATGCTGCTTATGTATAATATATATTGAACTTCGAACATAAGCTTTTGCTGTTGCAAGTTTATTTTGCAACTTTATTCCACCTTTTTCGGACCAACACGCGACTTTGAAGGCTTTAATTTCAGAGTCGATAATATGCTAATATGCACATTAACAACTATCAACTAAACACCATTCAACGCAACTAAATTTGACAATTTTATTCATATACAAGTTGACTAAAAATTACTGTATTCAATAAATGCAAGATGTAAAATATTTATAGATATAATGAGTACTTCTTTTAATCATCGTAGCTTAAATTGTATTGCATAGAATGAATTAATGAATTAACATTTTGTGATGTTTACAATAACTCTGAATTTTTTCTTAATGAAGGAAATTTAAATAGAGTGGGAAAAATGTATTATTGCAAAAATTGTTACAAAATTGTTTTGTCGACATTGTTTCAATTTATTCGAATATTACTGAAAATTTTTTTTTTTTATTCAACATAATAAAATAAATTATTACGAATTATAATACAATATGTTAGTTTGATGCGACTAGACTATACTAACAAGCACTTTGTATTAAATTATTATTAGAATAATTATCAAGGTGCCATACCGGGTGACATTATTGGACTACCTGACAAGGTCAGCAGGTTTCGTGTGTTTTAGTCTTCCCACAGGATTAGCAGAATTAACGAGTTTTACAACTTCTTCATTAGTGTGCTGATTTAGTTTAACTGCGTGAGCTATAGCAATTTTTTTAATCATCTCTTCTACTGTTTCTACGGCTAGATCGCGGTGTAGATCTGAAGAACGGACATACCAAGGAGCATTTACATCTCAGTATTTTGTTCTGAAATCGTTGTATTTTCATTTTATTACTTTTGCCGGTACAACCCCCCAGCTGGATACCATAAGAAGATATCCGTCTGAGGACTTGTTGTAAATCAAAAATTTATTATGTGTGGATAGGACTGAGTGCTTACCAATAAGACACTGCAATCGTTTGAACTTTTTATCTAACTTAACTTTTTTCGGAAATTAGTGTATTAGAAGTGAGAGGTATCAATTATCCCTTTAGATGCGCTCTGTTTTTATAACAATATCAATTTTGAAGACACCCCCTAAGGGTTCGGAAAATCGTTGGGGGGAAGCCATTACGTTAGTCGCTAATTTTTAGGTCCCCACTAGGGTGCCGTAGCTCAGTGGTTAGTGTGTTCAATCCCCGGCTGAAGTATAACAAAAATTAATATCGAAAAGATTTTTCTTTCGAACGGTACCCACCTGCCGGCAAGAATTGGCAATTCTTCCGGCAGTAACAATTTTGCCGAAAATGACAAAAATTTGCCTAAAAAGAGCTCTGTGACAAAACTAAGTTAAAGTTCGGAACCGGCTAATATAAGTAGGTCACTTCTAATGCTGACAAATTTAACACGCACAACAGTATTGGAAGAGAAGCTCGGTGGTATTATAATGGGCCTTTCTGGCCTAAGTGTGTCGTCTCAGAGAGAGGGCAGCTATGTAACCTAACCATTACCTAACCTAGGTCCCCACAAGGAGTGGTGGTAAGGGCAAAGTAGGTTCTGCATAAATATTGGAGATCAGAAATGAGCTGTTTTTATATAAACATCAATTTTGTAGAGGGCTTCCCTAAGGGGTGGAAATAGGGGGTAAGTATGTTCAGGGAAAATGTTTGGGAGAAAAAATCAATGAGCTTCGGTATTACATTTCACCTCTCCAGAAGCGATCAATCAGCTGGGTTATTCTCCAATTTTTAAATATTTTATGTTCATTATGTAGGAGAGCCCCCGTAAAGGGTGAAGATAGGGGATAAGTATGTTCAGAAAAAATGTAGAAAGAAAAAAATAATGAGGCCCGGTCATATATTTTACCTCTGTACACAATTGCGGCGTTGTTTGATAATTTTCCTACAACTTGTTTGAACTTGAAGCTCGAGTGAGCGTAACTAGTCCCCATCCCTTAACTAATATTTTTTTTGCTTTAGCATTTTTTATGGAATATCAACAAACTATACCATTTAAACTTCCACAAACAATAATATCTACGAGAGATTATATATACGTTTTCATTTGATATGAACTTTTGAAATCCATAAAATTATTGTCACAAAAATGGAATTTCTTTCCCACGTTACTGTATCACTATAGTTACGTGCCAGAGCTGTAAAAAAATTGAATCATTACGGTATTCACTCACCCTTAATTTATTTAAAAGCTGCATCAGCAAAAGCTTAAAATTATCACATTTTTCCATTCAGTAAAAAGTGGGACTTGAAAAATATCAATCCCATTCTTGCTAGGCTTAAAAATGTGATGAATTCATTCAATATTATAATTCTCTTAAACTTTGAAATACTGGAAATTTTATTATTTACTATCATGAAAATCATAGCTACTTTTGAACAAAACCCATGGTATTATTATGGAGGTAGAGCAACTACAAAAAATTCATCTTGGCTACGCCATATAATGTCAGAAGCTGGCTTCTTATAGTGTCAAGCTAGTGTGTTTCTTGTATCCTTTTCAAATTCTTCTTCTTATTTTCCCATGTGTTTGTTTATTGTTTTATTTACTTTCTCATCTTCATTCTTGAGAACTCTCCGCAATGGCTCTACCTTGTGTTATTATACCATGACAAAACCAATTAGCTGTTATTATTCACATAAATAAACGAATTGTAGTTTATAAATTGTGATTCGTTATCGTGCGACTTCTTCAATCTTATTATGGAGAAAATAATACGAGCTGCTGATCTACGACATAATGGCACTATCTTCAACAAAAGTGCCATGCTGTTAGCGTATGCCGACGATATTGACATAATCGGCATGAACACGCGAGCAGTCAGTGCAGCATTCTCAGAGTTGGAAAGAGAGTCGCGTCGGATGGGTCTCACGGTGAACGAGGTCAAGACGAAGTATCTAGTGTCAACAAACAAAGAGTCCCGGCATCTTGGACAGCACGTCACTGTTGACAACTACGCTTTTGAAGTAGTAAGGGACTTTGTCTATCTTGGAACCAGCATTAACAGCAGTAATGACGTCAGCTTGGAGATCATGCGTAGGATAACTCTTGCTAACAGGTGTTACTTTGGGCTGAGTAAGCAATTGAGAAGTCGAGCCCTCTCTCGTAGAACGAAAACTACACTCTACAAGTCTCTCATCATGCCTGTCCTAACATATGGCGCTGAATCCTGGACAATTTCCACCTCCGATCAGCGAATGCTTGGAGTTTTCGAGAGAAAAGTCCTACGCAAGATCTTTGGACCTATTTGCGTTGGTGGCGAGTACCGAATAAGGTACAACCATGAGCTAGCTGTACGAGCTGTATGCCGATATTGACATAGTAAAGCGCATCGAAATCTAGCGGCTGCGCTGGCTAGGTCATGTCGAGCGAATGGAAGAACACTCTCCAGCTAAGAAGGTGTTATATTCGGAACCCGCTGGAGGACGCCGCAGAAGAGGAAGACCAAACCTCCGGTGGAAAGACCAAGTACTGGAGAACCTGACGGCGCTTGGAATTTCTAACTGGCGCCAGCTAGCGAAGAACAGAGATGGCTGGCGAAACATGTTATTTTCGGCCTAAATCGATATTCGGTTGTTATGGCCACATAAGAAGAAGAAGAAGTTTATAAATTGTTGGTTTTGAAATGTTTATAAGGTTGGTTGTTTGAGGTATTTAATTGGTTTGTTGCGTTTCTCAAATTGGTTTCAAAACGCAAACATACATGTGAGCATATTTGAATATATAATAATAGTATTTGATAAATTTTACAGTAAACGATCTGATTAAAGGCAGTACGGCGATTTCCACTTTCTTTTGAAAACATTTTTAAATTTATGTCACAAGAGTCACTTTGAAGAAATTTACGTTTGATCATCATATATCTACGCATTATACGTAAATATGAGCTGTTGTGCGTGTTAAATTTTGGACAGTATTAGAAGGGACCTACTTATTTTAGCTGGATCCGAACGGCAGAACCCTTGTGACATCACTTTTTCTGAGCTTTGTCACAGAGTTCTTTTAGAAGCTTTTTCATGGCAAGTTGTTACTGTCGGAAGAATTGCCAATTGCTTGCCGACAGGTGGGTACCGTTCGAAAGAAAAATCTTTTCGATATTAAATTTGTTATGCATGAGCCGGGGATTGAACCACGACCTACAGATCAGAAATCCAACACATTAACCACTGAGCCACGGCACCCATATGAGTATATGTCCGTAAAATTCTTGAAGGAGGTCAAACTACTAGGAACAAACATGCTAGTCGTTACTTCTCAATTTATTAAAAAGATTACGAACGAACAAACAAAAAAATTGTAATACGAAATAAAACTTCTATAATTTTTAGCAGTTAATACTTTCTTTATATTTAATATAAGCCAATGGCAACACAGAAATGAAAGATTCATCAACCATACAGATTTTTTGTAAACAACAAAATGCTTCTTCTTCGCTGTCAGCTTGCTACTGAATGGATATCGGCACTCCCATTCTTTTTAGGCTGCAGCCATCTGCTGCTGCATTCATCAAAATTTCAATTCTGTGTGAATTCTTTAGGTTTTTTAATTCATGAATTGAAAACGATTAGAACTCATTCATTTTTATCAGCCTAAAGGCTTCACATACTGAATGCTAGAAAAAAAGGATTTCTCTTTTCAAAATTTAAATAAAATAATTTAAAGTGAAAATGACTTCACACTTTTACAGCTCTGATACGTACTACAGACTTTCAAGAATATCTTTACACTCACAAACAATTGATTCCACATATAGATGGCATCTTGTCACAAATTAATTTAAAAGTCAAAGCATACTTCTAGGGGTAATAAAAAATATAAACATCATCAACACATTTCCTCGCATACAAAAATCCACACTCGCATTGATAAAATACATACCTTTAAATATAGGCGATGCACGCCATGTATGAGCTGCTCCTTGTCCCAAAAACTGTCCCACTGAGATTTCCAATAGAATTATTGGTAAACCGACTAGAAACAATAATATGACATATGGTATTAGATACGCTGAACCATATTTATCCAATTCACGTGGGAAACGAACAATATTCGCATAGGTGACATTCAAGCAGATGCATAGAACAATACCACGGAATATGGAACATTTTGTCTGTAAAAAAAAATTGAAAAATAAAGATAAAAAAATATTTCCTAGCATTATTTTAAACAATAAATAAAAGAAAAACATAATTTTCACTACGATAATGAAATAATGCCAAATGATAATGATGCTGTACAATGGACATGATTACAAATAACTAAAACGAAATAAAGTGGCTATTAAATAGATGTTTATACATCATTATTAAAATTTTGTTATTTTCATTATATGTATTCGTGTTGTCAAATCGCACCACAATAGTAACAAACACATAATTCACTATTGACAATAATAACTCTTTTTTTATTATTTTTTTTTTATACCCTGCATAATGCAATATACAAGGTATATTCATTTCGGTCAGATGTTTGTGTCCACTTGAAGGAATCTCCGGAGATATAGATATAGATATATATTCGTGATCAGCGTCGCTTAAATTTTCACTTTAATAATCTAGACAGACGGCAGCCTAATTCTGGATTACAGGCGCAATTAATCCGAATAAAATAATAAGCTGACAGACGGCAATATTGCGGATTAACTAAACGGCTGATTGCTGTTTTACTAGGTCAGCTCACTTACATTACTATCACTATCAATTTCTGGTATGTGTCACTCTCGATATGAGAAAAGCCACAAGAAGTACGTGAACTGAAATCCATCAGAAACTTGTAAATTGACATTCACCGTTCGTACTTGACAGCTGGATTTATTTGCTCGCCAACGCTTTTCATGTTGAAAACTGTTAACAATTGTTGAAAGTTTTTTATAAGCGAACACCTAATATTTTGTAAAATGGATCGAGAAAAATTCACAATATACACGTGGCTGGTTCGCACGATAACTTGAGTAAATATTCAGCTATTTTGACGACATTTGGCATAAGTAACCTATGATCCAAGGGTACGGAGGGGATTGATATTGGGCATGATCGGTCAATAGCCACGCCCACACCAAGCATTCAAAGCGACTAACGCCGGAATTTTCAAAATGTTTAATTTGCTATAACTCACTTAATGTACCATCTGGGACAACAATATTTGGCAAATAGAGTTATAATATAGTAGTATATAACCTTGCCAAAAATGGGCGAGCCACGAATACTTTTTATAGTAGCTCCCATACAGTGTCTGTACTTCTTTTAAATTGAAACACCTGTAACTTCTACAATATTCTGTCCAGAATAACCATCATTGACACTTAGATTAAAATGGCAGTCGGGGAAATAATATGGCAAAAGATCAGCGTGCCACGCCCACTTCTTATTGGGAGGGAATTTAAAAAATTTTAAGAGCTATAACTTATAAAATATTTAGCGTAGAACAACGAGATTTTAGGTATGGATTAGTAGTGTAAGAGCAATTAGGTTCACAGGAAATGGGCGCACCACGCCCACTATTTATAGTAGCCCCCATACAAAATGACTGAAATTCTTTTAAATTGTAACTTCGGCAATCTTCTGTCTAGAATAACCCCAATTGACACTTAGATTATTATAGTAGTCGAAAATAATTTGGCAGAAAATCAGAAGGCCATGCCTACTCCTTCTTGGGTCTCCCATACAAAGTTGCGGAAATTAAAAAAAAAAAATAACCGTCATAACTTGCAAACTATTCAGCGTAGCACAACCAGATTTAAAGGATGGATTAATATTGTAAGAGCAACTAGACTCACAGGAAATGGACTCGCCACGCCCACTGTTTATAGTAGCCCCCATACAAAGTGACCGAATTTATTTTAAATTGAAATAGCTGTAACTTCTGCATCCTTCTGTCTAGAATAATTATAATTAATACTTAGGTTAATATGGTAGTCGGAAATAAACTGGCAAAAAATCAGCGTGCCACGCCCACTTCTTATTGGGAGGGAATTTAAAAAATTTTGAGAGCTATAACTTATAAAATATTTAGCGTAGAACAACGATATTTAAGGTGTGGATTAGTATTGAAAAATTAATTGGATTTACAAAAAAGAGGTAAGCCACGCCCACTTTTTATATAGCTCCCATACTAAGCCTCGGAATTATCTTAAAAACCTCCTTTAAATTTTCCCTTTTAGAACCCTCATAACATACAAAGTACTTCGTCTAAGTAAACCATATTTCGGGTGTAAATTAGTAGTATATGCAAAAATTGTTTCCCAAAAAGTGGAAATAAAAGAAAAAGATAGATATTCGAGTAAATTTTTTATATATATATCTACATATGCAGGGTATAATTTGGTCGGCCCCAGCCAACTGTAATGTGATTTTTTTTCTTTCAAACAGTTGAGGTTAAGTTCATGGCGCTTCAGGGCGTTTACAATTCAATTGTTACTTCTTTTTTTTGTCGTTTCATGCACGATTACTGCATTAGTAATCGTGTATGTGTGCGTGCTATTGTTTTTAATCAAATTGATGATATTCGTATTATTACTACTGGTGTACATTTCATTTAATTGATTTTTTCTCTTTCTTTGCATTTTGGTTTAATGATTTTTATGTACATGCACATCATTTAAGTAAATACATTGCGGCTTCTTTTTCATACATACTTGGTATGAACATTTATGAAAATATTAATTAATTTCGAATTTTAACGGTTTCAACAAGTGAATATGAGAAAAACTTAATGAATTGTGTATTTATTACCCTACTCAAAATAAAAATGAAAGTTGTACCTGCATACGTACGTACGCTTAAGAAGTAAAAGTAAAATAAAATGGAAATTTCAAGAGGATCAAAATGATCAAGATATACATACAGTTTATTAAAAATGTGTTGTAGTCCATTGATAACAATCCCAAATAATCCAAAATGTACTAAAAAAATTAGGTTTATCAGATGGGGTATTGTAAAGCCAGCCGTGGCAGTCATTTGAATGATGTTGTGTCTCATTCTTAAATGAAAAGGTCCAATCTTCACCTTATAGCCGATTCTTATTCCAAACTTTAAATGGCCCACCCTGTACATACAGGGTTTTAATCCTAAACTTTTAGTGCTGTTGAAAATATATTTTTTCATTATATTTTTCTGTTACAAATGTGAAAACTACTATAAGTACCACATTTTAGTTCGATAGATTTATATTTTCGAGCTTAAAATATGAAAACATCTGTTCAGCAACATACTTTTGTATGGGAGGAAAGCATGGTTTCCTTTCATCCGATTTTGCTCAATTTTGAATATGTCTAGCAATTAGTAAATTAGTAAACAATCCAATTTCAGCTTGATATCTTCATGTTTTCAAGCGTCAAGTGCTCAACGTTCAACCACATCCTTTTATATGAGAAGCAGACGTGATTTTCATCCAATTCTCCTCATGTTCTGAATATATTTGCAGGTATCTCATTTCAGCTCGATATTTTCTCACGTTGTGTGGAAATATTTTATATAAGCATTAAATGTAATTTTCACCCGATTTCCTATACATAAACCCAGTTCGTTAGTAAAAATAATCTTATGTACAAACTTTCAGCTTAATAACTTTATAATTACGGCAGTTATCGTACAAACAGATAGACATGCATTGCTTAATTAATTGACTCAAATCGTGATTTTGATCCATAATATACAATATATTTTTTTTCCTGTCTATCATAACCGAAAGAACAATCTCCATTCCCTAGCCTTGATTTTGCAAGTATAGGGTATAACGAGTGTAGGGTATAATGATTTCGGACATATGTCGACTATGGTAGTGTGTGAGGTACATCACACAGGAGCACCAATTTACGACAACTCTTTTTAAACATTTGATGCACTCAATGTTACATCCCAATGATTCAATAGTCGTTAGCAGGTTAGCGTAAAAAATACATAATTTCAAAAAAGCCCACAAAAAATAGTGCAGAAATGTGAAATCAAATGATCTTCGAGGATATTTCTTCGGATTATCTTATCACCGCAGACTTTCTTAAAAAGATCGAGCAGTATGCCATGTCATTATGTATCGCTCTATACCGGTTTCCATTGACAGTGGCAGTACGATTTTCTTCAATTTTTAAGCAGTATATGGCTTCTAGCCCACAAAACCGCACCGCACAGTGCATTTTTGGAGACGACATCGATATTTGGTGAGTCATCTGGATTAATATCTCTCTAAACATATTCTTCAGTACGCACCCTACGCAATCTTAATATTTCTTACAAAACACTGATTTTTTCATCATCTGTAAACGCTACTCAGATATACTATCAAACAACAATAAATACAAACTCGATATGATTTATCAATTCAATTGCCATCATTTTAGAATTTTTGCGTATTGAAAATGCCTTAAAAACACATTGTACATTTCATTGATTGAGCGTTATCCTATAAATTATATTAATAAATAATAAACGTTACAACTTTTCAGACGACCTAATAATTTGATATATTTTTGTTTTTATCTATTTCTGTACATCACCAATTACTAATAATTGCAATAAACTAATTAAATTCAAGTGAAATTTACCATAAACGGTAATTTGACACCAAAAATTGAAATTAAAATTAAAAGTGAACATTAAAAAATATCAAATAAAATCACAGAAAACCAACAAGAATAATATATAAAAGAAAATAAAAACCACAAGAGGAAATGAAGAAATATGATTGTTGTTACTTTTTAACGTTAGCAGTTCGTTAAACTTGAGAATTGACTTAAACCATAATGCATACTCGTACTCCTATGTTGTAGGTTGTTATTATAATTATTATTATTTTTACACATGCATGTGTATGAATATTTATGTATGTATCATATATTTTCAGTACAATTGGCATATATACAATATCAAGTATTTATATGTATGACATACATTTTTTAAGTAGAAGCAACGAGGTAGACTACAGTACCGCTTAAATGCTTATGAGTGCTTATCTATACGCTAAAAACAAGTTAATTGCCAAAAGAAGGAAATATCTATGAATAGAGGTACATGTTATTTATGTTAAATATTCTAGTTAAATATTCTCATATATTTACATACATAACTATCTGTGTATTTGTATGGGAACTTACTTTGCGATAGTATCTAAGCGGCACATCCTCACGTACAACATAAAGATAATCTGCTAGATACTTTGTTGTTGGTATTTCCATACTTGGACAGATTTTATATCGTTTATATGCCCAAAATAATTTGTCATTTTCTTGCATTTGGTTTTAAATTGAATCTTTGACGTCGTCTTATATTTATGTTTGAATATAATTCAAATTATTATTTAATATTTTATTTTATTTTAAGTTTTTTTTTAATTGTAGGTTATTCTATTAATGTTTTATTTTATTTGTATTGTTTCCCTTATTATTTAATATTTTGCATATATAAATGTTCACATGTTAACAACCTGCGACGATTATTATGAAATATTTAAATAAATAAAACTAACAATTATAATATATTAATTAAGAAATTAACCTTTTTTTGTGTATGTTTATGAAAAACGTATACAAAAGCTCTGCGGTACATATATCAATTGTATTAGCATAACTAAAATATTAACTTGTCTATTTAAATTAATATGGCTTGTATTTTTCGTATTCTCACTGAACAAATCTTTAAAATTGTTTATTATTGTACTTAAAATGTATGTACAAGTAAAACCCAGTAAGTGCATGCTATTATAACTCTGCATGTGTTTGGTTCATGTTAATGGCCTGCGTGTGCGCCTATTGTATTTTTACATGATGCATTATTATACCTTGCAACTCTTGTGATCTCTTTAAAATAATTGTTTATGAGATGCGTGAGTCGGTGAGTCTGCATGTTATTTTCACATAGTGGGTTAAATTTATTAGACGAAATGTTGGTCAATTGGGACGGTTTTTGCTTTTGGGACATTCAATTTTGACTAAGCAATAATTCGGGGACACAAATGCATTATGGGAATTCAACAAACCTATGGAAACGTTTGTGAAATAATATTTTTCAATTGCCATACAACAATCGATTTACTACAACTAAAAACAATTTGCTCCATATGGAAATTAAGTTTAACAACCAATTTTTATTAAAAGACCTATGGAAATGTGAAATAACATTTTTTATTGCCATACAACTAAAAGAAATTCAATCGATTTACTGAAGTAAAAACAATTTGTCCCATATTGAACTGATTTTTAAAAAAAGTTTTATTATTTACTCTTGTTAAAATCTATATTCCTTTTTTAAATTTGAAATAGTTTTTAGCAAGTCGTAATAGAATGTTACGACAAAAGACCAGAAGAGAGTAAGTAAGACATTAACTTTAAAAATTCAAATCAAATGTAAAAAAATGTAAAAATATAATAATTTTAAAATAAATTTTCACGTTTTTATTTTAAACTTATTTGCGGTACTAGGTTTTTATTCATGCTCAAATTGTTCGTTATATGGCTCAAACGTTGAGCAGTTAGGCCAATGTACGAGTACTACAGAAATGTCGAAAATTATTGATTTGTTATACCTCCAGATTTTACAAAACATATTTAGACCGTATAGCGAGGCATGAGTGTACTTTACAAAATGATATTGTTGTTATAGGAACTTCCATTAAAATGTACATTATTTAGACTGGATCGTGTTTTCCGTAAGTAAACACTAAATATTCATCATCTGACTGTCAACAGCTGTCTTAGAAAGCTTATATTCATCGCTAAATTTCATAGTTCAAATTCTTGTGAAGTGAAAATGTATCAACTGAATCAACCAAACTGATCTTCACCAAACCAAAGCTTATGATCTTTGTATCATGGAACTGATCCGAAGGTGTGTTATAATCAACTGTATTCACATCACATTTCTTGCGATCTAAATTACTACCTAGTTAGACACAACTGTAAAAATATCTCTCGCACTACAAAAGTTCAAAGCCAGCTTTTGCTGTATTCTTATATTTCTCTTTTTTAGCCTTTTATTCTTATACCAATAAACCATTAAACTACAGCCACTTTTGCTTGGCAAACAAAACATAAGAATTAATTATTAGAATTATAGCGCAAATCAATCAAATCAAAAGAAGTAAAAATAGCAACAAGAAATAAGCAAAACATTCACCAAAATGCTTATTAAATAATTAGGCATAAAATACAAGAAAAAATAAACGAAAATTCAACCATGTAACAGAACAATATGCCTTCAGCCTTCTTTTATTTAAATAATTTTTAAGTTTATTGCCATTTCATCATTAGCCATATGTATTGATGAATTGTACGCTTATGTTTTAATAAAAATAATTTCTTCGAAAAAGATTATTTATTTATTTCTTTATTTCACTTCGCTTCAAGGTTAATTAAGTTTAAGTTGTTTTTTATTTTAGCTTTTGTACGCATGTAATAATTAATTTCCCATTGATCGTATTGTTTGTACATATGTGCATTAAGGTGGGACAAATTAGTTGGTTTTTTTTTATTTATTATTTTCGTTAAAATCTGGAAAAAGATAAAATTGAATAGAAATACATAGCTTTTTGGAAGTGCAACCAATTTGCATATGAATGGACAGATAATCATGACTAGAATGTAAAGATATAAATTAAAATCATGTGAACTTTAGTTTAAATTAAATTTTAGAAGAGACACACACTCAAACATACAGTTCTTGCTACAGACCAAGTTAATGGAACATCATTTATGAAGCCATTTGCCTTTAATATATGTAGTGTATAGGTATATTAGTTCCGTTTCATAAAATAAACAAGTACAACCGGAAATTAAATGATATCTATATATATGAATAGTAAATCGAAAAATAAAAACAAATAATTCCTGAGGAATAGAATTTTAAACAGACACGAACACGCTCAAGCACACATAGAGACAACTTTTTCCACAATTCGCTGATAGAAATTATTGATTTTTGGTTCAATTGAAGAATATCATTTGCAGTCACATGTAGTCATTATATGTTTCTTTTGTTTTTCGTCTCTGCCAATACTGGTTTGCGAAATAATAGTTAATAATATATAAAGAGCAAGGCTCTGATCTTGATTTTTTTCTGTATTTTATCTTTGCTTCTTTCATTTCTTTGCTTACAAATATTTGCAATTCAAAAGCGTCTCATTCAAGCGCCGTTTCAATACGTGTATCAGTTATTATTCGTTTTACGAAATTTTTGCGAGACGTATTGTATCGATTTTATAATTTTATAATTACACAAGAATAGTTTTAGTTATTTAAGAAGAAGTAAGAAAGTGTACATGTATGCATGTATTTCAATTCAATTAATAAACAACAGCAAACAGCTATGGAATTATACAAAAACAATATATATTTAGAGAGAGATGAGTTAGGAGAGAAGGAATTTAATTGAAATTGAGCCGACTATGAATCATCATTATGGTATTTTGATGCAAAGGCATAACTAGCCATCGCGTATCCATTGTATTAATTGTTAACGAGATTTTTCATGAAGGTGTTTATCATTTTTTATGTCCATTATTTCTGTAACAATTTTTTATTATTTTCCATATAAATTTCTTGTGAAACACGTGGACTTGAAATAGGCACATCTTGCTGTGCAACAAGTGTACTGTATATACATTTTTACATGCATTGTTCTCTATATAAAATTATATATTTCCTTGCAAATGAAAAAAATGAGATGTAAAATCTACAAACACTTAGAAAAGCTTCTTCTTTTTTTATTATTACATTTCAATATTAATTTCTTGAATTAATTATAAAATATTGTGATTTATTATAATAAAAAGATTAACAAAAAATGCTATTATTTGAATCATTTTACCGCACTTCACTTCTGACACCAGCTCTCATTAATGCAAAACTAAATGTGCGTCCAAGAGCGTTGAAAGCCGAAAACCGAAACCACCGACAACAAAATATATAAAACAACAAAAAATACAATACCCGCACTACCGATACGTTTCTGCTAATGTTCTTCATACAAGTTCGTGGGTTTACATCTACATCTACATCTACATGTACATTGGTGTACGAATGTATATACGAGCACTACATATATACGAATAGCACCCAAGCAATCAGCGTATTGATGTTGATGTTGGTATTGGTGCTGTTAGCCGCAATCAGCGTACATTGACGGTTGGCGTTGAAAGCGTTCGAAATAACCATTCATATATGTAGATACGAGTATGAGTACCTATTAGCTATATAGTAGTACGAGTATAGTATATGTATGTATATAGCTTGATATTGTAACGCTTGACGCTTTTTGCGTGGAGGATAGACTGTGGCTATAGAGCTACCTATGCATTTGTTTGCTGAAGAATTTTTTATGTGTGTATTTTTGGGATCTAGACAAAAATTTCTTGCCATCTCAACACTTTTGCAATAATTGTATTTTGGTATGGTTATTGTTGTTGTTGTTAGTATTTTTGTTGTTTCATTTCTCTTTTCTTTTAATTTCTTGTATTTGTTCTTTTTTTTTCATTACACTTCTACTTTAGTGCATGTTTTCGCAATGCACTTTTCATTCTGTGTTTCACAAATGATATATCGCTACAATATGAGGTACTACCTTATTGATGTTCGATGCAAAATATTTCTATATAGGGTGAGGCAGTTTATTTCTTTTTCAATTAATATATTTTGACTCTGCAAACTTTTAAGTGTCATAATAGTCAAAGAAATTCAGTATCAACTCGGTAGAAACTGACTCAGTTTTCGCTTAACTTTTGTTTCGAAATATTAGAAACAATTAGAACAGACAGAAGAAAGAAGATGAAATATAAAAGGTAGTCGATCTTTGTTTGTCGAAATTGTTTATGTATAAAAATATATATTGCTCTTGTTCCTGTGGTTCCTGTTTTGTGGTTTGACAAAAAGCTTTCACAAAATTACATATGAAGCGCCTCAAGTGCCAGAATCTAGCAAAAAAGCTACTCCATCAGAAATAATTTGCTAGTAGTTCCATTCTGCATAATGACCTCGGATTTTTTGCCAGAATCAGACACTGAAGTATGGTAACACAATCTCTTGAGCTATGACATGAATGAACAACTCTCATTAATTCTTCCCCCAAATATACTTCTCCCCTATCTTCACCCTTCAGGGACTCCTCTTCAAAATTTATGTTATTTCAATTCTGTAAAAACATCAATTTTATAGGAAGTAAAAGGTAAATATTGTATGTTCACGGGATGATGTTTGGGCAGACAAACTAATAGAGGTCGGCCATACATTTCACTGCTGTAAGGGGATTTCTTAACAATTATCAAAATATGTGTAGATTTTCAAATGCTTTTAAGTTGAATTTGAATGGTAGTCTCCCTAAGGAGTAAATAAGAGTGGAGCAAGAAGAGCAAAAATAGAAAATTCTCGAGTAGCGATTCTAAGTAATTTAATTACACTTTCAGCTTTCATAATTTCTGAGGCTACGGACGAAATCCAAATACCAAGTCGATATTATACTATTATACAACATCGAGGTCACTGGTACTGCGAAACCAGACAAAGCAGACGTTGACCCACCCTTTATACAAAGATTATTATAATATAAAGCTACTCTAAGTGCTTGTAGATTTTACATCTCACTTCTTTCAATTGCAAGCTCTTACCACTTTATTGTGCGAATGAATTATAATGAATATACAATAAAAAATACAATATATTCGTATACCTTATACGAGTACAGATACCCTTAGATTCAATTATACCCTGTATTTAAGTGTAAGCCCTTTACTCTTGAATGTTTCGATAAAGTATTAGTATAGAGTTAGATGAGGAATGGAACTTTTATTCACGGCAATTACTAATTTCCTTCTTTGAACCTTACATATAAAATTACAACTGACTTCAAAACTGATTACAAGTATTGCAGCGGGAAGTCAGGTGGCTAAAAGAAATGTAAATAATATCTATATTGGAACTTTACATATGGGAATGGGACTGGTTTCAAAATTTACTACATGTAATGCAGCGTTTCTGTTGTCTCTTAGAAATGTAGAAATTATACTATTTGATAGAACAAACTGCTGTAGCGATGCAACTAGCCTATTTCTAACTCTAAACAAATAACATTGTACTAGACGAAGTGGGTCCATAGTACGCTCATCTAATACAATGTTGAAAAGTGGTAATCATTGTTGTTGTTGTTGTTGTAGCGCATCGCATGCCGTCGCTGTCTATTGCTCACTTGATCGCTTTTTTTTTTTCTTGAATTTGTTGGTAGCTCATCATTTGACGATTATTTTGCTTTCTTGCTTGCTTGCCGATTGTGCTCATGTATGTTACGTTTCAGCAATTTGTTGTTGTTCATTTTTCTTTTCTACTTCTTCGTTTTCTTGTGTTTATATAGATATTTCGAGGAGGTAATCGGTTACTACCGGCCTCTGAGGAATGAGTGGTATGATCAGGAGTGTCGCGACGCTACCGCAGAGAATAACGCCGCCTACAGAAAAACTCCGCGTGCAGGGGCAACGCGAACTGTTAAGGAGCGGTACAGAGAGAAAAGGACTGCAGAGAGACGTCTTTTCAGGCGTAAGAAAAGAGAACAAGAAAGACGCGAGTGTGATGAGATAGAGATGTGTACCGACAAGAATGAGACTCGAAAATTCTTCGAAAAGATCAAGCGCCTGAGTAGCGGTTTAAATCCCGGAGCCTCTTCTTGTCGTGATGGAAATGGGAATCTGGTTACAGATGTCCAGAGTGTACTGAGCCTATGGAGGGAACCCTTCTTCACGTTACTGAATGGCGATGCTACGAACAATTCCGCCAGTGGAGGAGTTTGCCCGATAACCCCAATTACAGATGATGGTGTTGATATTCCACCACCCGACTATGACGAGGTTGAAACGGCCATTTTAAGGCTGAAGAACAACAAAGCTGCAGGTGCTAATGGCCTGCCTGCAGAGTTGTTTAAGACCGGAGGCGATGAGCTGCTCGTTTGCATGCACCAGCTTATAAGCAGAATATGGTTGGATGAAAGCTTGCCTGACGATTGGAGGCTCAGTGTTCTCTGTCCTGTACATAAAAAAGGAGACCCTACAATTTGCACCAACTACCGTGGAATAAGTCTCCTGAGCATCGCATACAAAGTTCTATCGAGCGTACTGTGTGAAAGGTTGAAGCCTATGCTCAGCAACCTGATTGGACCGTATCAGTGTGGCTTCAGACCTGGTAAATCCACCATCGACCAGATTTTCACACTGCGCCAAATCCTGGAGAAGACCCAAGAAAAACAGTTCGACACACACCACCTATTTGTTGATTATAAAGCCGCTTTCGACAGTCCGGTAAGGGATTACCTCTACGCAACAATGTCCGTTGTGCAGTGAAAATTGGGAAGGACCTCTCCGCACCGTTAATACCGAACTGGGCTTCATACAAGGTGATTCGTTATCGTGCGATTTCTTCAATCTTATTATGGAGAAAATAATACGAGCTGCTGATCTACGACATAATGGCACTATCTTCAACAAAAGTGTCATGCCGTTGGCGTATGCCGACGATATTGACATAATCGGCATGAACACGCGAGCAGTTAGTGCAGCATCCTCAGAGTTGGAAAGAGAGTCGCGTCGGATGGGTCTTACGGTGAACGAAGGCAAGAGGAAGTATCTAGTGTCAACAAACAAAGAGTCCCGGCGTCTTGGACATCACGTCACTGTTGACAACTACGCTTTTGAAGTAGTAAGGGACTTCGTCTATCTTGGAACCAGCATCAACAACTGTAATGACGTCAGCCTGGAGATCATGAGTAGGAGAACTCTTGCTAACAGGTGTTACTTTGGGCTGAGTAATCAATTGAGAAGCCGAGCACTCTCTCGAAGAACAAAAACTACACTCTACAAGTCTCTCATCATGCCTGTCCTAACATATAACGCTGAAGCCTGGACAATTTCCACCTCGGATGAGCGAATGCTTGGAGTTTTCGAGAGAAAAGTCCTACGCAGGATCTTTGGACCTATTTGCGTTGGTGGCGAGTACCAAATAAGATACAACCATGAGCTGTACGAGCTGTATGCCAATATTGACATAGTAAAGCGCATCAAAATCCAGCGGCTGCGCTGGCTAGGTCATATCGAGCGAATAGAAGAACACGCTCCAGCTAAGAAGGTGTTATATTCGGAACCCGCTGGAGGACGACGCAGAAGAGTAAGACCTAACCTCCGGTGGAAAGACCGAAAGACCAGGTTCTCCAACTGGAGAACCAGCGCATATCTGTCATTACGCTACCGTTCACATTGAAAAAAGGTGTGTTCTGCGTCGTCAGATTCTGTGTCGCAATATATACATCGTGATTGGTCTGATTTCCCCATACGATGCAAATATGCGTCAGGTAATAATTTACTTCACCGTGCTTTCTTTGAGTCCATTCTCTAAGGTCGGATATTAACTTCGCTGTCCATCTTCCGCTTGGTTCGGTGTTCCATCTTGCCTGCCACATATCTATGGTTTGTCGTCTCGCTTCTTGGGGACTTAGGCCCGGCAGCCTCATATTTTTAGCTTTCCATTTTTGTCTGCGTTCCTCAGCTAATAAGTCTATGGGAATTGATCCGCTTATAACAAGGACCGCTGCTCCAGACACTGTTCGGTATAAGGAGGCTACTCTGAGTACACAAGAGCGTTGCACAGAAAGCAGCACTTTCCGGCGGCTTTTTGACTTTAGCGTGTCTGCCCACAGTTCGCTTCCGTAAAGAAGGATCGAGTTCGTCGTTTCCATTAGCAGTCGGCGCTTGCTTTGTCTTTGACCTCCAATATTTGCCATCAATTTGCTTAGCATTCCCGCTACACGCGCGGCTTTTCCCGCGGCGTTCTTTATATGCGCCCAGAATGTCAGTCGAGCCTCTAATTGTACACCTAGATACTTCAGCATCAAGGACTTTCATGTCGACCTCCAGCGGTATGTGCCGTTTCGTCAGAAAGATCAGCTCTGTCTTCTCTGTAACGAGTTTGAGACCATGATCCTCCAGCCATGCTTGTACTCTGATTATCACTTGGTTCAGCTTTTTTTAACTCTTCAGTATTAAAAATAAAATAATTATGTGGCACATAAAGCCCCAAAGGGCTCATTGGCCGAGCTTCTCTTCCATTACTGTTGTGCGTCTTAAATTTTGGACAGTATTAGAAGTGACCTACTTATTTTAGCCGGTTCCGGACGGCAGAACACTTGTGACATCACTTTTTCTGAGCTTTGTCACAGAGTTCTTTAAGAAGCTTTTTCATAACAATTTGTTACTGTCGGAAGAATTGCCAATTGCTTGCCGACAGGTGGGTACCGTTCGAAAGAAAAATCTTATCGATATTAAATTTGTTATGCATCAACCGGGGATTGAACCACGACCTACAGATCAGAAGGCGAACACACTAACCACGGCACCCACTCTTCAGTATTACGAGCGGGTATTTTAGCAGATATGTCATCTGCGTATCCAACAAGATGGACGTCGTCAGGCATTTCTATATGCAATATTTCGTCGTAGCTTATATTCCAGAGGTTAGGTCCCAGAATGGATCCTTGGGCCGCCCCCGAAGATATTTGCTTTGATTTCTGATCCTCAATGGTTTCATAGATTAGAAGTCGGTTGCTTAGATAGCTTCGAATTATCTTCCTCAGGTAGTTCGGGATTGAAAACCTTGTTTCTAACGTGTCTATTATGTCGGCCCATCTGAGACTGTTGAAAGCATTGCGGATGTCCAGGGTTGGAAGCAATACTATCTGCTTCGAGTATTGGTTTCCACGTTGAGCGATTTCTACACTCTCTATCACGTCCTGAATGGCTCCTAATGTCGACATGCCGCCTCTAAAACCGTGCTGTCGGTTGGACAGGCCGCCACTGTATTCTATCGCTTCGGTAAGTCAGTATTTGATCATCTTTTCAAGTAGTTTTCCTGCGCTGTCAAGTATACATAGTGGCCTGTATGCAGAAGCAGTGAACGGATCCCCCTTGCCTTTGCTAATCAGCACTAACTTCTGCTTTTTCTAAACTTCGGGAAAGACTCCTTCCTTCAAACAGGCGTTGTACATGTTAAGCAATGTATGGGGCCGTTCGGTCCCCAAAACTTTTAACACCTCCGCCGATATTCCGTCAGGTCCCGGAGCTTTATTGGTTTTTAGTCCCTTTGCTGCCAGTACAAGATCCTCTGCTGTGAACGTTGGGCCGGATTCGGATGTTAGATACTCAGGCTCTTCTAACAAAGGCTCATGCGTAGGGAACAGAGTGTCCATTATCTTGCTAATCGCGCCGCGGATCTTCTTGCGGAGAGCCTGTGTCTACGTCCTTTAATTGTATGTTATCTGCTGTTACCGGCGTTTGTTCGAATCGTTCCTGGTTTAGCTTTCCGATTATTGCATCAGTCCCTTCTTTTTCTCTATTCGACTGCATTGCAGCTCCTTCCGTTGGGGGCACGATTGCGCCCGCAGGCGTTCTAGTTTCACTTTCTACAGTAGTCTGGACTGTAATATTGTCTTTCTTTCCTCTTAGTGACATTTGCAACGCCATGGTCGGGTTAGGTGTGTTAGTTTTTGGTGGTGACCGAAGAATACGCGAGCTTTTCGCGAAAGGATCCTCCTCTACTATGTTATCTTTTGCTTTTTCCATATTGGTGTATTTTCGGGGACGGCGCCCCTACCCCACTTCCCTGAGTCCTGACCTTCGCTTTACCGGTCCCTGAAAACACGGACGGACCAGCGCTCGCCCGGATCAACGAAGACTACAAATTCTTTTCCCAATGTACACTTCCTGACCAAGGTCCAAAGTGGCTGGTTCCTGATATACGTTAAGGCTTACACCTCAGCAGAGCAAGCTCACACCACCCCTTCTACAGCGCCGACGGAAAAACATCAGCGAAGTTTTTGGGGACTCCCAGTGCACCCTGACGCATACCTAACATGGTGAATAGACGCTGACCAACACACCGCAAGATACGGAACAGGCATGTGTTGGGTTTAACTACTATTGTACTTATAACTTTACATATTATACTACATCTTACATACACGAATATATAAGTGCCTACTGTACTTGCAAACAATATAGTATATTTTTTTCTTAGCAGCATAATGCTTTAAGAATAAAAGTAACATTAGACAACAAAATGAGCCCAATTAAAATAAGTTTTAATATTTTGATTATTTTTAAGTCAAGCCCTTTTCCGCCCTTTTAAATTACTTCAGCGCGTCGAAGAAGCCCCATTTTTAATTGGAGTAGCTACGACATCACTGAAATGAAATATCTAAAGTATAACATCCCTCAGACTTAGAAAATTCCTTAAACTTAAAGATTTTAAATTATTTGCATGTTCCATTAATAAATTATAGATAAACAATTTATTAATTGTACAATAATAATAAAATATTAATATTAAATTTTATTAAAGCGCTAGTCTACTAAAAAATTGAATACATTTTTCAATGTTTCAATGTGGAAACAGGTTTTTCTATTGCTAAGAATTTATTTCATAATAGATACATTTGCTGCTTTCGTTGCTTTGTGAAGGAATTCTCTGCGAAATATTTAGATAATACCAGTGTGCTACATTCATGAACAAGACTGAAAATTATAATATATTTATGATGATATTAAAGGCAACTCTTTAAATACTAATTCTCATTCTGTTATATTAATTACGATTTAAAATGGTATTATAAAGAAATTAGAATGTTAGAAATTAGAAATTATGAATACGATGATAACGGTCTATAAACTACTAAAAAAAGAGCATATAAGAATGGTTTCAAAAAAATAGTTGTATCAAATACATATTGCATAAATTTTATATTTGCTTCAAGGGCATCTGCTTATCAAGCCATTGACATTTATAAAATTTAATAATTTTATACTGAAATAAAAATAAATATTCCTTTGGAATAGAGCAAATATATTTCTTTTATTTCTTCTGAAATTTAATAATTTATTCTTGTATATCTTATGTATTTGTATTTTTTTTTTTTTTTTTTTGTATTCAGTAATTTACATAAATATATATACTATACTAAAGACTTTTATGCTAATTTCATGGTGTGGGTCTCAACAAATAAGGTATACCCACACGTACAACTACTTTTATTATCAATATTCAATGTGTTTATACAAGTGTGTGTGGATAAAACAGTTTATTGCAAAAGAATTTTGTAGATGAGACCGCATCCCACTCATTCAAGCATATTGCGTGTGTTCACAAACTAAAACAAATACAAGAAAATATTTGGGCTAAATTAGTGGCTTGATTAAAGGCTACAAATAGTCAAATATGGAAATACATTTACAACATGTAAATAATTTATAGATATACAATAACATAAAGTAAATAAACGTTTGAATCTTAATGGAGTTAATTAAAAGAACGACTACATGTTCGTTTTTACAAATTCAAGAAATATACGTTGGACTATGGTTTCTGTATGATGCATATTATTATTTTAGTTGTAATAAATAAATTTACTACAAACATTGATAATCAACTGAATGCAAAAATTGTTTATTTTATTATTTTTAGATTTCTTTATTTCTATATAGATAAGCGTTCCAAGGAAGATTCACATCAGAGTTAACATTTTCATTTAAAAGCATTTCGGCTCTAATGTGATTCACAACTTGATTTTCTTCCATGAGATTTAAAGAAACTGCCACTGTACTTATCTGTGTTTTAACTATACTAGGTTCTTTTAATTGTCTTCATTAAGTTAATTACAACTGCGATTCTATAAAAGTAAGCAGCATAAGATATGTACATTGTGTATGCATGCTAAAGAGTTATAAAAGTCATTAAATGTAGTATGTATGTAGAGTAGTAATCATTCAGTATAGGAATTGTAACTGTAATACAGTAAGCTGATATGAACATAGTATATATATGTTTAATTATTAAATAGCTTTTGGAAAAATTATGACGTAGAATTCTTTTTTACTAATAACGCCATTGCTATCAACAATCCATATCATAGTTTTTTTTATCGTTAAAATTTCATTTTAAAAAACGTGATTGATTTAATCGCGCTCTCGGATTTAGCCTAATTTTACTCTATTATTTCCACAAAGGGTTAGAATGCAAGGAAAGTAAGTGAAAAATCTCATCCCTGCATATGTAGATATATATATAAAAAGTTTACTCAAATATCCATCTTTTTCGTTTATTTCCACTTTTTGAAAAACAATTTTTGCATATAATACTAATTTACACCCGAAATATGGTTGACTTTGACAAAGTACTTTGTATGTTATGAGAGTTCTAAAAGGGATAATTTAAAGGAGGTTTTTAAGATAATTCCGAGACTTAGTATGGGAGCTATATAAAAAGTTGGCGTGGCTTACCTCTTTCTTGTAAATCCAACTAATTTTTTAATATTAATCCACACCTTAACCTTCCTACGTTGAAGAGTTTGTAAGTTATGGCGGTTAACATTTTTGTTTAATTTCCTCAACTTTGTATGGGAGCCCCAATAAGAAATGGGCGTGGTATGCTGATATTTTGCCAGATTATTTCCGACTACCACATTAGTCTAAGCGTCAATTATAGTTATTCTAGCCAGAAGATTGCAGAAATTACTGCTGCTTCAATTTAAAAGAAATTTGGTCATTTTGGTATCAATTATGGTTATTGGGTACCGTAGCTCAGTGGTTAGTGTGTTCGCCTTCTGATCTGTAGGTCGTGGTTCAATCCCCGGCTGATGCATAACAAATTTAATATCGATAAGATTTTTCTTTCGAATAGTACCCACCTGTCGGCAAGCAATTGGCAATTCTTCCGACAGTAACAACTTGCCATGAAAAAGCTTCTAAAAGAACTCTGTGACAAAGCTCAGAAAAAGTGATGTCACAAGTGTTCTGCCGTTCGGAACCGGTTAAAATAAGTAGGTCCCTTCTAATACTGTCCAAATTTAAGACGCACAACAGTAATGGAAGAGAAGCTCGGCCAATAAGCCCTTTGGGGCTTTAAGTGCCACATATATATTTTTTTATTTAGACAGAAGATTACAGAAGATACGGCTGTTTCAATTTAAAATAATTTCAGTCATTTTGTATGAGAGCTACAATAAAAAGTGGGCATGGCGCGCCCATTTCCTGTGAGCCTAGATGCTCGTACAATACTAATCCACACCTTAAATCTCGTTGTCCTACGATAAATGGTTTGTAAGTTATGGAGCTTAAAAGTTTTAGTTTAATTCCCTCGACTTTGTATGGGAGACCCATGAAGGAGTGGGCGTGGATTTTCTGCCAGATTATTTCCGACTACGACACACACCTTAAATCTCGTTATTCTACGCTAAATAGTTTGCAAGTTATAACCGGTAACATTTTTTTTAATTTCCGCAACATTGTATAGGAGACCCAAGAAGGAGTGGGCGTGGATTTTCTGCCAGATTATTTCCGACTACGACACACACCTTAAATCTCGTTATTCTACGCTAAATAGTTTGCAAGTTATAACCGGTAACATTTTTTTTAATTTCCGCAACATTGTATAGGAGACCCAAGAAGGAGTGGGCGTGGATTTTCTGCCAGATTATTTCCGACTACGACACACACCTTAAATCTCGTTATTCTACGCTAAATAGTTTGCAAGTTATAACCGGTAACACACACACACTGGCACACTGATTTTGTGCCATATTATTTCCGACTACCATGTTAATCTAAGTGTCAATTATGGTTATTCTGGACAGAAGATTGTAGAAGTTACAGTTGTTTCAATTTAAAAGAAGTACAGACACTTTGTATGAGAGCTACACTAAAAAGTAAGCGTGGCTCACCCACTTTTGGCGAGGTTATATAGTAGTATATTGTAACTCTATGTGCCAAATATTGTTGTCCCAAGTGATATATTATGTGAGTTATAGCAAGTTAAAGATTTTGAAAATTCCGAGGTTAGTCGTTTTGAATGCTTGGTGTAGGCGTGGCTATTGACCGATCATGCCCAATATCAATCCCCTCCGTACTCTTGGATCATAGGTTACTTGTGCCAAATTTCGTCGAAATAGCTCAATATTTACTCAAGTTATCGTGCGAACCAGCTAGGTGACAGACAGACGGACGGACGGACGGACATCGTTAAATCGAAAATGTAAGCGACGCTGATCACGAATATATGTCTATGTCTATATCTCCAGAGATTCCTTCAAATGGACACAAACATCTGACTGAAAGGAATTATATTCTCATGCATAATGAGATTACAGAGGCGTCGTGCCATCCCATTGCCATTCAATTACCATTTGTTGGCTACGATATGTTTTTATGTTATGTGTATTAAACATTTGTGAATTTTCAATACTTATCTGTAACACTAATGTCTAACAAATAAAAATGCCCCTGAGGTAGTTGCAAATAAAGCGACGAATCTTCGGGAAAAAAGATGGAATAATTTTATTTGTTATTCGCATCATACCCTTATTGAACACTATTGACATTAGCTTGTCAACAATTGATTGTTGCAAAAAAAGAATGAAATGAATAATAGGTCGTTCGGTTTGAATGAGGCTTTCGTGCATCATTGCATACAATTCTCTGCTGGAAAAGATAGTTCGTTCTACCAGCGCGAAACCATGCAGCTTTCAGATAGAAAAAGGTCAAGGATATCTGAGAGGCTAATGTACAAACATAGCTCTACTTATGTAGAATGTCGTTAAAGTACATATATTGTATACAACTTAACCTGATTAAATAAAATTGAAAGTGACCGTGCTTTAGTTAAGCAGATTTATTCAGATTTTTTAAATATCTGTTCTCTTACTTATGTACGATTTTCAAATAAATGTTTGTGTTGTTAAATCAACTGTGAGACAAACGACTATATGTTAAGGCCATTGATTTTGTCAATACTTTATTTAAATGTTATTGATCATGCAATTGAATATTCGTAACATAGATAAGATATGTAGATAAATATAGTTGAATTTAATAAAATTTGGTCACAGGTGATTTAAACATGATTAACTTTTAAAAAACAATATTCCTTAAATGATTCCAATCTCCATAGGAATTTGTTTGAATCATATAAAAATAGACTCATCATTGTTGGTGATTTTAATGCTAAGCATTAATACTGGTGTTCAAGACTGATCTCGACTAAAGGAAGGGAGCTTTTCAAAGTCCTGCAAAAAACTGGTTGCGATACCACTTCTATTGGCAAACCAACTTATTGGCCTATTAATCCGAAAAATATGTACACATTAATTGTTTTTTTTGTAACACATCAAGTCTCTCATAACTACTTGATAATTGATGAAGGAGTAGATCTAAACTAAGATCATTCACCAATTTACATTTACATTTTGACTGGTCTGAATCTGCCAACTAAACAAGATATTTTAAGATGCTATTTTTTCTTGGCCGAACGTGCTAAAATAACTATATAATTAAAGTATATACGCCAATGTACTTCAATATTAAATATTACAACTCTGTCGTGCACGGTAGTGTATTATTTTATAAATTCATACGTTGGACTCAATATTTGGATTCGAATTTAAGCCAAATTGTAAATAATGTTGTTAAAGAAAACTCGTATTATGCTCATTCAGAAAACATTTTATTGGCAATGTTGTTCGACGATGAAAAAAAAATACGCGACTTAGCTCTAAAAAAAATTTTACACTACCGTAACCATGTGGAAGATCCGATGCTACTGAGAGTTTATAAAAAGCCTATCATAAACTTCAATTGCACAGATTTTACGAATATGATTGACATGAATGATAATTCAATCTTATTCGAACCACCATTCACTCGAAATATTCCTTATGAATATCTACAACAATATTTAGAAGACATTGATCCACCGCTGCCTGATCCGAAAATTCCAGTACACATACAAGGAACGGAAAGACATGTTCAATTGCTGGCTAGTGTATCCAAAAGAGTTTTAGAACATAATCGAGAAGGAGTTATGGCGGTGACATTAGAAAGTCGTGAAAAATTCGCTAGACTTGACAGCAAGAAAGACTTTCAAAAATAACTCCTTCGCGTTTATTTCCTAAAACTCTTCGTTTTGTTTCTTAATTACTGAATTCAATTAATTTTTTTTATTAATTACATTTTATATGCTTTTATTATTTGTTATGTTGAATTTTAGAAGAAAAAAATAAAGTAAAATATGCTTTGTTTACTCTTTGTCTTAAATTCGATATAGGCCCCTTAACATTTTTTCGGCCCCCTACAATTTGACCCACCCTAATATATATACATATATATATATATATATATATATATATATATATATATATATATATATGTATATATATACCACATATATATATATATATATATATATATATATATATATATGTATATATACATATACCACATATATATATATATATATATATATATATATATATATATATACAATATATATATTGATTGGGTGAGGGATGGGGTGCCAGGTCAACGATGGTTGCTTCCACCAGGTGATCGTGGTGTGTGTGAGTGTGGGGATGTTTGTTTGTCAATGCTGCTGATGCTACGAAGGATGGTGTTCTTTATTTATTATAATAAATAATATAAAATAATAACACACGCAATTTTTACTATATTTAAGTGTACAATATTTATTTGACGTTATCGTTCTAATTATATATAGCGAGATTCAAATTTTTGCGCGCACTGACTGTCTATCAGCAACGGGAATACGAATCCGGTCCACGCAACAGGAAGTAACACAAAAGTATCTTACGATTGGTTGATGATGGGTGGGCTCTACACTGCATGCATATACCTTTTAATGGGTTATTGAAATAAAACTGACTATAAGTCATGGGGGAGAGATGCCACACGTCATTCCGTTTCGAACCGCAAAAGTATGTACGCAGATGCCACTGAGTTTGATGAAAATTGTCAACGGCATTGAACATGCTCATATTAGTTCTACAAAAACCATGTAAATGAAGTTAAATTATATCTATGTTTAAACCGTAAGTTTTCGGGGGAAGTATATCGGATTTGACGTTGATTGATGGAACTTCAGTGTAAAGTGTTGATTGTGAAATATTGATCAATGTGGATTGTTGACTGTTGAGTGTTGTTCAGTGCTATGCGATCTATCAGTTGCTTCTGGGGGTTTTCATATCGTATACAATTTGCCGTTTTATTAAGTACTCTTCCTTCCGTCGTAGACAGAAGGATTTGTTGAGAATATACAGATATAAGAGCTGGTCGTAGACCAGATTTACGGGAGAGATATATCTTTTTTCGAGATGTTAGATTTGCGGGATTGCCAGAATATTAACGATCATGAAAAATTCTAAAATCAGATAGAATCTGCATGTCTTGGGTTCATGATGTGACTCAGCTCATGAATATGTAGCAAATAATGTGAAAATAACACATGGGATCATTCATACGCATATACACTATGCCAGTGCATAGTTTCATTGAAACTTCGTAGAAGTGGGAGAATTAAATCGGGCAGTTACAATGAACTGAACAATGTGAGAGAGGGATACGTATGACGGTCGGTATCGCATAACCTGACAAAACATTGCTACATAATACGGGTGTGACATCAGAGGATTATATATTGCTCCAGCCACAATTTTAAAATCACCTTTTACGTGACAATAATTTTGGGGGTGCAATATTAGGCGGGATCGAATGCATTGCCATTTTTAGGGAGTGATGCGCAAAACTCGATAATCCGTTAAATATCACTGTTCGAGAAGTATACGGGTGGTAAATACCTTAGACGGGAGTTGTCTTCTTCTTGTATGCGATTTGTAAGATTGATCCTTTGCATCTGGGGGGAGCATTGTATAATGTCGAACTTTCCGCTTTGCTCTCGGGTTGGTGTGTGGATCGGTGTTGTATGTTGAATGTTGATTGGAGATCTCGGAACGAACGTTGATCGATAACAGATGAGATGTATCTCCTCAAAGTGAGATAACTTTTGTGATCACCTCCACGCTTAGAGTAGTGATCTAGAAGTTCAGTTTGTGAGGGTTTCCAAACTATAAACTTTGTGACTTCTCAAATTACTTTTTCCTTCCATCGTAGATAGAGAGAGTTAGTAGAGAGTATAAACCATAAAGGCTGGTCGTAGACCAGGTATCCGGGATATTGGTCAAAGTAGTTGCCACACAAGTATCGAGTTGAGGTATGGTACATTGATGAAAATAGAATTAAATACTCTGAGTTCATCTTCGTGAGAGTGAGTATACGGTAAGTCTCGAACAGAAACTAAAAGTCACTGAAAATGTTAATGATTCTAGGAGAAATCGAGTGTATAGTACGTAGAAATTTATCTTCATTGACTCGTAGAGCACGTGAAAAATCAACGAAGATATTCCATATAGTTCACATATAATAATCAGAAATGCGAAATTGGCGGGATTAGCGGAGTATGTAATACATCCGACTGATCTATAATGTGAAACTTCGGGTTCATGACGTTACGACGGTTGACTTGGGTCATGAATAGTATAGTGGGATGTTAACACCTGAGCCCATTCATACGCAGGTAAATTGTAGTAGCACGCAGTTCTTTTGATGCTTCGTAGAAGCTAACAAACTTGATGAGTGTAGTTACGAAGAACTGTGAAAGAGGCATTCGTATGATGGTCAGTATCACATAATCTTCAAGAACGTTGTTAAAATGATGCGGGTTTGGCTTCAAAAGGTTATATAATACTCGAGCCACAATTCTCATATCAGCATTTCCGTGATAGTAATCGTAAGGGGCCAGTATTTGGCGAATGTGTTGAAATTCGTGAATCATTTCTATCGTTGAATGAACGAGACTTCTTTGGGAAGTGATGCTTTTAACTCACTTTTTCGTTGAGGTCCGTTGTCGGGAATGTGTTAATACGGGATGTAGATGTCCTGGTAGGGAGCTGATTTCGCTTTCTACAAGATCTGTAAGATCTATTTTTTGCAGCTGAAGAGAGAGTTGAGAAGCGATGAACATTAGGAATAGGGTTATGCTGTGATCTGTGAAGCAGTGAATTATGTTGCTTTCCCCAGATACGGCATGAAAACTTGCTGTGGCACTTTGCAACGGTATGTGATGTTTCAAGCAGTTGCTGCAAATTCTGTACTGATGCACAAAAATTATTCTCTCTTCAATTGTGAGTGTGGAGAACTTTGTACATCGTCGCAGCGGGTGCATGCCTCTGCATAATGGACAGCGTGTATTTGTGATCGTACTGCTGGATGAAATAACGTTCTAAATTACTCTAAGGGAGATATCGAGATCTTTCGGATGTTGTCGATTATTCACTTGTGTCCGATGCGTAGTGCTTCGAGCATCGTGAGACAAACAGGGGGTTTTAACGAAACTTATTCCAGTATGGAATAAGAAACTGCTTTATGTAAATGTGATTTCGTGTAACAACCAGTAATTGTAATTTACATCTGCCAACCGTAAGCCAGAGAGCTCTTTACGTAAGTTGGCAGATATCGAATGTGATGGGAGTTTTCCCGTAAGTTTCTCTAATACGAACGTATCAACTTTCAATGAAAAACTCGGGTCAAACGGAGATCCGATCACCAATGAACTGTTTTTCGTTGGATGTGCCGTAACTACCTTATTCAGGCCGGTGACTTCAGCTTGAACGTCGCAAGCAGGGAGGCGCAACCTGTTACGTAAGCGTTCTGACATGAAGGTCGCTCCGGAGCCTGAGTCGTTTAAGGCACGGGCTTTAAATTTCTTGTTCTGATGTCCGATATAGATCAGTGCTGTTCCAAGGAGCACTGTGGAATCTGCTATTGTAGATTTTGCTGTATTCAAAGCTGTGTCGGGATTCTCAGTAGTAACAGCTCGCAGCTGGGACGTGAACGACTGACAAGACCGTCCACACGATGTTGCAGCGGAAGTTGTCACAGGGGTTGCTTCACGTTGACTGCTCAATGAGTTTTCTAGTCTGTGAAAAAGGGAATGATGGCGTTTTCTGCAAAATGACCACGTGAACAAGCTCTTGCAGTTACTGCAGTCGTGGGAATTAGCGAGGCAGTTTGTACACAGGATGTGCTTTCTCACGATATTGTATATCTCACCGATTGACAATTTAAGAAAATCGGGCCAATGACGAAGCGTTTATGACTTTCGACAAAATGGGCAATCACGATATGAAACTTTGACGTGATATGTTGTTACCTTTCGGGGGTTCAAGTTTGTGATGCATTCGTTAATGGTGCGCTGTAAGCGCTTTAAATTGGGACCGGTTTCACTGGTAACCGATTGTAGGCCGAAAAGTGTTATTAACTGGATATTTATAAGTATCCTCTTGTTCTCGTAGCGCTGTTCAATATTGTACCAGGCGAGCG
Source organism: Megamerina dolium (assembly GCA_963854835.1). Classification (NCBI taxonomy): domain Eukaryota; kingdom Metazoa; phylum Arthropoda; class Insecta; order Diptera; family Megamerinidae; genus Megamerina; species Megamerina dolium. The sequence goes on along the minus strand of OY978528.1, from coordinate 44,128,178 downwards.
TGAAGCCATCATTAGTCAGGGGAGTCGACTTAATGATGCTATGGGCCTCTCCACGGGTATTTTGGAGTAAGTGGTAAATTTTTCGACTGGAGATAACCGGGGGTTATTCCGATATAAGGCAGTAAAAATATCTCTAAAGCTCGGCCAAGATACGTAATCCCCGTAAAAGCACTCTGTGTCACAGGGTGGCAATTGAATAGGAGGAAATTAATATTCATTATTTACCCTCTCAACGGGTGGATTCGGAATTGCCGGAGAAGAGGAAACTGGGGGGGGTACCACTTCGGAGCTCAACTCATGAAGATGAGCGTTGATTGCAAAGAGGCACTGGACATAAGTGGTTAGGCACTCTCTAGATGCCTATTTAATTAGACTAACGCCAACATCTTCAGCTACTTTTTCTGTTATGAGAGAGTGATATGCCGTTTTGCAATCACTCCATAGGGATTAAAATTGTTTTTCCTGTGCCTCGAAACTAATTTTGTCATGACCATTGCTATCAAATTCAATAATATCTTCCACGGTAGCTCTGAAGAGATCGTAAGCTGACATCCTATTAGCAAGTGTAGAATCACAGCTGTAATACGGGATAAAATTTGAAAACGAGAGAGAATTGCTGGGAAATCTGGAGTTAAGTTGCCTGCTCGCACGATTTATCAAAAAATGGGTTGCCAAAATGTGCCCGGCATGATATTAATCCGAAAGACGTAGTCTTCCTCAGTGAAGTTAAGTGAAACCAGTGGGCAAACTTATGGGAGTACGATATTTTTATATAAAAGTACACGTAGGTATATGTATAGGAATATAACTGCGGGACCGAATAACAGTTTGGGAACCACTGTATTGTACTTTCCGGAACTTGTACTATATTATCTCTCACCAAGAAATAAATTATAATATATTTGATCGCACTGTAGCAACTTAGGGATGAGAGTGACTATTTTTCTCCTTGGGTGTTTCCCAATAGAAAATAGCATACAATTGTTATTGTTATTTTACTTCTAGTATAAGGCACAATGCACTTATATTTGTTGTTAATGTACAAAACCAAAAATAGGGAGAACGATATTTAGTAATAATATATAGAACCGCTATAGTTATAATCAAATGCAGGTACTTAGGCCGAGACAAATCAATACACTTTGTTGTTGCGCATGATGACGAAATACCTTTATTGTTTGATGTTGGGATAACTTGCTGTTGGTGTTTTTAGAATATGCATAAACTCAGAGCAGGTAGATTAAATGCAAGTGTCAACAACAACAGGTAATTGCATGTGAATTTGAACAAAAAACACTGTTGTTGTCCTTGCATGTAAGCCAAGCAAAATTATAACGCAAATGGAGGACAAATATTCGTAATATTGTTTTTTATCTTCAATATACATATAAAGTATTATTATGAGGGGAAAAGCAACAATTTGTATTCGAGAAGTGTGAATGCTGAATGTTAGTTTGTGAAGCCAGCGATTCTTCTTAATTTGTAATTATTGGGAATGCATATATTTGTATATACAAAGCCAAAACGAAAAAAGCAAAACAAGGAATCGCCTTTCCTTATTTGGTAATGGTATGAGAGGGATATCTGAGAATCACTTAGTACAACAACAGGTATAGTGGTATATTACTGCAGATGAGATTTGTAGATGGGATTTGAACTCAAATGCATGTACATATATGTATTTCTCAAGAAAGAGCGGGAGAATATAAAAACAAAACCCAAGAGGTTTGATCAAAATTTTATGATTTTGTGATTTTATGATAACCGGGAGTATAATATACATATACATATACGTTTCGGGTTTATGCAATTTATGTATGTATGAATTATGTAAGCAATCACATACGCTTGGAAAGATATATGTATGTGGGTACATAAAATGCATGGAATGCACGTACCTGGGGTGGCAAGATTTGCTTACGAATCGTTGCGAGCCGATCCGGCTCGAAGGACCAAGAAAGGATTGTGTGAGGGATGGGGTGCCAGGTGAACTCGTTCCAACGATGGTTGCTTCCTCCAGGTGATCGTGGTGTATGTGAGTGTGGGGATGTTTGTTTGTGCAATGCTGCTGATGCTACGAAGGATGGTGTTATTTATTTATTATTATAAATAATATAAAATAATAACACACGCGATTTTTACTATATTTAAGTGTACAATATTTATTTGACGTTATCGTTTTAATCATATATAGCGAGATTCAAATTTTTGCGCGCACTGGCTGTCTATTTTCTTCGGGATATATTTCGAGAATGATAAAAAACAGTCAAAACGGGCGGCCAGAAGAGAGAAATGCTATATAAATAGGGTTGCCAACCCACTCAAATGAAGACAAACAAACAGTGCAAGCGTCTAACTCTGACGTAGACATATATATATATATATATATATATATATATATATATATATATATATATATATATATATATATATATACATATATATATATATATATATATATATATATATATATATACATATATATATATATATATATATATATATATATATATATATATATATATATATATATATACACGCACGCTCGATAACGTGAACACTCTAAAACATGAACACCCAAAACGTGAACAAACTTTTTTTTTGCGAAAGTCACCAATAAGAGTGGACGTCTTTCTTTTGATTTTTAGAAAAAAAAAAAAAAAAAAAACAAATAAAATAATATCGTTTGCAAACAATTTGTTTATAATATGAGTGTTCAGCGCTCTCCTCCCCGGCAACGGCAATCGCCTATTAATGTGTGTGTAAACAATAATTTGCAATCACCCGCGCAAACCCCCGCGATAAGTGCATTATCAAATAAAACAGTTGATACACACTGCACAAGTGAAAGTAACAGTGCAAATCTTTTGCCTGCACATATTAAAAATTCATCAAATTTTGCAACAACAATAAATACAGACAAAAAAAATAATTTGTTCTATCGTGATATACTATCTCCCTCTATACCGTGGAGTGTACAATGTGCTTCTCCTGCTGTAACACCAACAGCTACAACATCAAAGCAATCAAATAACGGCACTTCTACTGAAGTGCATGACCCAGTAGTTAAAGCAACTAGTGCGATGACTAATAAAGAACCAGTTGCTGTTCAAACTGGTATTGATCGCTACATTACTGTAGTAAAGCGAAAGAGAAGTCCGCAAAATTCAAAACAAATGAATTCAACAAAAATTCAAAAACAGAACACTGTCCCTATTAGTTCGGAAAATAGATACGCTCTGCTTTCAGGTGATGAAAGTGACGAAAATATTATCTCCAAGAAAAATTTCAAACCCCCACCCATTTTCTTGAGAGAACGCAACTCAGATAAGTTGATTTCTAGAATTACAAGTCTTATAGGACCAAAGAATTTCCATGTTGTTCCTATTCGCAAAGGCCAAATTGAGGAAACCAAAGTGCAAATCTACAGCGAAACTCATTATCGCAAAGTAATAGCGGAATTTGATGCTGTAAAAAAGAATTACTACACATATCAGCTAAAAAGTAGTAAGGGCTTAATCGTTGTACTCAAAGGCGTCGAACCCAACGTTGATATTAACGAAATCAAACTTGCCCTTCAGGAAGAAGGGTTTCAAGCCAAAACAGTATTCAACATTCTCAACAAGAGCAATATACCTCAACCGTTATATCGTATTGAGCTTCAGCCTGAAACAAAACCCCTAAAAAAAGGTGAGGTACACCCCATATATAAAATTCGATATTTATTGCATCGCAAAATCACAATCGAAGAACCCCATAAGAGAACTGGACCTCCTCAGTGCAGCAACTCCCAAGAATATGGACATACTAAGACATATTGTACCCTGCCAGCTGTTTGTGTGATTTGTGGAGATCTCCATAAATCAAACATATGCCCAAAATCTAAAGACGATGCTAGCATGAAAAAATGCAGCAATTGTGGAGGTAATCACACTGCAAATTATAGAGGTTGCCCAGTATATGCAACCCTAAAGCTAAATTTCTCCGCTAACAATCAACCTCTAAAACCAGTTGAGCAAACTCAGATAGCCAACTCAAGTAAGAGACAAAATATTGATGCAACACAATTCTTCTCTGCAATCCCAAACAAGAATCAAACCAATTCATACGCTAGCGTGTTAAAACAAAACCTACACCAACAAAGTAACGTAAATAATGAGCAGAAACACTCACTGCCAACCCAACAGCCAAGTACTCTTGAACATTTGCTTCAAACATTAATTCAGAATATGAACCAATTCATGAACTCAATGCAAACAATGATGCAAGAAATGATGAAAAATCAATCGATGTTACTCCAAACATTGCTATCCAGACCATGAGTTGTCTCAAGATATGCCACTGGAACGCCAACGGCTTAAGCCAGCACCGTTTGGAGCTAATTCAATTCCTTGAATCCAACCAGATCGACATAATGATGATATCTGAGACCCATTTCACTGACAAAAATTGCTACCAAATACCATATTACAAACTGTACACTACAAATCATCCGCATGGTAAGGCACGCGGTGGAACTGCCATATTGATAAAAAGCAGAATAAAACATCATGTTCTCGAAGATTTCAGTAGCGTCTACTTGCAAGCAACATCTATATGTCTGGAAGAATACATCTCTAAGCTAGTAATATCTGCGATATACTGTCCCCCAAGATACAGTATTACCGAACAGCAATATAAAGAATTTTTCTCAACTCTTGGTAGCAAATTCTTGGTTGCTGGCGATTTCAACGCCAAACACACTCACTGGGGCTCCCGCTTAATAACTCCAAAAGGCAGAAGACTATGTTCAATCATCACTAACCATGGCTACGATGTTATTTCAAATGGTCAACCGACATATTGGCCGACGGACAAGAGAAAAATACCCGATCTCATAGACTTTGGAGTCGCCAAAGGTTTGCAGATGGAAAATATCTCCACAGAGTGTAATTATGATCTATCATCTGACCACTCACCCACGGTAATATCTATAAAATCACCAAGCCCTCAAGGCAATTGCGTTAGAAAGAAAATAGACTGGTTAAAATTCAAGAAATATATAAATTCCCATCTTCCTCTGAGTACTGTATTAAGAAATGGACACGATGTAGACTCAGCACTCGAAAAATTCAACCAGCTACTCTCATTAGCTCTCAGCTCAGCCACCTGCACTAAGGTATGCAAGCAATCAAAATATAGCCAATACACACCAGCAGACATTGAATTGCTAGTAAGACAGAAAAGAAGACTCCGAAGACAATGGCAAGAATTCAGATCACCGAATCTGAAAACACAGCTACAGCACTGCACTCGAAAGTTAAAGCAAGCCTTGAAAAATAAAAACAACAAAGAGTTAGAAGAGCACATAGCAAAATTAACACCTGGTGAAGCGTCAGACTACTCTTTGTGGAAATCAGCAAAAAAATCAAATCGGCCAATTCTCACTGATTCCCCCATCCGTTTGAGTGACGGTAATTGGGCTAGAAGCAACTGTGAGAAGGGTTTGGCTTTTGCAAACCACCTAAAAAGTGTGTTTACACCCAATCCACCTTCTTCACAGTCCTCATTACCAAAATTAACTTCTCAACCTTGCTCAATAACGCTCAAAATTAAAAAAAAGGACATATTCAAAGCAATTTATAAAGATTTAAACCCAAAAAAATCACCTGGTCCAGATAAAATTACCGGTAAAATGATAAAAGAGCTACCTCCGGCTTCAGTAATTCATCTGATGCACATTTTCAATGCTATCCTTCGTATTAAACACTATCCCAAATGCTGGAAAACTTCAAAAATTATTATGATAGCAAAACCAGGAAAAGACCCTACAAAAGTTGCATCGTACAGACCTATCAGCCTCCTGCCTCTACTTTCTAAAGTATTCGAAAAGCTACTTGTCATGAATATAACTCCATTTATTAATCTCAACCAACTGATTCCTCAACATCAGTTTGGATTTAGAAAACAGCACGGCACAATAGAACAAGTCCACCGCATTGTAACTCTGATAAGGAACACTTTTGGTGAAAAAAAGTATTGCTCAGCTGTCTTTCTTGATATCACTCAAGCTTTCGATAAAGTATGGCACGATGGCCTTATTTACAAACTCAAACTATTACTGCCTGCAAATGTCTCCTCATTGCTTAGTAGCTACCTCACGAAAAGACAATTTCTCGTACATCACAAGGATTACACAACAAATCCATTGGATATTCACGCTGGCGTTCCTCAAGGAAGCGTTTTGGGTCCCTTACTGTATCTCTTATACACTTCAGATATGCCCAACAATAACTATATATTCATATCGACCTTTGCTGATGATACGGCAATATTGTGCTCTCGCTCTAACCCCATAGAAGCTACTAAACTCCTGCAGACTCATGTCGATTCTCTCGAAATCTGACTAGCAAAATGGCGTATAAAAGTCAATGAATCAAAGAGCGTACATGTAACCTTCACGCTAAGGCTAGATACATGTCCCCCACTTAAAATTAATGGCCAATCAGTTCCACAATGTTCCTCAACAAAGTACTTGGGTATTCACCTCGACAGAAGGCTGACATGGAAAAATCAATAGAGGCAAAGAAAACTCAGATCAAGCTTAAAATGAATCAGTTATGGTGGCTGTTACACAAAAGATCAAAGTTGAATCTTGAATACAAAGTGCTATTATATAAAGCAATCCTGAAACCAATCTGGACTTATGGTATTCAGTTTTGGGGCACCGCATCTCCCTCTAATATCGAAAAATTGTAGCGAATACAATCCAAGTGTCTGCGAATTATTGTAAACGCGCCTTGGTATATGAGGAACGTTAACATCCATCGAGATTTAAATGTATCCACAATTTCTGAGGAAGTTGCAATGTACTGCAGAAGCTACATTCAAAAATTACACAATCATCCGAATCCTCTTGCTAGGCAATTGTTGCTGAGCAAGGGGCATCGTCGATTAAAAAGAAAAGACACACTGAATATGCTGTAAAATTGCTACATCTCGCGACTCACCAAATTGTGATGGAACGTAGGGGATATCACATAGTTTTATTTAGTTTGTAAGATTTGAATACTTATTGTTAGTTTCTCGTATTTAAGAAAGATTCAATAAAAAAAAAATAAGCTAACAAAAAAAAAAAAAAAAAAACTTTTTTTTACATTGACTATTCTAAAACGTGAACAAGGCAAGAAAGCTCTATAAGATTTTTAACAAAGCGGTGCTATGGGCTAGTTATGAAGACGTCGATCAGAATGATATAAATGTACTGAAACGCCTAAGGGAGAAAGCCGTATTTCAACTAGTAGAGAAACAGAAGACACAGAAAAAAATGACTGATTTTTTTAAATAAAAATCTCCTTACAGTCGGCTGGGGCCGACCAAATTATACCCTGCATATGTAGATTTATATATAAAAAGTTTACTAGAATATCCATCTTTTTCTTTTATTTCCACTTTTAGAAAAACAATTTTTGCATATACTACTAATTTACACCAGAAATATGGTTGACATTGACGAAGTACTTTGTATGTTATGAGAGTTCTAAAAGGAATAATTTAAAGAAGGTTTTTAAGATAATTCCAAGACTTAGTATGGGAGCTATATAAAAAGTTGGCGTGGTTTACCTCTTTCTTGTAAATCCAATTAAATTTTCAATATTAATCCACACCTTAAATTTGTTTGTCCTACGTTGAATAGTTCAACTTTGTATGGTAGCCCCATTAAAAAGTGGGGGTGGCATGTTGATTTTTTGCAAGATTATGTACAACTACCATATTAACCTAAGTATTAATTATGATTGATCTAGACAGAAGATTGCAGAAGCTGCAGCTACCTCAATTTAAAAGAAATTCAGTCATCCTGTATGGGAGCCACTGTAAGCCAGCCACGTGCCCATTTCTTGTGGATAAATTTGCTCTTACAATACTAATCCACACCTTCAATTTGGTTGTTCTACGCCGAATAGTTTGTAAGTTATGGCAGTTAAAATTTTTGTTTAATTTCCTCAACTTTGTATGGGAGCCCCAATAAGAGGTGGGCGTGGCACGCTGATTTTTTTCCAGATTATTTCCGTCTACAATATTAATTTAAGTGTAAATTATGGTTATTCTAGACAGAAGATTGCCGAAGTTACAGCTGTTTCAATTTAAAATTTGTATGGGGGCTACGATAAACAGAGGGCGTGGTGTGTCCATTTCGTGTGAGCCTAATTGCTCGTACAATACTAATCCATACCTTAAATCTCGTTATTCTACGCTGAAGAGTGTGCAAGTTATAACCGGTAACAATTTTTAATTTCCGCAACTTTGTATGGCAGACCCAAAAAGGAGTGGGCGTGGCACACTGATTTTCTGCCAGATTATTACCGACTGTGATATTAATTTAAGTGTCAATTATGGTTATTCTAGACAGAAGATTGCCGAAGTTACAGCTGTTTCAATTTAAAATTTGTATGGGGGCTACGATAAACAGTGGGCGTGGTGCGCCCATTTCCTGTGAGCCTAGTTGCGCGTACAATACTAATCCACACCTTAAATCTCGTTATTCTATGCTAAAGAGTTTGCAAGTTATAACCGGTAACATTTTTTTAATTTCCGCAACTTTGTATGGCAGACCCAAAAAGGAGTGGGCGTGGCACACTGATTTTGTGCCATATTATTTCCGACTACCATGTTAATCTAATTGTCAATTATGGTTATTCTAGACAGAAGATTGTAGAAGTTACAGCAGTTTCAATTTAAAAGAAGTACATACACTTTGTATGGGAGCTACGCTAGAAAGTAGGCGTGGCTCACCCACTTTTGGCGAGGTTATATAGTAGTATAATATAACTCTATCTGAAAAATATTGTTGTCCCAAGTGGTATATTATGTGAGTTATAGCAAGTTAAAGATTTTGAAAATTCCGAGGTTAGTCGCTTTGAATGCTTGGTGTGGGCGTGGCTATAGACCGATCATGCCCAATATCAATCCCCTCCGTACCCTTGGATCATACGTTACTTGTGCCAAATTTCGTCGAAATAGCTCAATATTTACTCAAGTTATCGTGCGAACCAGCCAGGTGACAGACAGACGGACGGACGGAAAGACGGACGGACATCGTTAAATCGAAAATTTAATCGACGCTGATCACGAATATATATCTATGTCTATATCTCCGGAGATTCCTTCAAGTGGACACAAACATCTGACCGAAATGAATATACCATGCATATTGCATTATGCAGGGTATAAAAAAATGATCTCAAATGTACAATCCATATTTTTAGCGAGCAAATTAATGTACAATAAAATATGAATTTAAACTATTGACTATAGACTTTTTTGCTATTCGAAAACGTGAACACTTTTGATAACGTGAACAGCCTTGGTTTTAATTAGTTCACGTTATCGAGCGTGCGCTGTATTTATTTATATGTACATATATATTCATATTATTGAAAATCTGCTAAATAAAAAAAAGTAAAACAACATTATGAGAAATACATTAAATTATTTATATATATTACTACTAATAATTAACTAAAAGAAAAAGAAAAAAAAAGAATCAACTTAGGCTTAGGCACACGCTGAACAATTGAATTTACTAAACTGTTTTTTACTCACAAAAAGTCCAACTTTGATTGATTGACAACAAATTCGAAAATGACATGGAAGTACATGTGTATACTTCTTTAACGACTATTTAAATCGGCTACAATATAGCAATAATCTTTTAAGAAAATCTTTATCAGAAACTACAAGGAATTTTTCTCTATTGATAATAAAAGATGCTGTAAGCAAAAATAAAGAAAAAGTAGGTAAAACGAAATAAATACACTTTACACAGCAATGGATATAGAATGCTCCAAATAATGCAGAGGGAAAAGTTGTATGATATATTTAAAAATTAATAAATACCATGAATATTATGTGTCGAGCATTTCAGTTTGGCAAAATAGCATGTATTGCGACAACCACGATGTGAATGCTTATTGGAGTTTCTGCTCTATGTGATGAATATATACACACTCGTACTTACTTATGCATACTTATACGATTGGTCTCTTTATACATAAACCATAGTCTTATTTTATACTATTTCGATTCATGCTGTTGATGCTGCTGACAACGAACGTCGTCACTGTGGCGTATGAGCAATACCATTTTTGCACACACCGCGTAATATCAAATACACACACATATACACACACACACACACCCGGACGGTCTGATCTATGGGATCGGGTACTATAGCTGGGCTCTAAGCTACCGGGGGGGGTCGGCGGGTCGCGGATAGCCGGACGGCCTGTAATAGCAGGTTAGTTACGAAATAAGTTTAAACGAATAAGCAATCTCGACGTTGTTCGGCAGGAATGGAGGACGTGGTATAAAATCCAGCGAGTCTTACGAACTTCTTGTGACAGTGGCGGGTGCATGACCATGATGACTTATAAAAAACCCCAGGCGGTCTCCATATTGGACGGCTACCGGTCCTGGTCGACCGGTACACTCCATGGAGCACTGGGAGTCCTTCAGAACCGTAACAGTTTTCTCTGCTGTTGGGATGATGAGGGTGATGTGAGCTTGCTCTACCGAGGTGTTAGCCGCGGTGGGTATCAGTAACCAGCCGCAGGAATTGTAGCCTGCGTTGCTCGGGGCGAGCGCCGGTTCGTCCGTGTTTTCCGGAAGAGGTAAAGCGAAGGCCCGCATCCTACACACGATGCGCTGGAAAAAAATAAAGAATGGAAAAGGAACTGAGAACGCTACCATCATGGGTAGTGGTACCGATGACTTGGGGAATAATGCTAGCAAGGCCTCCGAGATGGATTTGTCCTCAAAGACGCCGAACCCGAGTGAACCGAGCGACCGACTAGTGGACTTAAGCGATGCATAAAAAACCCCCAGAGTTGGAAGAACCGCGGATGTTAATCCTTTTAGGCGTGTATGAAAGCTTGTCCTATGGCCCACTAAGGTGCTCAGTATGGAAGAGCCTGTAAGAGCGAAATCGTCGCCACCTGCGTTGCAAGGTATTACGCAGAAAATGGTACAATCATGTGGTGATGTCATGTCGAAGCTCGGTGATACAATCAGGAAGCTTACTGAAACAATGCGCCTACCGCAACGCTCTATCAACAACCACATTTGGGACCCACTCAGCACGATTACAAAGCTTCACGCGCACGCGCAGTAAGAATTTATAAAAAGCAAAGAAGTCAGACGAAATATGGAATTGAACCTGCAGAAGCAACGCCGAAGAGGCCGCGCGAGGACAAATAGCCTAGCAGAAAGACACCACCAAATAAAAATAACTTCATCCTCGACGAAGTGCAAAATCGATGACCAGTGCGGCCAAGAAGGACAAGGGTGATAGTCCCGCCAAGAAGACGGAAGAGGCAGAGAAAGAAAGTGTTTGGAAGCAATTCAGGAATAAAACGAATAAGGCCAAGAGGAAGGTGACCAATAGACCACTCCCACGACCGGATGCAATTGTTATTGCATGACATACAGCGATATCCTTAGGGCGGTCAGAAAGATGACTCCCTGTAGGAACTTGACGAAAACGTGGCGCGGATAAGAAAAACGGCTTGAACTGGAAAAGAAGCAGATGACAAATGCAGGGGTGTACCAAAAGGAGATTGGTAAGGTCCCATGAGATCACTACTAAAGAGGACATAGTTGATGCTATACGAACACAAGGTAGCGAGTTAGATCTTTTTAGCGAAAGCGCAATCAAAGGTGTCAGAGCGGCGTATGCGGGCACACAAACGGCGTTGATAAGTCTACCAGCACTGAATGCGAGGCGACTGCTTGATATGCAGAAAATTAAGATTAGATGGGTGGTATGCCGAATAAAAGAAAAGCCTGATCTAAAGAAGTGTTACAGATGTCTAGAATACGGACACCTGGCGAGGGCGTGTACCAATGCGGATCACAGAAGCCAGAGTTGCCTCAAGTGTGGTGAGAAGGGTGACTTTGCAAAAGTGTGCAACAAAAAACCATTTTGCAGCGCGTACAAGAGAGGGAGTATACGGACCACCAAATTGGAAGCAGGAAGTGTCCTTATATCATGCAGCGTGCATGAAGGCTAAGAAATGAGGGTGATGCAGATCAACCTAAATCACTGTGAGGCTGCGCAAGAACTCCTGATGCAGACAGTATACGAGAAGAAGGTGGCGATGCGTACAAGATAGTTATGGGAAAAGTTAGAGGAGACAAAGGACTAGCACCTACCTGCCCGATTCTGCTATAAAAGGTGGTAAAGACCCTTTTCCCGATGCAAGAATTGCAACCAAGTAGATTTCAGATCTCTGCAGCAGAATGTGCCATAACAATTGATGAGACAGAGGTAATTCTGGCAGCGGAGAGGTTTGGCAATGTCAAGGCGCCTAGACTTAATGGCGTACCGAATAAAGCGCTGAAAATCGCCATCAAACACACTGCGAAGCCGTTTACAGACCTTTTCTCGAGGTGCATAAATGAAGGTATTTTCCCCAAAGTATGGAAGAAGCAGCGCCTGGTTTTACTTCAGAAGCCAAATAAACCAACGGGCGAGCCAAGTTCATATCGGCCACTCTGCATGATAGACACGATCGACGTTCCACCATCGACGCAGTTAGTAGGTTGAAAAACATTGCAGCCAAGGTCATTGAAGGTGACAGGTAGATGCATGGTGACAAAGAATACTGTGCAATCGTCACACTAGACGTCAAAAACGCTTTTAATTCGGCATACTGTCCCCATAACATGAGGGCACTTGAGGAGAAGAAAACGCCGGGGTACCTGCTGCGGGTGATAAACAGCTATCTGTCGGAGAGAATTTTGCTGTACGATACAGATGAAGGTCCCAAGAGGTATGTGGTGACGGGCGAAGTGCCACGGGGCACTGTACTAGGCCCGTTATTATGAAACGTATTATACAAAAGAATGTTGCGCCTGGCATTACCAAAGGACGCAGAGATTATTGGATACGCAGACGACATCGCGGTGACGATAGTTGCCAAAGAAATTGCACAGATTCAATCCATCTGTAACGAGACAGCGGCGAAGATCAAGGAGTGGCCAATGGAGTTACGGTATTTGGGTGTGATGATCGATGCTAGACTATGTTTCAAGGCGCACATCATAAAGGCATGCGGAAATGCGGCCATGGTGACGGGAGCATTGGCGATGATCATGGCTAACATTGGTGGTCCCAGTCAGAGTAGGAGGATGCTCCTGGCCAAAGTTAGCCAGTCCATACTCATGTACGCGGCGCCCATATGGGGAACAGCACTGAGCCGTAAGACCTATGCGAAGAAGGTAGAAATAGTTCTCAGGTTAAGCGCTATTAGAGTTGCATTTAAGCTGAGCAGAATATATGGCAGAGCCAAAATCCTTAACAGACGGTTAACGCTTTGTCGAGCGCAAGGAGGAGAGGCAGATTAGCATCAAGGAGTGGCAAAAGCGCTGGGACTCTGCGACAAAAGGGAGGTGGACACACAGGCTTATCGTGAATGTGCAGGCATGGGTTGAGGGAAGACATGGCGAGACAGACTATTACTATTACGATGATGCGATGAACTGCTCGTTCTGCAGTAGCGCTAGTGAAAATGCAGAGCATGTTTTCTTCTTCGAGATACGTATCTGAAAGTACGTCCATAGAGAGAATAATAGAAGAAAGAGTGACCCCAGACAACATAGTAAAGCACATTCTGCAATCGAAGTTGCTGTGGGGCAAGATGAAAGAATGGTCTGCGAATGCACTCCAGAAGCTACGGAAGAAAGAATGGCAGCGCAGGAGAAACATAAACGAGGAGTAGACTAAAACATAAGTGAAGAGCCATTCTGGTCCAACTTGGCCTTGCAAAGTAATTCCAAACGGCGGCTCCGCGAAGCAAATCCAAACTATAGACGTCGGATTTTAGAGTTTAGTACGTAGGCGTACTATTTAACAAATCCAGCATAGTAAGATATACTGCCCGGGCGTGGTCCCGAATGAGGCGTAGCTTTAGCAAACAGTATGAATTGTGCATGCCGGCCATCTATGAGATTTCTCCTTCGACAAAAAAAAAACACATACGCACACTCAAGGAGATGTGACACCAATGCTTGCGCTTATGCATGCGCTAGCACGATATAAGTGCTATAATGCGCTGTATAAAGTGGATCTATTATCAATTTATGCTTATATTTTGTTTTATTCACAATAACCGTTATAATAAATAATAATAATTCATTGAATTATTTATATGGTATACTTGTACGTATTTTGGATAGTGAAGAGTGTTGTCGAATTTTTTCTGTTTGTAGTTTCGCTGCTATTTATGATTTTTGTCGTTTAAATTAGCTGTTTAATGCTGTTTTATGATTTTATTGATTTCTTCATTTTTATGATAAATTTATGTTCAATTAATTATTATCGATAACTTTATTTGATTGATATATTTTATATACCTACCTAGTATATCCGTATTTGGATGTACAAGTGCATACTCTATATGGTGTCAGTGCAATGAAAGCTACATTAAACTCATAGATGTAAGTTGTTCGCACAAATTGTATAAACTTTTATTTTGTTTCTATGATGATGGAGGCCATTATAACTGTAAGCTCACTCAAATTTAAGAGCTTTTACAATTTCATAAAGACTTTTTAAAAATATTTTTGTGTAACATTTTGCTCATAGTAATTACTAAGCTAATTTAAGGTATTTCCAAAGTACATGTTATTATTCCAATCAGGTCACCTATGTGGCTTCCTTTTCATTCTTCAATTAAGAAAAAACATATTTATTTTCGTAAGCGAATTTTTTTGAGAAAATTCAAAATTGCAAACTTTTCATTCCTTTGAATTCCACTTGAATTTTAAATATTTTGGATATTTTCATTTGACTTTCAGGCTATAACTATGTTCATAAAAATTATAAAAATCATAGTAATACTGCTTTGTCCATAACACAAAATTTAAATTCGCCAAAGATTATATTTTCTCTAAAAATCACTGTTATTTTTTATTTCATTAAATTCTTTTCCAATATTCATATATTCCATAAAATATTTGCATATTCTGAGTATATTATACGTGATGGAATAATTTTTCATCAAATTTATGTGTGAATTTATTAGAAGCAGAGCACATTATGCATTTGAAATAATTTTAATAAACTGTATGTATTATGGCCACATAAGTAAGTAAGTAAGTAAACTGTATGTATAATAAATAGCTATTACGGAAGATATCATATTATTCTATTTCGAGACGAGCGACAGAGTTACTGGCATAGTTAATAGGTAATAGGATGATAGACTATAATACGAGTATATGATATTCAGAATAACACACCTTGTATTAGAAATATTATATATTTTATGGTTATTTCTAAACATGCCTACTTGCCGGTAAATAATTGACGATTCTTTTAAAAATTCAAACAATATATATCTAATCCCTGAATAATTCTTGGACAGTTACAAAATAGTAATGTGTATAAGAATAGAAGAATACAAGTGCTTAACAATGAATGATTATTTATCTATTAAATTTAAGATTATCCCTATTTTGACTATAACTGCGGGTCATCGTGTTCATAAATTTAAAAGTATAATAATATGTGAGCCAGCGAATGGATCTTGATTGATTATGTAAAAGGTAATTTGAACAAGCCTTGCTTATTCATAAAAATGCTCTCGATTTTGGAACCAATTAGTACAGCAAATAATGCTGATTGTTGAGGGTCATTTATCAATTTTTAAAACAGTTTTCAATTCATGATACGTAGAGATCTTTTTATAAATGGCCTTTTTCCATTTTTCGGGAGACTGCAGATTTGGCGCTCCTAAAACGACCTCATACCAATCAAACGATCTACCATTCAAGCCATTTGGCACAACATCCAAACTGTAGCAATTTGTCTCGTCATCGAATATGCTTTTGGGTGTCACATTTTGCCATCAACCTCAATTGGACTTTACTAGTGAGGGACATTGCTTACATACGAAATTTGGTGAAACATCTCTGACGCAGATAACTTATAGAATATCTTCTAATGAAATATTTTGAAACAGTGCCGTCACACAAATCATAAATTTTTCAAGAATGGTCAATATATTATGTGCTATATTGAATTTTTACTATAAAGTCGATGTAAAAATTATATTTATAAGAATCCATTGAAGTTTATCTTCATATGAAATCGTTTAAATTTTTAGACAATGCTTATTCGCAACTAGAAAGAAATGTTTCTTTAAACTCAGTTTCGTCATCTTTGCTCATTTTTCTATTTTTGTTTTCTTGTATTAACTAAATTAATATTGTCGCACCATAAGCATTCTAAAAAAAATATAACAAAATTATTTCCGCTTTAAATGAAATAAAAATATGGAACATAAATTGGACTATATAATATCTCAGGTAAAAAAAAAATAATTACTTGGCTAAGGTGTACTAAATTATTAATTTTATTAGATGATTTCATTAGGCGATCATATTAACATATGAATAATATAGTCTTCAAAATTATAATATTTCGAACACAGAGAATGAGGTTATGTTAATCTAATCATGTTGAGCATTTTATACCCTGCATAATGCAATATGGAAGGTATATTCATTTCGATCAGATGTTTGTGTCCACTTGAAGGAATCTCCAGAGATATAGACATAGAAATATATTCGTGATCAGCGTCGCTTAAATTTTCGATTTAACGATGTCCGTCCGTCCGTCC
The DNA here is from genome assembly GCA_963854835.1 of Megamerina dolium. Classification (NCBI taxonomy): domain Eukaryota; kingdom Metazoa; phylum Arthropoda; class Insecta; order Diptera; family Megamerinidae; genus Megamerina; species Megamerina dolium. Next base: position 44,111,517 of record OY978528.1, on the reverse strand, counting down.
GTCCGTCTGTCTGTCACCTGGGTGATTCGCACGATAACTTGAGTAAATATTGAGCTATTTCGACGAAATTTGGCACAAATAACCTATGATCCAAGAGTACGGAGAAGATTGATATTGGGCATGATCGGTCAATAGCCACGCCCACACCAAGCATTCAAAACGACTAACCTCGGAATTTTCAAAATCTTTAACTTGCTATAACTCACATAATATATCACTTGGGACAACAATATTTGGCACATAGAGTTACAATATACTACTATATAACCTCGCCAAAAGTGGGTGAGCCACGCCTACTTTTTAGTGTAGCTCTCATACAAAGTGTCTGTACTTCTTTTAAATTGAAACAACTGTAACTTCTACAATCTTCTGTCCAGAATAACCATAATTGACACTTAGATTAACATGGTAGTCGGAAATAATATGGCACAAAATCAGTGTGCCACGCCCACTTCTTTTTGGGTCTCCCATACAAAGTTGCGGAAATTAAAAAAAAATGTTACCGGTTATAACTTGCAAACTATTCAGCGTAGAACAACCAGATTGAAGGTGTGGATTAGTATTGTAAGAGCAAATATATCCACAAGAAATGGGCCAGCCACGTGTGGCTCCCATACCGGATGACTGAATTTCTTTTAAATTGAGATAATTGCAGCTTCTGCAATCTTCTGTCTAGAACAATCATAATTAATACTTAGGTTAATATGGTAGTTGTACATAATCTGGCAAAAAATCAACATACCACGCCCACTTCTTAATGGAGCTACCATACAAAGTTGCGAAAATTTAAAAAAATTGAACCGCTTGGAATTGGAAATAAAAGAAAAAGATGGATATTCGAGTAAACTTTTTATATATATATATATATATCTACATATTCAGGGTATAATTTGGTCGGCTTCAGCCGACTGTAAGGAGATTTTTATCAATATTATTTGACCTTTCTGGAAAAAACTTAATTTCACTATTTAGGGGTAACAAATATGTATTCATTTTCAATATTATTTGACCTTTCTGGAAAAAACTTAAAATATAACAAAATGTCCATAAACCAAAAAAACTTTTTAATATCCAAAAAATATACATTTTAAAATTTTTTTTTATTGTATATCTATTTACCAAAAGAGAAAATAACATAAAATTAAAATAAGCGCAGATTTGTATATACTCGATACGTACAAGTATTATGACACCTAAATGCGTTCCCTATGATAATACTGCCGGGTAGTATAAGTCTAACATGAAACACTCATATGCAATATCATATGAGAGACATCGTAGACACTATGAAAAATAAATTTCATAATCAAGATATTTTATTTCCACAACAACAATTCTACTGCTACTACTACTGCAAGAATGGTGACACAAAAAAGCCCATCAATTGCAAGAAATAAAGAAGAAAACGAAAACATCCAAAAAGTAGGTATAAAATTGAAATTCAAATAATGTCCCTTTCACTACAAGCGATGACTGACTGATTTCAGTACCAGTATGATATGTATCGCTGCAGTATGTTAATTTGCAGTTGAAAAACAGCGAGAGTCCATTGGTACTGCATTGGTAATTAAAGAAGTCAACCTCATCGAATTACATCAACAACAACAACAACGAATGGTCATATTAACAATGCTTGACATATTATGAACATATGCACATATATGCATAGATACTCGTATATATGTATGTAACATCATGGCTACGCACTGAAACACATGGTCGCAGGTATACTTATATAAATATTCATATATTACATTATTCACCCACCTAATACAGTGGAACCTATTAAAGATAAGCATATTGAAATTAAAACCTTTTTTAATTTTTTGAAACATCGAAACGAAACATAAATCGATCCCAGCAACATGTTCTGTAAATATAATATAAAATAAGAGGGACTGGACTTAGAAGATAGGGTAATAAACACTTACATTTTTAAAAGACCTTAGCCAAGCTTCTATTCAGAGTATCAGATATCAAATGATGGAAACATTGTGACAACCTTATTACCTCTGTCACGTGGATATTTTTAAAGCAAATTAGACGGAAAAAGAATGATAACCTAAGAATACTCTATACATTTTTTTGGTCAGACCTAATCAATACATATATGAGAACACTTCCGAACATTTGTTATACCCTGCATAATGCAATATGCATGGTATATTCATTTCGGTCAGATGTTGTGTCCACTTGAAGGAATCTCCGGAGATATAGACATAGATATATATTCGTGATCAGCGTCGATTAAATTTTCGATTTAACGATGTCCGTCCGTCCCGTCCGTCCGTCCGTCTGTCTGTCACCTGGCTGGTTCGCACGATAACTTGAGTAAATATTGAGCTAGCTATTTCGACGAAATTTGGCACAAGTAACCTATGATCCAAGGGTACGGAGGGGATTGATATTGGGCATGATCGGTCTATAGCCACGCCCACACCAAGCATTCAAAGCGACTAACCTCGGAATTTTCAAAATCTTTAACTTGCTATAACTCACATAATATATCACTTGGGACAACAATATTTTTCAGATAGAGTTATATTATACTACTATATAACCTCGCCAAAAGTGGGTGAGCCAAGCCTACTTTCTAGCGTAGCTCCCATACAAAGTGTATGTACTTCTTTTAAATTGAAACTGCTGTAACTTCTACAATCTTCTGTCTAGAATAACCATAATTGACAATTAGATTAACATGGTAGTCGGAAATAATATGGCACAAAATCAGTGTGCCACGCCCACTCCTTTTTGGGTCTGCCATACAAAGTTGCGGAAATTAAAAAAATGTTACCGGTTATAACTTGCAAACTCTTCAGCATAGAATAACGAGATGTGGATTAGTATTGTACGCGCAACTAGGCTCACAGGAAATGGGCGCACCACGCCCACTGTTTATCGTAGCCCCCATACAAATTTTAAATTGAAACAGCTGTAACTTCGGCAATCTTCTGTCTAGAATAACCATAATTGACACTTAAATTAATATCACAGTCGGTAATAATCTGGCAGAAAATCAGTGTGCCACGCCCACTCCTTTTTGGGTCTGCCATACAAAGTTGCGGAAATTAAAAATTGTTACCGGTTATAACTTGCACACTCTTCAGCGTAGAATAACGAGATTTAAGGTATGGATTAGTATTGTACGAGCAATTAGGCTCACACGAAATGGACACACCACGCCCTCTGTTTATCGTAGCCCCCATACAAATTTTAAATTGAAACAGCTGTAACTTCGGCAATCTTCTGTCTAGAATAACCATAATTTACACTTAAATTAATATTGTAGACGGAAATAATCTGGAAAAAAATCAGCGTGCCACGCCCACCTCTTATTGGGGCTCCCATACAAAGTTGAGGAAATTAAACAAAAATTTTAACTGCCATAACTTACAAACTATTCGGCGTAGAACAAGCAGATTGAAGGTGTGGATTAGTATTGTAAGAGCAAATTTATCCACAAGAAATGGGCACGTGGCTGGCTTACAGTGGCTCCCATACAGGATGACTGAATTTCTTTTAAATTGAGGTAGCTGCAGCTTCTGCAATCTTCTGTCTAGAACAATCATAATTAATACTTAGGTTAATATGGTAGTTGTACATAATCTGGCAAAAAATCAACATGCCACCCCCACTTTTTAATGGGGCTACCATACAAAGTTGAACTATTCAACGTAGGACAAACAAATTTAAGGTGTGGATTAATATTGAAAATTTAATTGGATTTACAATAAAGAGGTAAACCACGCCAACTTTTTATATAGCTCCCATACTAAGTCTTGGAATTATCTTAAAAACCTTCTTTAAATTATCCCTTTTAGAACTCTCATAACATACGAAGTACTTCGTCAATGTCAACCATATTTCGGGTGTAAATTAGTAGTATATGCAAAAATTGTTTTTCTAAAAGTGGAAATAAAAGAAAAAGATGGATATTCTAGTAAACTTTTTATATATAAATCTACATATGCAGGGTAAAATTTGGTCGGCCCCAGCCGACTGTAAGGAGATTTTTTTAATTTCACATTGTTTCATATTCATTGAAAATTTACAAATGTTTTACACTTGCATACATATGCACATGCACATAAAAATATATATACAAGTTTACCAGCCCTGAAATGAATTGTTCCCAAGTTACGATAAAATGAGAGTTTCACATAGGAAGCAGAGACCTATCGACTTATTGACCTATTTTCAAAGAAATGGGCGACACAGCTTTTTTACGTAATTGTGATGTGGAAATGAAAATACGATATAATTTCGACTCCTTGGAACTAGTTCATATCTAGTTGATGGTAATGCAGTCAGTTGAACAAATATTTGAATATGGACAGTTTATTCCAATTGGTATTTTACATGTTTTATAAGCACATAGTTTTCAAAACACGTTCTAAGCTACCATTACTTGACCAGTTCCATTTGACCACAGCTACATTTGCTCGTTAACACACTTGCACATATACAATATGTATATGCACATATTTGTTATTTCACAGTCAACAATGCGTAGAAACAAAGAAAAAACGACACTATTAAAATTGAAAGGAATGGCTTGGAAAACTAACATCATGTAGAGGGTTTCACATTTCATATATTATATTGCGATATAAATAGTGGGTAAACGCATACGCGTATACACATAGATGTGTATAAATACGACACAAGTACACATTCTGGCGACCAAAGACCAAAAGATAAAGTAGAATAAAATAGGCACAGAAAAAAAATTATTACGAACTAAACTACATATGATCTGCTGACACAAATTATTATTATTCCTGCTTACAATGTTGTTGGCAATATTGTAGACAGTTAAATTAATTTATATATATTTGGTTATTTTTATTTTTATTTATTTTTTTTTTTGTCTTTAATTTTTATACCCTTTGACTTTTTTTTAAGGTCATTTATTTTACATCTATCCATTGGATATTTAGCAGTAATTAATAATATTTACATTTTTTTTTTGTAGAGCGAGCAGCCACTGCTGTACCCCTTATCAACTAATTTAACTAATTTTGTTAGCTTTATGCCAAGCTGTTTTCGTTTTGTAAAGATATGTTTCTGCCATGTAATTCTTCTGTCGAGATGAGATAGAGTTTCATTGTTAAGTCTCACTGCCGGCCAATTCTCTCTGCATATTGTATACATCACCTTAATAGATTTCGTTGTGTTCACCTTTAATTTCCATTTATTTAACCACATTTGTATTACATTTAAGCCCGTTTGAAGATGCATTGACGCAATATTTGGATTGTCATCGCTAGCTAATACAACTGTATCATCAGCAAACGTTGCAATCGTGGTAATTGGTGTTGTTGGTAAGTCAGCGGTGAATAAAGTGTAAAGCACAGGGCCAAGTACACTTGAGGTACACTGGAGTTTATTTTATTTAAGTAAGTTCATCATTAAATTTTACCACAAAATCCCATTGAGTCAGGTATGATTTTAGTATTTCATAGTACAAGTTTGGAAGCATTTTCTTTAGTTTATAAAGTAGACCAGCGTGCCAAACTTTATCGAAGGCCTGTGTTATATCAAGAAAAGCAGCCATGCAATATTGACTGTTATTCATTGCGGGATTTATCACTCTATATACTCTATGTACTTGTTCTAAAGTAGCGTGATCTTTACCGAAACTAAATTGATGGTCAGGAATTAGTTTCTGAGAGTACATTATTGGCTTTAGTTTGGCTAACAGTATCTTTTCAAAAACTTTGCTCACTTTCATTCTGTCTGTTTGCATATCTGCTCGCACGATAACTGTCATAATTATTAAGCATTTCTGCTAAAAACGTATGTATTATATGTATTATTGTATATATTGTATTATTTTTATATACGAAAGTGTAAGTTTAAGAAAAAGTGAAATCACCTACTTCCAAAAAATAAAACGCTTTTTTTAAATCTGTCTGTCTACATGTAATAGTGTAGGGCATCTAAGCCTTGGTACTACTGATTTTAAAGTTTTCCAATTTTTTTTCTTGTACCATATATATTACTGTTATTGTTAAGCCATATCGCAAAAAATTATTTACCCATATAATTGTCAGACGACAATGTAAAAATAAAATAAAGTATAGGCATCAATTTGAATGACATATGCTTGACTGAAATGAACAGAATGTTGGTGTAATCAAATATGCCACAAAATAAAAGAATAATTGTTTTTAAAATACGTGTATGAATTTCATTAGAATGCGAATAAACAATACATATAGGAGAGTTCTTCTTTTTTCTTTGGCATTCATATTGTGTTCTTATTTTCATAATTAAATAGTAGCCAATTAAAGAATATCGTCAATTGTTCTATTTTTGTTATGAATTTTAAAACAGTACTTTAAAATATTAAATTTTTATGCAAATTTATATTCTAAGTAAAGTTCGAAATAACCTTGGACCAATACTGAAGTTGTCTTAATATAAAAATTACAAAACAAATGCCAAAATATTTTCTATATTAACTTTATAATGAGTAAAAAAATTCGTGCTCATCTGACTACAGAAATGTTCTTAAAAAAATTTAGCTCGTACACACGTACGTGTTTGGAAAAAGATGTTTGACACTCTAATTATTATGATATTGTTAGTAGCAAACCTTTTTAATTAAATACAAATGTAACCAAATACAAGACATAAGTATACTACTACTCATAAAATAATAAACATATGATTTAATAATGTATAATTATTGCTCTTTTCTTTATTGTTCATAATACATTGATGAACTTGTTAATATGGAACCATATGAAAAGTTATGTAGTAACTATGGAAAAACAGAGAATAAGTAATGATATTAAATACGCTCAAAAATGATAACATATTTATGTTTTATATTAAATAATATAAGTATCTAATTATTTTTCTTTTCCTCAATTAAAAATTTATTATCAAAAATAATACAGTAACCTTTTAATAATTTAAATTTCTTATTTTAATTACTTATGAACATGATTTCTATCAAGTTTTTTGACTTTTTACATATCCTTTTCTAAATTTGTAAAAAATCATTGAAGCAATTAAATTTAATAGCTCAAACTATACAAAATTATAATTTCTTATATACATATTAGACGGTATTCGTTCACAGCTCTTTGCATTTAGACATGTAGATAGTACATATATATGCAGCATTATGCATATTATGTTCAAGCATGAAAATTTTAATTATTGTTTAAATTCATAATCAATAAATAACACGATATATGTAGAATATATCTATGTGTATTCTTAACTTCGTTTTATTGTCAAAGTTCCAGTATATATTATAATATAGATATAGATAGTAATATAAAGTTAAAAGTCAGAGTCATAAAAATAAAAATACGGCGCGGAATGGCACAATGGATCGAATTTGAATGAATCGGTCGATCGTCGCACGAGGGGCGAATATACAGCAAAAAGGAATTTATGCGGAGAGTTAGGGTGGCCATATGGTAAGTATGTTAATAAAAAGTGAGTGTTTATTTAACTTAAATTATATTTTCCTTTCTTTCAGGGACCAACCATATGATTGTTTAAATGGATTTAACCAATTATTATTATGTTAAATTTTGTTTTTGCATAAACATTTGTTTATTACTCAGTGTTAAGAGTGCGATTGTGAAAACAATATCAACAATAAAAATATTAGGTCAATATATATTGTAAAATAAGTACCTATATAACGTGTATTACCATAAAGAATGACTATGATATACTTATGTTTGCATAGCACTTGCCTTGCGTCATTACGATACAAAATAACACGCAAAACAAAAGACTTATGCAACAAACGAGCCTATTTGCTTAACACTGCTTTAAGGTAAATGAATATCATGAAATAATAATTATAAATACACACTTATCTCTTATATGAAATATATAAAATAGCAATTATTTATATCCGCCCCATAGGGATTTAGTAAATATTTCAATATACACTTGTTATTAATATCCATTAGTGCTATTGCTTTTCTGGTTTTGGTTTTTGTTGTTGTTATGATTAGTACAATAAAATTGTAATTGGTAATGGCAAATAATTTCAATTTCTTTAAATTAAATACAAGTACTTTGTTTTGGTGTAGCACATTTTAATTTTATAAAGCAATTTAGGTTAATTGGTTTTTATATTTTTTATTTTTTTAATGAAAGTACTTGGACAACAAATAGAAAAGCTGGACGAGTCTAAAACTTAATTCTACATCGTATTTAATATTCTACATGCCGCCTAAAAGTATGCAAAGGGTATACTTCAAAATTATTATTTTTATATTTTGAAGCAAACTAATTCCTATGCTTATGTTCAATATAAAATGTAGCATGCTTTTCAAGGTATGCGTTATTAATAGCAACCTACAAAAATTAAATATAAGTACAGTTGACGCTCGTAAATTCAGACAGACTTCTAATTTAGTGTAAATTTTGTCAATTTGTAGACAAATTATTGGAGTGTCTTTAATATATTACGAAATGTTATAAAAAATATTTTTATACTTTATATGAATAAGTATAGAACTGAAATTCAAAAAACATCAAGATTTCTTTTAACTGTGAAATTATATTTTCGAAACAGAATCAGATAAAAACTACGCCTGTCCGCCATACAAATCAATGCTTTCGTATGAATGTTTTCACACTTTGTGCAGGAAAATATAAAGACATAAAATCAGTATATACGTTTATATATACAAAACTATTAGCGAGTTCGAAAATAAGCGTAATCGGATGAAAACTGCGCTTACCTCACATACATTTGTATGTTTTCGAGTGTCCATGTGCTTGTAGGTTTCTTACAAGAACTTAAGAAGCTACAGAGCTGAAACTCCGCATATACATTTTTTTAAAAACAACCGAGTATATCCAAAAATGGACACTATCGGTTGAAAACCACTTCTACCTCCAGCACAAAAGTTTGTCTACTTCTCAAAGTGAGTGTGTGTAACTAAGAGACGATATTACCGAAATTAAACTCATGAAAAATACCAAGTAGAAATATGATAAAGAACAAAATATTTATACGGCTTTCCGATGGTACCGTGAATTACTTTGCTCGCTCTCCCAATTACTATCGAGAATTACCCCATTCACACGGCATATTCTTAATTCGATTTGATAGTTCTCTGTCTCTGTTATGTTTTTATTTTCAATCTTCTTGATATAAACGATATTTTCACAGTATTAAGAATATACAATTTATTCAAATATTGCAGATATTTACTTTGAAGATGCAAAACTTCCTCGGAGCACAATCTCATAAAATTTATGTTGGTTTTATTTCTTTATTGTTTTCTTTTACTTATTTTGTCAGCTTTTTTATTTCGATTTGTCAGATGCCCATAAATTTCCGATAAAAATTAGGGAAGGTAGAGATTTGTTGATTATTCACATGATAATTCAAAATTAATTACTTACGAATGTGATTTTTCGCTCTGAAAATTTGGTATGGCAAACTAAGTAATTTGGCACGTACTTAGAGTGCACAAACGAGAGATTGAACGTAACGTAATTGGGGTACAATAGGAAAACCGTATTTGAGTGTACAACTTAACCGAGTTTAAAAAAATAAAACAATCTTTTGTATCTCTTAATTTCTTTGCAACCAAAAAAAACTACTTACTTATGTGGCCATAACAACCGAATATCGATTTAGGCCGAAAATAACATGCTTCTCCAGCCATCCCTGTTCTTCGCAACTGGCGGCAGTTAGAAATTCCAAGCGCCATCAGGTCCTCCAGTACTTGGTCTTTTCACCGGAGGTTAGGTCTTCCTCTTCTGCGTCGTCTTCCAGCGGGTTCCGAATATAACACCTTCTTAGCTGGAGCGTGTTCTTCCTTTCGCTCGACGTGACCTAGCCCGCGCAGCCGCTGTATTTTGATGCGCTTTACTATGTCAATATCAGCATACAGCTTATACAGCTCATGGTTGTACCATATTCGGTACTCGCCACCAACGCAAAAAGGTCCAAAGATCTTGCGTAGTACCTTTCTCTCGAAAACTCCAAGCATTCGATCATCCGAGGTGGAAATTGATGAGGGACTTGTGGAGTGTAGTGTTCGTTCTTCGAGAGAGGGCTCGGCTTCTCAATTTTTTACTTAGCCCAAAATAGTACCTGTTTGCAAGAGTCATCCTTCACAATATCTCCAGGCTGACGTCATTACTGCTGTTAATGCTGGTTCCAAGATAAACAAAGTTCCTTACTACTTCAAAAGCGTAGTTGTCAATAGTGACATGCTGTCCGGGACTCTTTGTTTGTTGACACTAGATACTTCGTCTTGCCCTCGTTCACCGTAAGACCCATTCGACGCGACTCTCTTTCCAACTCTGAGAATGCTGCACAGACTGCTCGCGTGTTCATGCCGATTATGTCAATATCATCGGCATACGCATTATGTCGTAGATCAGCAGCTCGTATTATTTTCTTCTCTCTCATTTCTGTTGATCAAATGAAATGATCAGTAAGGTACCCATTCGATCCAAAAAGAAAAGCACAAAATTAGTATTTACTAGCATACGAGTTTAAAATGTTTCAGCAGAATTCGTCCCATTAAACTAAAACTTAATAAAATCATTAATTTCACGAAATTACTTAAATAACAATCTTCAAATTAACATATATCATTCTCAATGAAATAGCAATTTTCTTTTAGAATTATTCATTATACAATACCTATACTACGATACTATAATCACCATAACCCATACAATTTGTTATATATACACATAAATTTATTATATACATGCATTTTGAAATTGCTCAAGATGACTCATATTTAGTACATTAAACAAACGGTACAACAATTTCTGTAAATATACGAGTACATAAATACACATAGACACATTCATATACTAATTGATTTACAGTTTTTCCTTTAACCTATTCAATACGATAGTAATGAAACAATGAGTGTAAGTACTAATCATAGATTTAAGCATAAAAACATTAAATCACACACAATAACAAAAAATAACAACACTAACAAAAAAGACAATCAAAATGCAAAATGCATTCTCTAATTGAAGTTAATTGATACCATTTGAATTAATTATTCCGTAATCTAACTACGTATGTTGTACTATACATACTGAATACCGCCGCATACAATTGTAATAGAAAAGTTCAAAGACAACAAATTGTTATAATTTCATTCATAGAAGAACAAAAAGAAATTATAATCGTTAAGCGTATATAAAAATGCGTGACTTTTCCTTCAAAACACTCATTCATTACTCACGCACAATTATGTTTTAATTATATATAAGGTGAAAAGATGGCTTTAGTAATCTGTATCTTGTGTTGTATAAGTGCTATCGGGTTACGCTAGATGGCGTATGAAAGATAGGATTTTGTACTAAATAAACTTTTCAGGCAGTTTTGTGATTGCTTGACTCAGAATTGTTTGAGCACATGTCAAAGATGTACACCAGTAAAGAGAAAATACGCCATATTTTACAGTTTTTTCTTCGATCAAGGCGAAAACGCAAGCCAGACGGCTGAAAATGTGAATAGTGTTTATGGTCCTGATACTGTAACAGTCAATCATGTGCAATTTCGATTTCGTTGATTTCGTTCCGGTAATTTTGATGTCAAAAATGCAACACGCTCTAGAAGCCCAATTGTCGAAAATACCTATAAAATAATGGAAATCGTAGAGTCTGACCTTCATGTAAGCACTGTTTCTTATTGCCCAGGAGCTAAACATTGCACAAAAAACCGTTTGGAACCATTTAAATAAGGCTGGATACAAAAAAAAAGCTTGATGTATGGGTGCCACACGAGTTAACGAAAAAAAACCTCATGAACCAAATTTCCATTTGAGAATCGCTGCTGAATGGCAACAAAATCGATCCATTTCTGAGGCGGATGGTTACTGGTGAAAAGTGGGTCACTTACGACAACGTCAAACGAAAATGGTAGTGGTCGAATCGCGGTGATCCGGCGCAAACGGTGGCGAGCCAGGATTGCGGTCAGGAAGGTTTTGCTATGTTTTTGGTAGGATTGACAGGGAATCATCTACTATAAGCAGCTTCCTTACGACCAAACTCTTAATACGGACCTGTACTGTCAACAATTAGGCCGTGTGTAGGAAGCAATCGCCCAGAAGCGGCCAGCTTTGGCCAATAGGAGAGGAACTGTATTCCATTAGGACAACGCCAGGCAACACACATCGATAGTGATTCGCCAGAAGCTCCGGAAGCATTGTAGGGAGGTTTTTATGCATTCACCTTATAGTCCAGACCTGGCACCAAGTGATTACTACCTGTTCCTGTCTATGGCGAATGATTTTGCTAGTGAAAAATTCGCCTCAAGAGAAGCTTGTGAAAACCGACTGTCCCAGTTTTTTGCCAATAGGGTCGAGGGTTTCTATGAGAGTGCCATTTTGAAATAACCTTCAAAATGGCAACAAGTTATCGAACAAAACGGTGCATATTTGACCTAAATCGGATCATTCTAACTATGCAAAATAAAACCTTAAATTTAATGCAAAAATAATGGATTACTTTTTACTAGACCTTATGTATCCACGTACTTACTCTAATAGTTATTATCTGCGCATGCGACATATTCGTCTTGAGTGTTAGAAAGAAATGAGATGTTAATCAAATGTGTTTAACAAAAAGCAGAGCGAAAGAAAAGAAAGACTATTAAAACTATTACATAATTAAGTTGATTTGAGTTGGTCGAAAATATAATTAAGATTGGCATAATCAATCACTTTCTTCATATATTACTTCCAAAAATGCTATACATATTGCTTCTGAATATGTTGGCCAAACCTTACCGAAAACCAATCTGTACTAAACTACTTTTCTACTCTCTGTATGGAACTCCGAAGCATATTGTTGTAAAATAGACATTTTCAATATATTTTTTGCGGAAAAATAGTCTCAACTCATCAATTGTACCATGAAAATGTGAAACCCCGTACACTTGTTGCACTTAACATCTAAATTCGCCATGCAAATATCATTTGTTTCATCTGTTGCAAAACGATTTGTGACTATCAGATAACATCTCACCGAATTCCTCGTATAGAAGACATTGAACATATTACTTTATATGTACATATATATAAAAGCTTACAGCGATGGGTTTCGAAAGTTATGGCAATAATAACAAGAATGCAAATTTATTATACATACCAACTATCAGTAAATTCGCAAAAAAATAAAGTGAAATAAAGAATTGTCCACATGATAAAGCTGCATTTAAAATAAAACAAAAACAATATTTTACTCTATTTTTACTTTGCTTTGACTTAACTCCCAAGGTTGACTGCGGTTGTGGTCAAATTGGAAAAAAAGATATTAGTAAAAAAAAATCAGATATTCCGGGTCTTGAACCATATTTGGTTAATTAAAACAGATTCTACTATCAATAGACCAACAAAGTCATCGAGTTAAAAATAGGAGAATCCATTGTTTCTGCACAATTTTTCAACATTCATATTTATAGCCATAAATTCTGTAATAACCTCGAATATCATATTTAACTAGTTGGTTTTTTATTAAAAATATAATGAGTTGCCACAAAAATATGTCTTGTTCTACTCGAGAGTAGTCTCATACAGACCTATTTGATATTTCTCTCTTTCCTTTCCTTTCTTATCTATTAACCCACAAAAATCAAATATTAAAAAAATTAAAAATCAAGAATAAATCTCTTAGCTCTACCTTAATTGAATGAAAAAAATTAGATCAAATCAAATCGAATGACGATCAAAGCTAATAAAAGGTTTCCGCATAGTTACTGTTGCGTTTAGTTTTTGCATTTATATGAATGAAATCGAAACCACAAATCCTAACATTTCATTTCTGAACTAGAAATGAAATGTATGTATGTATATATTTTTAACTCAATACCTATACATGCACATACTTATACACACTCGTATAACTTCCAGCTAGTTTTAATTTCAACCACAATAACTACCGCTATATACTTGCACTTGATCATCATGTCTTTTGATTACTGCAAGTGGCTATTTATCACATGTATTTAAGCCATCAAATATAATATAATAAAATGTATATATATAATATATAATAAATATATAATAAAATATGTACATACATAGAATTACATAAGCGTCTCAAAGTTATTATTTGATTCAATTTATGTGTCACAGTCACAGTCACAGTCACAGTTCACAGTCCTCATTACCAAAATTAACTTCTCAACCTTGCTCAATAACGCTCAAAATTGAAAAAAAAGGACATATTCAAAGCAATTTATAAAGATTTAAACCCAAAAAAATCACCTGGTCCTGATAAAATTACCGGTATAATGATAAAAGAGCTACCTCCGGCTTCAGTAATTCATCTCATGCACATTTTCAATGCTATCCTTCGTATTAAACACTATCCCAAATGCTGGAAAACTTCAAAAATTATTATGATAGCAAAACCAGGAAAGACCCCACAAAAGTTGCATCGTACAGACCTGTCAGCCTACTGCCTCTACTTTCTAAAGTATTCGAAAAGCTACTTGTCATGAATATAACTCCATTTATTAATCTCAACCAACTGATTCCTCAATATCAGTTTGGATTTAGAAAACAGCACGGCACAATAGAACAAGTCCACCGCATTGTAACTCTGATAAGGAACACTTTTGAAGAAAAAAAGTATTGCTCAGCTGTCTTTCTTGATATCACTCAAGCTTTCGATAAAGTATGGCACGATGGCCTTATTTACAAACTCAAACTATTACTGCCTGCAAATGTCTCCTCATTGCTTAGTAGCTACCTCACGAAAAGACAATTTCTCGTAGATCACAAGTATTACACAACAAATCCATTGGATATTCACGCTGGCGTTCCTCAGGGAAGCGTTTTGGGCCCCTTACTGTATCTCTTATACACTACAGATATGCCCAGCAATAACTATACATTTATATCGACCTTTGCAGATGATACGGCAATATTGTGCTCTCGCTCTAACCCCATAGAAGCTACTAAACTCCTGCAGACTCATATCGATTCTCCCGAAATCTGGCTAGCAAAATGGCGTATAAAAGTCAATGAATCAAAGAGCGTACATGTAACCTCCACGCTAAGGCCAGATACATGTCCCCCACTTAAAATTAATGGCCAATCAGTTCCACAATGTTCCTCAACAAAGTACTTGGGTATTCACCTCGACAGAAGGCTGACCTGGAAAAATCACATCGAGGCAAAGAAAACTCAGATCCAGCTTAAAATTAATCAGTTATGATGGCTGATACACAAAAAATCAAAGTTGAATCTCGAATTCAAAGTGCTATTATATAAAGCAATCCTGAAGCCAATCTGGACTTATGGTATTCAATTTTGGGGCACCGCATCTCCCTCAAATATCAAAAAATTGCAGCGAATACAATCCAAGTGTCTGCGAATTATTGTAAACGCGCCTTGTAAACGAATTATTGTAAACGTCGATTAAAAAGAAAAGACACACTGAATATGCTGTGAAATTGCTATACCTCGTGACTCAACAAATTGTGATGGAACGTTGGGAATATCACATAATTTTATTTAGTTTGTAAGATTTGATTACTTATTGTTAGTTTCTAAGTAATTTTAGAAAGATCCAATAAAAAAGCTTGTTAAAAAAAAAAAAATTATGTTTAAAGTACAAACTCGTTGATCATATTCGATTCTGGTTATATATGTATTTATCGTGTTGACAAAACAGCTGCTAAGAATGCGGTAAAATGGACCAACAGTATTAATACTCGTATACTGTTGTGATTAAAAACTAATATTGATAATAATAAAAAAAACAAGATGTAGATAATAGTAATAATAATAATAGTAAAACAAAACATCACCATCACAATATCTTGTTCTTTTAAGTGAAAGTATCTTGTTTATGTTTCACTATTATTATTTTTTTTTTTTGTTTTTTCAACGGAAATTCAATAAAACTATTTCAATATAAATTCACAAGCATTAGCTCATTTTATTATACTCATTTTATTAGCATCGCTGATTTGATTTTTTAATTATATTTATTTTAACAAATAAAATTGTAGCGCCACCATCGTTAATTTTGAATGCTATAAATTAATTTAATTATGAAAACTGTGCAAGTGCCATTTATTACCGGCACACTTCGTCTGTATGGCGACGGTGTTGAATATCTTCGATCCTCTGCGACGAATCGTGTTTTTTCCAAAATTTTCTTTAAAAGTTAATAAATTAATATAGTTCGAAAAGCAAATAATTAAGATTTAACCATCATACTTTGATTGAAATTAACACTAAATAAATAGATGTACTCTTGGCTACGTAACTTTTGCAAATGTCAAGCTATGACGCTAAGATTTAGAGGGAATATCAACAACAGATGTACCAACTTAACAAAAACACAAATTGGAACAATGAGAGCTCCACACGGTGGTTATTCCGGGAACTATTTGATCAAGGAGGTATACACATATTCAAATTGAAATCAATTCAATTATTATCGAAATTTAAAAGTTTTATTAATCGAATTAAAAACAATTGAAAGTACTGGGTGTTTAATAAGTTTATAATAAGTCGCTTAGATAGGACGTGTGACGTGTTTGATTCCGATCTGTCAATTCATTCGTACAAAAATAAATTAAAATGAGGCGTGCCACGAAGACCTCGTAATAATGGAATTCTTTTTTGTGGAAAATTTTAAAATTACTTATAAGAATGTTGAAGTGCGTATAAACTTCTCACTTTTACTCCAAACTGTACACAACAGAGTTACCGAGCTTGTTATACAAGACGTGGTCGTGAAAAAACTGGTTTTTTAAAAGAAAATCTCATTTTCATCAAGACTGAAAAAATCATAGCAACCCCGCAAACCGCACGAGACGGTCTCAATTTACCATACATGGCGGCAATAACGATTACATTGGCTCTTATTATACCCTGCATAATGCAATATGCATGGTATATTCATTTCGGTCAGATGTTTGTGTCCACTTGAAGGAATCTCCGGAGATATAGACATGGATATATATTCGTGATTAGCGTCGATTAAATTTTCGATTTAACGATGTCCGTCCGTCCGTCCGTCCGTCCGTCCGTCCGTCTGTCTGTCACCTGGCTGGTTCGCACGATAACTTGAGTAAATATTTAGCTATTTCGACGAAATTTGGCACAAGTAACCTATGATCCAAGGGTACGGAGGGGATTGATATTGGGCATTATCGGTCAATAACCACGCCCACACCCAGCATTCAAAGCGACTAACCTCGAAATTTTCAAAATCTTTAACTTGCTACAACTCACCACTTGGGACAACAATATTTGGCACATAGGCTTATATTATACTACTATATAACCTCGCCAAAATTGGTTGAGCCACGCCTACTTTTTAGCGTAGCTCTTATACAAAGTGTCTGTACTTCTTTTAAATTGAAACAGCTGTAACTTCTACAATCTTCTGTCCAGAATAACCATAATTGACACTTAGATTAACATGGTAGTTGGAAATAATATGGCAGAAAATCAGTGTGCCATGCCCACTCCTTTTTGGGTCTCCCATACAAAGTTGCGGAAATTAAAAAAATGTTATCGGTTATAACTTGCAAACTATTCAGCGTAGAATAACGAGATTTAAGGTATGGATTAGTATTGTACGAGCAACTAGGCTAACAGAAAATGGGCGCATCACGCCCATTGTTTATCGTAGCCCCCATACAAATTTTAAATTGAAACAGCTGTAACTTCGGCAATCTTCTGCCTAAAATAACCATAATTGACACTTAGATTAATATCGTAGTCGGCAAAAATCTGGCAGAAAATCAGTATGCCACGCCCACTCCTTCATGAGTCTCCCATACAAAGTCAAGGGAATTAAACTAAAACTTTTAAGCTCCATAACTTACAAACCATTTAGCGTAGGACAACGAGATTTAAGGTGTGGATTGATATTGAAAAATTAATTAGATATACCAGAAAGAGATACGTCAAGCCCACTTTTTATATAGCTTCCGTACAAAGTCTCGGATTTATCTTAAACATTAAAACACCCATAACTTACTAATTAATACGCCTAGGTCAACCCATTGCAACCTATGTAGTTTAGTATTATAGACAGAAATTTATCCTCCAAAATTGGTGAGGTACGCCTACTTCTTAATGTAGGTCCTATACAAAGTAGTGGAAGAAAAGGATGGATATACGAGCAAACTTTTTATATATACCTCTACATATGCAGGGTATAATTTGGTCGGCCCCAGCCGACTGTAAGGAGATTTTTTTTTTTTTTCAAATAATAAAATTGTATAACAGATTTTTAAATATAAATACTATTACATTATTTAATAATTAAGAAAATGCCTAACTATTCCAAAGCTAAAATTACTGCCTTCTGCATATCATATTGCTTTCTCCGGAACTTTCAGATTTTGTAGATAATGTCGTTTTTGTCACCAGACCGGTAGTTGATACAATAATGGGAATTACTTTAGTACTGTTAGAGTCCCATACATTTCTTAGTTCAGCATATTTCTGGATTTTAGTAGAATATGTAGACTTGACGTTATTTTTACTACTGCGAAGTCAACAATTATCGCCTCTTTTAATTTTTTGACATGAATGTCAATGTCTGTCCCAACATAGCACGCAGCTGATGTTTTCCACTACATTTGGAGGGTTGTACGTGTAGTATGGTGTCTCGTCTTCCATTTCAGTGAAACCGTATATTTTGGATAATATTACATAAACTACTTTTACCATGTCGTGCCTCTGCTTGTATGCATGTTGTATTGCCTCGTTAATCGCTCCACATCTCCGACAATTGTCAGTTGTTATTGACGGATCTTTCAAAATATATTTCTGATAGTTCCTAGTTGGTATCACCTGGTCCTGTATCGCCAGTATGAACCCCTCAGTCTCGGGGAATGAACTTCCGCTCTTCAGCCAACAGTTGAATAGATATTGTGCTATGCATATTGATTGTCGTGTGAGAGCAGTCCGAGTGTATTATTGCTTCATGTAGCAACAAGGATTCTGCCTTTTTAAAGAAATATTCATAAAGTCACCTCTCTTGCTTATACACTAGCTTTTTAATATCGATAACACCTCGACCTCCTTTATTTCTCGGAAGGATTAATCTTTCTTTACATA
This sequence comes from Megamerina dolium, assembly GCA_963854835.1. Taxonomy (NCBI): domain Eukaryota; kingdom Metazoa; phylum Arthropoda; class Insecta; order Diptera; family Megamerinidae; genus Megamerina; species Megamerina dolium. The sequence goes on along the minus strand of OY978528.1, from coordinate 44,092,444 downwards.
CATTCGGATGATGACACCTAAATTTTGAATTTTTCTATCTAGCCCTTCTTAGTCCGTCCTACTCCATTTCAATATTCCGGCGTTATAATACCTTTTAAATCTGCTTTCAAATTTTATTGTTATTGATTTTTACCTAATTTGCAGATAAAAATTCGTTATAACATTAGAAATAAGTGGCATGACGAAACTCTAAGGTTAATTTTTATTTCTGAACGAAAAAACTCGAATATTAATTGTAATTTATAAAATAAAGCTCAAAAATAAAATTGTTGCTTTTTAGGCAAAGAAAAAATGAAAGTGCTAAATATTTTTGAATTTTGGGTCCCTTAAAAATAACCCACGTTTTGTAGCAATATGAGACAATTTCATAATTAAGTTAGATTTAAGTTGTGGACCGAATAGACTATACAATTTATTTACATAAAAAATGTTCCATATTTAATAAAATTATAACTCACCTGTTTATTTGACTCATCATCGACAGCTGGCAATAATTTAACTGTACTACCATTGCCCACATGAAAACTACCATTACTGGATAGATTTTTCATGATCGGTGCATGGTGTTGACTCGTTCCAGAATATTGATAATCACTACTGCCCGCTTCATGACTATGATAATCGGAAATAATATCGTTGAGAGTATTATTACTACCTGTTATGGTGGTAGCTGCACTAGTACTAATATGACCCGAGGCAGCCGTATTACGGCCACTTGTAGTACCACCAGCACTACTATCGCAACCGCCTCCGCCGCCAACGCCAACGACACTACCACTCCTACCATGCACCACATTGTTGTCACCAGTTATTCCAACAGCACTGGTGGCCACTGTAGACACATAACTACGTGTTGTTTGGGGCGATGGCGTACCAGCGAGCACTGCTGCTATTCCTCCTTCACCCTTTCGCCGCATATTCACCCATGATTTACGATTGTGATGGCTGCGTTCCATTGTTGCAGGATTACTACCACTACCTCCAATATTACTATTATCACTAATCATTTTGTTATTTTTGCGACTGTTGCTTGACTTACTCGTGTGCAGACTACCATGAGCATTAGCAGTTGCTCTTTCAACACCTACTTCGTGCTTCGCGCCACCGCCACTTCCTCCAGTACTGTTTTCACTTATTATATAAATTCCCTTTGTGGCTGTGGAATCGGCACGCACTCGCGTACGCATCGATTCTGGTGGTGGTGTTGGTGGTGTTGGTGGTGTTGGTGGTGTTGGTGTTGGCGTTGTCAGTTTCCTTGCCGTCGTTGTTGACACGCCGTCTGTCATACTTTGTGTTCTATTATTTCCTGTTGTTACCTTTGTGTTTGTTGCTGCGGCAGCACTCTTTCGAATATGTTTCATATGTTGGGCGAGTGCTTCGTCAGTGGGTCTTGTTTCGTACGCTGTTTCACCGATAGTGCTCATTTTGTTTTTTTTTTGTCTATCTCACTAAAGTTGTTTTATTGCTGCTGATGCACATACGTTTTTGTGGTGGCTGCGAAATGTCAATCACTCTTACTACGTTCGTATTTAGTGACAATAATTAATGAGTGACGGGTACACTATTTATGCCAACTTCAAGTCTAAAAGCTGTAATGAAATGAATAAAGTATTTACTTTTAGATTTTTTGTCACCCCGTTGTTGCTGTTTCTATTCATGAGTCATTGTTTTTTTATCAGAAATAAAAGTTTGTTTTATTTGTTGTCTTTTGTCGTTTTTTGGTTTGCTGTTAACAGTATTAACATACTACTACATTATCGTATATTGTGGTATTTTTAAACCGTGCTAACACACAGCATTTTTTTTCTAATAGCGAACAACCGGTTTTTCATCTTAATCATAATCATCATCATTATCTGCTGCTTGATTATTATTGATCACATACAAGTTTATCGTATTGCCTTTGGCTTAAAAACATACTGTAATATCTTCGTTAAGCTTATTGTGTGTTTATACACGAATAGAATGTGTGTGATGCTAATGCGTTTACATAGAATTGAAATTTAAATCATCATCAAAAGGATAATCCTATAAAGTGTAGAAAGTGTTGATTTCAAATCAACACAGAACATAATAAAAAATAGTAAGAAGCTTAAATTGCTTGCATGTTGAACGAAAGAATGTTCCAATCATATTGATAAGAAATAATAGTCAAATAAATCAGAAATACATCATGCAAAAATGAGATAGGTTTTATCTATTGAACAAACACATTAAAAGGTATCTCTAAAAGGTATTTAAAAAAAGAACAGCTTTATTTCAAATAGATTATCCGAAATAAATCCACTTTTGTTATCTTGTTTTGATCTATAAAAGCATTAAACGCGTTTTGTGTATGTACATATATATTGCCTTATGATTAGATTTAAGAGGTATAAATAAAATTTATTGGTACTAGAAGATCTAGATTATGTGGATAATATTATAGATGTATGTATTCATTCAATTATTTCTCGTATGTGTATTAATAAAAAATACAAATTATTTATTTTTATTCTAACTGTAACTCTAAACGACTATTTGTCATTTCAGCATGAGTTGCAACAGAATTTCATCTCAGTCATTGTGATTGAGCTAATTAATTAGTTTTGACAGCCAAATTGAGTTTAAACTCTGAAGAACTGATTTTGAGCTTAAGCTAAAAAAAAATATATATAAAAAATATATTAAGTAGCAAAATAAGAAGCTAAATGCGTAAAAACAACTGCTTAAATATTAATGTAATCCCTATATATAAATAAATAACAATAACAATGTTCACAAGTAGCTCAAGTGTTTCACACCGATGAAATAATTAAATAAATAAATAAGTTTATATATCAACAGATACATATACAATATATATACATATATATTTATATTGAATTATTATAGAATTAAGTTTAGGAATAAACGTAAAATTAATTACTGCATTTTAAGCAGATTAACAGATTGCTTACGAGTATATGTACATATTAAAATAGAAGATATGATAAAACAAAATAAAATACATTAAACCCTCGTTTAATTATCAATAGAAATGGGTTTTGTAACCCAACAAAACACAAATTATAAAATTTATTGAATTAGAAAGAAATTAATATTAAGCATTATGTGCAACAACAGTTGCAAGATATATCACACTTAACAAAGAATACAAATAAGCAATACAATTTTTTACGATTTTATCTCAGTTGATTGCTCCAATTGCTGGAACATTTTTCGAGTACGAGTACCTATTTATCTAAAAGATAGGTACAATAAATTATCGCTAAAATGTACAAACATACATGTACTCACACGCAGCTCATTATCAGTAAACAACATTCTTTCACTTTTCACTTTTAACTTTGTATACGACCGTGTGTATTTTATATATATTTTTCTTAATGTGCATTACTCATTGCGACTATCCACAAGTACTTGTCGTACCTGTGGTTACAATTCAATTGCTCTATATAGAAGTCTTCATATTTGTTTGTGAATAAGCATTCCTCATTTCATCTTTACACTCTCGTTTTTTGATTTATATTCTTATGTTTTTTAATTGTACTTAAGTATCTAGTGTATGCAGTGGTGAGTGTGTTGGCCTTCTGATCTATAGGTTCTAGGTTCAATTCCCGGCTGAAGCATAACAAATTTAATGTCAAAAAGATTTTTCTTTCGAACGGTACTCACCTGTCGGCAAGCAATTTGCAATTCTTCCAATTTGCCATGGAAAAGATTCTAAATGAACTCTGTGACAAAGCTCAGTAAAAAGTGATGTCGAAAGACTTCTGCCGTTCAGAATCGGCAAAAAAAATAGGTCCCTTCTAATACTGTCCAAAATTTAACACGCACAACAGTAATGGAAGGGAAACTCGGCAAAAGAGCCCTTCAGGGTTTATAAGTGCCACATCTGTATGTATGTGTGTACTTAAGTATCTACATTCAGGCATATCTTTGTATATGTTGTATACCATAAGCAAGTACTAATATTTATCATGTCTGCTTGGAAAAAGTCAACAAAACAAAATAGATATAATCATAATTGTCATCATTATTATCAATATCGCCATCTTCAAAAATTATGTACTATGCATACCTATAATACTAGTTGAATTACATATAAGCACTGTTAACGATTGGATGAGCTGCTATACAAGTACTACACCTATCATATATGCTGATACTAATATATTTATGTATTTATTACTTTGGACATATGAATAATAATGACAATGAGTGTCATTATTATTCATATGTTCTTATGTAAATTATTAAGCATTTAAATTAAATCAATTTTAAATTGATTCATTAAATTTGATATAGCGATCGTGCTTATATTTATTGTACATTCTACATATAGATTGCAGGAGACATTTTGATAAGTTGGGACAGTTCGTAGAATGGGACAGTCGATTATTTCCCCAATTTTTATACACTACATTCAAAGAGTCAAAAATATATTGAGTTTGTGCTTCTGTTAGGAGAGGATATGGAAAAGTATTATATATATAATAGCTATTTATTAGAATCACCATCTAATGCGAGTTAGCCATGTCTTGTTATCTATTTCCACGATAACTGTCATAAATATAGAGCGGTAAAGTTTAAATTGCTAAATAAAATTTATTCCACCAATGAATAAATGAGGTCGTGAATGTGTGAAATCCGATGAAAACAAAGCCTACCTCACATGCATGTTTTCAAACTTTACGCTATCAAACTAAAACATGGCATATACAGTAAGTCTAACCACAAAATGGATATATCAAAAAATTGACTGAATTGGATGAAAACCACGCCCACCCACATTACATTATCCTCGTGACACAATTGACATATTTGAAAGTGGAAGTAATCGGTTGTAAAGCCACGCCTTTTTCCAATACAAAAGTACGTTGTTGTTTCACATTTTATGCACAATTATTACGCTCCTGCTCAGCATATAAGATTATATTTACTAATTAATATCTATATTCCAAAAATTTATGAAACGTATAAAAACCACGCCTACTGCCCATATGAACTTATGCTTCCATTATTAAGTTTTCACGTGTTGCCTAAGAGGAATGATCTCTTCTTATTTTTTATATATCCGTCAAGTTACATTTTGTTCTTACTCTTTTCAGCACGCCAGACGAAGCATTTCATTTAGATATACAGACAAGAATAGTCATCCCGAAACCGTGGTTGCTTTCCAAATTCAAAAAATATAAATATTTTGGATACTTTTAATAACTAAGAAAAATATAATATTCTTCTACAAGACTAAATTTTCTAAATTTCGAAATAAGCCTTTATATAAAAAATATTCAATAAAATTGTATGCTCCAAAAAACAATACCATTCCAAACTACGAATCTTTCCACTACACCATATAATAATATATATTCATGTATATTGACGACATAAATTCTATAAATTAGTCATATTGAGCGAAATATTCATTAGCATAAGCTATTATTTATTACCAATTTAAATGTCTATTAATTATTTACGGGTTTTTCTTATATTTTGCTACAAAATTTGCTAGCTAAGGCTCAAATATATTATTTGTATTATAAGAATGTCTGTCATAGTTCAATTGATAGTAAAGAGTTATCCATTTTGCGGTTTCAAAAGTAAATGTAAATAAAACACATATAGAATATTTTTTATCATGATATTTCTTTTTATTATAAAGTTTGAACGTTGACATTATGTGTGAAATACTACATCATTTAAATGACCACCACGCGAATTGTTGCAAGCATCGATTCTTTTGAGGTAATTTTCGACCACTTTTTGACACATATTGGGCGGTATCTCAGCCATAACGTGACGAATGTTGGTTTTTAGGTGCTCAAGAGTTAAAGGTTTATCTGCATAAACACGGTCTTTCGCGTAGCCCCACAAAAAAAAGTCAAGCGGTGTCAAATCGCATGATCTTGGTGGCCACTTGATATCGCCACGACGAGAAATTACGCGGCTAGAAAATTTGTCTTGCAATAAAGCCATATTCGCTCGAGTTGTGTGGCATGTGGCACCGTCTTGTTGAAACCACATATTCTCTAAGTCGTATTCTTCAATAGCAGGCAAAAAAAAGTCGGTTATCATATGACCATAACGCTCCGAATTGACGGTGACAGTCGTTCCATTGTCGTTTTCGAAGAAGTAAGGTCCAATCACACCTCCGGACCAAAGAGCGCACCAAGCAGTGACTTTTTGTGGATGTAGTGGCCTCTCTTCAATTACTTGAGGATTCTCAGAACCCCAAATACGACAATTTTGTTTGTTAACATACCCACCGAGTGAGAAATGTGCTTCGTCGCTGAAGAAAATTTTGTTCGAAAAATCGCCGTCCACGGCCTGTTGTTCAAGCACCCATTCGACGTATCTACGACGTTGTGAATGGTCAGCTGGCTTCAGTTGTTGTGTGAGCTGGATTTTATATGGATGTAGGTGTAGATCCAAATGCAAAATACGCCATAATGTGCCGTAAGACAGTCCTAATTCCTGAGAACGACGAGGAATCGACACATTCGGGTCTCCGGCAACACTTTCACTTACAGCAGCGATATTTTCGGTGGTACGAGCGAAACGATGATGCACAGGCCTTACAATATCTGTAACCGATCCAGTCTCTTCATATTTCTTCACAATTTTGCCAATTGCTTGCGTAGTTGGACGATTATGTAAACCATAATCTCCTCTTAAAGCACGATATGTGGCTGTGGCAGAATCACCATTTTTGTAGTAGGTTTTTACAATTTTAATGCGTTGTGCGATAGTTAAGCGATCCATTTTCGCAAATGTCAGACTTTGAACTGAAAAAGAAAGAAATTGTTTTAACAACTCAGTTTGACAGATGTCGAATTCTAGCCCTATACTTTTGAAACAGCGAAATGGATAACCCTTTACTTTGGCTTTTTGGCTAAAGACAAATCTACCGAGAAAATAATTTGCCAAGAAAAAGGTTCTGAAAATATGTGTGCGACAAAACTCTGAAACAGTGATGGGATCTAAGCCGTTTTGAAACTGCTAATATAAGGCAATAATACTGAACTTGACCAAGGTTCTTCTTTTAAATTTGTAAAAAAATCAGAAAACAAATAAAACATAATAACATTCAAAAACCGACTCTCTCATATAGATACAATCTTTTAAATAAATGACCACACTGTATTTGATTGTAATTAATAACGAGTTACCAATGTACATGTTATTCAAAGAAAATCATATATAACAATGAAGTAAAGAAAGGTTAAGAAATGTTGTATTTATTTAAAATGAATTTACATCTTGATTTACGATTTTTAATTGTAAACTTCCTTTTATGACCCTTTCATAGTTTTGTGTTAAATATTGCACTTGCACTGATATGCTACATGGGTTATCTGAAAGAAAAACAATCGCCTCAATGCATACAGTGTTTAATTGTTATTGTTATTACTTGCACCTATACCTACTCTACAGTACAGTATACTACTGTATAACCAGACGACCCTAAATTCACAAGATGTTCATTATTTCGATTTTTTAATTTAGACGACTCATTTTTATTTGAATATTGTAATGTATTTATATAAAAATATGAGCATATACGCCAACTACCACTTTTTAGTTTAACACCGAATTACACCATATTAACAGGTGAAATGAATGAACAGTTCATATATGTAAAGCTACATTACTTGGGTACTACACATTACGATTAAAATTGACAAAAAATACCAGCAATGAGCGAATTTTTTTAATAAAGTTCTAGTGTATAATTTCGCATAATAATCGATGCAACGATGCGTAAATTACAATACATACTCATACCTTTTCCCTCATAATTTCATTAGCAAGGTTCGTAGATACTCCAAACTACAAAATAAAAAACATGTACAATTAAACAGGTACCCTGCAAAAAATGCGATTTGTCCGGGACAGTCGCACACGAATATACATCTAATCGCTCCCTATATGGAATGAACCCTTTTGTTCGAACTTGTCCTATGAAAACCCAATAATAAGGTTACACCGTCATTTCAATTATTTGACAATTTACCCATTTTTGGTATTCGCCGCTATTCGAATCAAAATAATTTATTTTCATTAATTGCATTATAATTCTCATGCGAAATATAAATCAAAAAATTTTTTTATTTCCTGTGTTTCGAACCTGGGTAACGAGTACAGATCAAACAATTTATTTTCATCCATTGCATTATACGTTCCGATTCATATATTTCAAATTTAAATGTACACATAAAATTTACGTATTTTCTGCTACTCTCCTCGGATTCGAACCTGGGCACACAACATCGTGCGTTTTGCTATCATATGTTCTATCACCGACGCTCTACAAGCGAATCACTCTTCGACGCTCTTCAGAGATTAGTCGCAAAATTTTTTGCAAGGTAGGTATACAAATGCATACATACATTTACTAAAGGATCCAGTCCAATGGTCTTATATTTATATTGTTTAGTAGTTAGTTGTGTCTTCTCATTTGTCACAACGTCAAGTTCATGGCATTAACCTGACAACGGTACCACATGCTAGTCGTGGTAGTTCAATAAACTTACAAATTGTAAAGTATCTCTTTACGTAAATCTTGTCTTGCACTCTGACTTTTATTTCGTTTAATAATTTTTAAATACAATTGTCTTCTTTACTATTAAGTTTTGCTATTATATTATGAAATAAAGTTTTTATATATTTACTGTTGTTCCCTTAAAGCGTATAACTAAAAAAATGTGAATTTTTTAAAATATTTAAATTTTAAAAAACATATTAAAAATGTGAATTTTTTTGTTGTTCTAACATTGGCAATGTTTTTGGGTTTTGCCTAAAATCTACACCGAAGCTACTTTTCTATTGAATCATTTTTCTGCATTTGCTTCATACCCTTAAATGAAAGTTCTTATTCGAATAAGAAGTAAATGTGAAAGGTAGATTAACATGCACATACTTGGTATATTATATATTTTAATTTTTTTTATATTTTTTATATGACTAATTTTATACTCTATCTTTTTGAGAAGAAACCAAGCAGTTCATATTAAATATAATTTAATATATTTCTACCATGACCTTAAGTATGAATTTTCATATAACCAAGACTAAAACAAATCCAAAAAACCTGACTACAAAACAATTAGACGACATTCCAGACAAAAATAAAAATGAACACGAAAAGCAAATGTACCACAACAAATTTCAACATAATATGTACTACAATATTTTTGTAATAAATATTAATTACTATAGCAAAAGAAAACGAGACCTTTCTATGACTAAATGAAAATACAAACTACCTCATAGATAATTGCAAATGTCAATGAAATTTTACTGCTCACTGGATAGTTGACTATATAACTACAGTACGTCAGTCGTCTTCTACCTTTTTTCTGTTACTAAAATAAGCATGTCGCAGAGCTTGACATTTGACATCGGTCAATATCAGTAGTATACTCGTAGTGAAGTAATTAAAATTTGTGACTGTAACAATCACTTACTTCTTTCTACATATCAGTTGGTGTAATTTCGGTAATTTTCTAATGAAGTCATAGATATCCAAGAAATAAATGTCTGCAGCCAAATGGCAACCACAATAACAACTTACTTACTTACTTATGTGGCCATAACAACCGAATATCGATTTAGGCCGAAAATAACATGCTTCGCCAGCCTTCTCTGTTCTTCGCTAGCTGGCGCCAGTTAGAAATTCCAAGCGCCGTCAGGTTCTCCAGTACTTGGTCTTTCCACCGGAGGTTTGGTCTTCCTCTTCTGCGCCGTCCTCCAGCGGGTTCCGAATATAACACCTTCTTAGCTGGAGCGTGTTCTTCCATTCGCTCGACATGACCTAGCCAGCGCAGCCGCTGGATTTTGATGCGCTTTACTATGTCAATATCGGCATATAGCTCGTACAGCTCATGGTTGTATCTTATTCGGTACTCGCCACCAACGCAAATAGGTCCAAAGATCTTGCGTAGGACTTTTCTCTCGAAAACTCCAAGCATTCGCTCATCCGAGATGGAGATTGTCCAGGCTTCAGCGCCATATGTTAGGACAGGCATGATGAGAGACTTGTAGAGTGTAGTTTTCGTTCTTCGAGAGAGGGCTCGACTTCTCAATTGCTTACTCAGCCCAAAGTAACACCTGTTAGCAAGAGTTATCCTACGCATGATCTCCAAGCTGACGTCATTACTGCTGTTAATGCTGGTTCCAAGATAGACAAAGTCCCTTACTTACTTACTTACTTATGTGGCCATAACAACCGAATATCGATTTAGGCCGAAAATAACATGCTTCGCCAGCCATCTCTGTTCTTCGCTAGCTGGCGCCAGTTAGAAATTCCAAGCGCCGTCAGGTTCTCCAGTACTTGGTCTTTCCACCGGAGGTTTGGTCTTCCTCTTTTGCGTCGTCCTCCAGCGGGTTCCGAATATAACACCTTCTTAGCTGGAGCGTGTTCTTCCATTAGCTCGACATGACCTAGCCAGCGCAGCCGCTGGATTTTGATGCGCTTTACTATGTCAATATCGGCATACGGCTCGTACAGCTCATGGTTGTACCTTATTCGGTACTCGCCACCAACGCAAATAGGTCCAAAGATCTTGCGTAGGACTTTTCTCTCGAAAACTCCAAGTATTCGCTCATCCGAGGTGGAAATTGTCCAGGCTTCAGCGCCATATGTTAGGACAGGCATGATGAGAGACTTGTAGAGTGTAGTTTTCGTTCTTCGAGAGAGGGCTCGACTTCTCAATTGCTTAGTCAGCCCAAAGTAACACCTGTTAGCAAGAGTTATCCTACGCATGATCTCCAAGCCGACGTCAAAATCCCTTACTACTTCAAAAGCGTAGTTGTCAACAGTGACGTGCTGTCCAAGACGCCGGGACTCTTTCTTTGTTGACACTAGATACTTCGTCTTGCCCTCGTTCACCGTGAGACCCATCCGACGCGACTCTCTTTCCAACTCTGAGAATGCTGCACTGACTGCTCGCGTGTTCATGCCGATTATGTCAATATCGTCGGCATACGCTAACAGCATGACACTTTTGTTGAAGATAGTGCCATTATGTCGTAGATCAGCAGCTCGTATTATTTTCTCCATAATAAGATTGAAGAAGTCGCACGATAACGAATCACCTTGTCTGAAACCCCGTTCGGTATTAAACGGTGCGGAGAGGTCCTTCCCAATTTTCACAGCACAACGGGAGTTATGCAGTGTCATTCTACAAAGTCGAATGAGCTTCGCAGGAATACCGAACTCAGACATTGGTGCATAGAGGTAATCCCTTACCGGACTGTCGAAAGCGGCTTTATAATCAACAAATAGGTGGTGTGTGTCGATCTGTTTTTCTTGGGTCTTCTCCAGGATTTGGCGCAGTGTGAAAATCTGGTCGATGGTGGATTTACCAGGTCTGAAGCCACACTGATAAGGTCCAATCAGGTTGCTGAGCATAGGCTTCAACCTTTCACACAGTACGCTCGATAGAACCTTGTATCCGATGCTCAGGAGACTTATTCCACGGTAGTTGGCGCAAATTGTGGGGTCTCCTTTTTTATGTACAGGACAGAGAACACTGAGCCTCCAATCATCAGGCATGCTTTCATCCGACCATATTCTGCTTATGAGTTGGTGCATGCGGGTGAGCAGCTCATCGCCTCCGGTCTTAAACAACTCGGCAGGCAGGCCATCAGCACTTGCAGCTTTGTTGTTCTTCAGCCTTAAAATGGCCGTTTCAACCTCGTCATAGTCGGGTGGTGGAACATCAACACCATCATCTGTAATTGGGGTTATCGGGCAATCTCCTCCACTGGCGGAATTGTTCGTAGCATCGCCATTCAGTAACTTGGAGAAGTGTTCCCTCCATAGGCTCAGTACACTCTGGACATCTGTAACCAGATTCCCAATTCCATCACGACAAGAAGACGCTCCGGGATTTAAACCTCCACTTAGGCGCTTGATCTTTTCGAAGAATTTTCGAGTCTCATTCTTGTCGGTACACATCTATATCTCCTCACACTCACGTCTTTCCAACTCCCTCTTCTTGCGCCTGAAAAGACGTCTCTCTGCACTCCTTTTCTCTCTGTACCGCTCCTTAACAGCTCGCGTTGCGCCTGCACGCAGGGTTCTTCTGTAGGCGGCGTCTTTCTCTGCGGTAGCGTCGCGACACTCCTGATCATACCACTCATTCCTCAGAGGCCGGTAGTAACCGATTACCTCCTCGGCAGCAGTAGTCATGGAGTGGGATATATGTGTCCACCGTGCGCATGTATCATCAAGTGGGGGAGTGTTCTGCATAAGCAGATCCGATAGTCGAGTGGAAAATGCATCTGCTGTCTCTGGTGATCGCAGCTTACTGACGTCGAGCTTTCTCTGTGTGGGACTTCTCTTGTTATTTGCGACACATAAACGTGTGCGCACCTTAGCTGCAACAAGGTAGTGATCCGAGTCGATGTTGGCACCACGGATCGATTTCACGTCCATCACACTGGAAGCATGCCTTCCGTCAATCACCACATGATCAATTTGGTTTCTTGTGCGTTGATCTGGAGACAGCCATGTCGCTTTGTGGATGTCGAGATGCTGGAATCTGGTACCACCAATTACCATGTTTCGTGCTGCGGCAAAGTCGATCAGCATCATTCCGTTATCGGAGGTGTTCTGGTGGAGGCTGAATTTTCCGACAGTTGGACCAAAAGTACCTTCCTTGCCCACCCTGGCATTAAAGTCGCCAAGCACGATTTTGATATCGTGGTGGGGGCAGCGGTCGTAAGCTTCTCCGAGGCGCTGAAAGAAGCTCTCCTTGGTCACATTGTCCTTCTCATCCATCGGAGTGTAGGGCACATATAAGGCTGATGTTAAAGAATTTCGCCTTGATGCGGATTGTGGCCAGCCGTTCGTTCACAGGCGTGAACTGTTAGACAAGATGTCGTAGTCTCTTGCTGACCAAAAATCCACATCCTAATTCGTGCCTTTCAGCATGGCAACTGTAGTAGATATCACAGGAAACTCTTTTGGAGCAGCCCTGTCCCGTCCATCGTATTTCCTGGAGAGCGGTGATGTCAGCTCTGTATTTTTCGAGGACATCAACCAGCTGGATAGAGGCACCCTACATATAAAGGGACCGGACACTCCAGGCGCATATCCGTAAATCATTGTCCTTTTTTCGTTTGCGGGGGTCATCAACAAAATCGGTAGTCCTTATCCGAGGCATATTTGTTTTTTTCATTGGGGGGGTTTTTTATGTGGCGGGTCCCAAAACCAACGCACAACCTCTAACCTAGCAGATTTTCGCCACTCACTTCAGCCGCCTCCCAGCGGGTGCCAGGAAGACGTTGCCCGGTGGTCGCCACATGGAGGACCCCCATTAATAATAATGAAAGCGCCGTCACATAGTAAGCAGAGCAAGCTATATGACTACCCCTCATTAACAAATAAAGGTATCATCACATAACAACTGCTGGACAATTATCTAGCAAAGTAATCAAATGTCAAGTAGTATTTGAAGGTGTAACCTAAATGTATATATGTATGTACGCATTAAAAATTCGGAAGTGCAACAGATTTTGACAGTTTACAGTTCAAAATTTATTTTTTTTTTATGTATTTTATTTGATCACGACATTCAGTTTTTATATCATATTTACAATTGATTCATCTTAATATGAGAAGAGTTCATACAACAAAATGACCAATATCATTTATTGAAGATACATACCTACATATTAATAAATGAGCCCTGACAAACTCCATAAAAATGCTCTAGAACTTTTCCCACCACCCAATGAATTAGGTGCCTGCATAAAATTAAGATGACAAATTTTAATTTTTGTTACATCAGAGGCCAGTTAATCTCAACTGAATAAATCAATTTTACAAATATTAGTCATATCATCTCTTATTGACAAATCTGTAAAATTATTTTTTAAGACAAATAATTAGTCATTCAACTTGATTAAAAACGTGTAAAAGAAAATTTAAATATTTCTTTGTTGTAGGGGAAAGTAAATTACCTTGTTGTTTAGGGAATGAATGTAAAACATTATCTATTGCATTTTTATGACATCGCTTGTGCTTCGACATAGAATACTATAGATGAAAAAAGTTGTGAAGTGAAAATATATATTTGGATATATAACGTTTCGTCTTTTATTATGGGTTCAATAGCAATTGACTACTTGTTGTATTGATCTATGGAAATGATTATTATTACTATACAAAGCTTAGCTATAACCTCAATTTCAACTTAAGTTTCCTCTATCAATATACGATATATTTGTTGTGTTATGTATATACCATACTGCTGCACGAATGAGCTATTTGATTTGTTCGATAACGAAGGTAATATTATATGACACCGGACAGTACCGATATTCATTAAGGCGAAGTCAACCAAAGAAAAATAATACGAATACTTGTATGCGAATATACGAAAGAAGTCCGCTTTTATGCAATACCCAACATAATTTCAAGCTACAAACATATATATACGTTATACCTTATCTTATCAAACCCTCGATGCATCTGTTAATTTTCGATTCCTTTATCTTCCCCATAATGGGCGCCAGATACAGGACATCCTACAGGAAGTTTTACAGCAATTGCGGTGACAAGATGGATGACAATACGGGTCAACAAATTTATGCAATCTACTGTATCACGTAACCTAAACCATCTCTATTCAATTGCTTGTTGACTTTACCAATGGAATGAGGGTATATTGTATGTTCGTGCAGTACTCTAAAATGTATACTTAGTTTTATTCATATATAATTTTATTGTTTAAATTCCTCTGATTTTACATTTTTGTTACATAAAGCATATAAATGTTCCTCTTTGAACTACATACATACTGATCTATTCGTGTTTAATTCATTGTTTTCTCTGTTTTTTTACTAAGACACGCCTAAATGTAAATTTATTTTAATTAACAATTTCTTTTACACAAACACTTATGTATTGATTTTTTTTAATACTCGTTGAAGAAAATATGTAGTAAATATGAAATACTACATATTTTCAATATAAATTGTTTTCATTCTACGGTCTCTCGACCTTCCTACATCTTCCTTCATGACTTTTTTGTAATATATCTCACAAACGCTTCATTGAATTTTGCTTAACGAATTAATGTGTGTGTAATTGGCAACTTGTACAATATGAACTATTGAACAAATGATTATATTTTTGTTCCCAATTTCAAAATATATATATAGAAAAGCGAAAGATCATCGTTAATTATATGTCGTAATATCTTTGACTCAAATTTAAGCCATCAAAATAAGCGATAACTACAAGTTTATATATTTTTATTAGAAAACTCTTTTGTTATGACAGATAAAATTGAAATTTAAAGATTGGGTTGTATTGTCAGTTTATTTTTTGATGATATGGTGAAAATTAAATAGCATTCTTAATATCCTCAAATTGATTGATTGAAACACTGAAGCCATATAGACTTGAACTGTAATGTTTTCTCTCCTAATATTGATTAAATTCTCTTATTTTCTGAAAGAAAAAAGTGACTAAAACGCAAACTAGTAATCCAACGTTTTATTTTAGTCACTCGAACCTGTTGAAAATTACTAATTAAATTCAAAAAGTATACACATGAATCTTTATCATTATTATTAAACTTTCATACTTTACAAATTATGCATAATTGCAAATTTGTACTACTTTGTATTTAGAACAATCTATGCTAAATGTTTATATATTTTTTAAGCATTTTCTCTTTCTCTTATTTAATCAAAACTTGTTAAGCTCTCTACTTTATATGACAATGTCGAATTTAAGATATATTAATTAAATAGAGCTTAAACCATGTCAACACTTTATAAAAGTATAAATATAATGTGCATATCATATATACATGTACACAATACTGAAGATGAATAAAAATGAGGAACGAATCCAAGAAGAGGAAAAAGAGGAGTGTTAAAGTAAACCAACAAGCAAGAAAAACAAAATAAACGAAACTAAAAAATAATAAATTTAATTAAACCGGTTACAACAAAATTATTGTTTAATAATACTAATGATTTGTAAGTATCTAAAAATATATTAGTACTAATCATACGCTCTCTATCTCTCTGTGAGCCACTGTTTACGTAGTGCCAACTAATGAACCGAACTTAAAGAAAACGTCAGTGGGTCAAGAGCAACTCAACGCAGAGATGCATACAATATTATAATCATAAAAATAAATAATACTGCATTGTAAGTTCGTAAGAGTAAAATTATAAAAATTTAATTTGTTACAATTAATTGCACACAATAATTTGTTAAAATGCCCTTGTTACTTAGTTTATCATATACGCAAAACGAAACATTTATTTACAAGTAAATGCCTTTGTATGTATAACACTACAAACAATCGACTCATCTGAATACAATTGCATCACAAGCATCATACAGCATTTATTGTACACATTCAACCATTCAGATTTTGCAACTTTTATCTAAATAAAATTTATAGAATTTACATTTTGTAAATGTGTATGTAAATAGTCGCATTTATGTACAGTATGAAGTTGCTTCTCTATATAAACAAAATTGTTCAAAGAAATCATTAATTCATTATTACAATATTAAATTATTCAAGACACTATATCCATTTACGTTAAGACTACTAAGTAATATTTGTATAAGATGTGCTAAAGAGACATTAGACTCAACATAATTTTTTTTTTATTATACGCATTTATTACATTGTTTTTACTATATTTCTTTATTATTAGATTATAAAGTACTATAAAGTAGTTAAACATGACTAACTATGTGTTCGCTATGTGTAACTATTAACTCATATTGCACAGTGATTCATCAGTTTCCAATTATAATAATAAATTTAATGATTTTTATCTGATATTTATACGCTGCACTCCGCAAAGTCATGTGTATATTTAGCTTGTACTTCCATTTGTAACACTCAAATGGAGATATGACAGGTGTGCAAAACCTGGCATAATCGTATGTAAACAGTGGCTGCGTCCCACTCAAAAGTATATTTTGAAAAGT
Organism: Megamerina dolium; assembly: GCA_963854835.1. Lineage (NCBI taxonomy): Eukaryota > Metazoa > Arthropoda > Insecta > Diptera > Megamerinidae > Megamerina > Megamerina dolium. The sequence goes on along the minus strand of OY978528.1, from coordinate 44,075,481 downwards.
ATCTTTTCACATTTTGTGCACGAAAATATTAAGTTATTAAGCTGAAACTAGGCGCATGCGATTAAATTGACTAGTGAACTAGCTTGAAAATTACCAAGTTCGGGCGAAACCCACACCTACCCTCCATACAAATGTATGCTTCTATATGTACCTTTCCGCACTTTGCGCACGAAAATATGAATCTTTCAAGTTGAAACTATTAAGCAAATACTATTATATTTAAGCCATAATAGGCGAGTTAAAAAATCTGAATGATCGGATGAAAATCATGGCTACCTCCCATACAAAATATGTTTTCAAATATATATTTTCACACTTTGCACACGAAAATATAAAGATAAAAAAAATGTCTTTAAAAAATGGCTGAAATCGGCCTACCGACGCCTACCGTCCCGCACAAAAGTACGCTTTTATGTATATATTTTTTTCTTCACTCTTCCTGCATGGAAATAGAAAAATATGAAGTTGAAAGTTAGTAAATATTTTTATAATATTTACTAAGTTATAAACTAGTTCAAAAATGAGCTGAATCGGACGGAAATCACACCTACCTCTCATTTGAAAGTATATTTTCAAATGAATTTTATCAGATTTCATTAAATTTTTTAAATAAATTTGTAGTATACAAAATTGCATTTAAATTATAAATAGGACATTTCTAGACCTTCTCCAAAATTTATAAAGTACAAAAAATACGCATATGACTTTTTTAGTTAAATTATATCTTACCACATGTTTTGGGTGTCGTAGCTCAGTGGTTAGTGCGTTTGCCTTCTGATCTATAGGTTCTGGGTTCAATCCCCGGCTGATGCATAACAAATTTAATATCGAAAAGATTTTTGTTTCGAACGGTACCCACCTGCCGGCAAGCAGGTGGTACCCTTGTGACATCATAAAAAGTGATGTCACAAGGGTTCTGCCGTTCGGAACCGGCTAAAATAAGTAGGCCACTTCTAATACTGTCCAAAAATTTAACACGCACAACAGTAATGGAAGAGAAGCTCGGCCAATGAGCCCTTCGGGGCTTTAAGTGCCACATATTTGTAACATATTCAGAGATGGAGGAGCTGTTGTCAAAATACTATAAAAGCCTTTTTCAAAAATTTTTATTTTTGAAATCTACTATAATTATAAAATATCGGTGAGTTAAAAAAAAGGATAAAATCAAATAACAAATTCCCACAAATTCCCCTTATAATATTTTAACATCAACGCCTTCATATATAGAAGGTTTTGTCTTTTATTACCTTCGTGAATATTTTTATTTATCCAACTTCCAATATACCAATGAATAGTAAATGCAGAAAGCAAAAATTGTAAGAGACCGTGTTAAATTCAATGATTTAATCCAGCATGCATATGAATGTAATTATGATAAGTTTATTGTATGATATATCACACAACATATGAACATATTTATTGCTATATGATTATTTCGTTGAACTGCAGGTGTCCATAAATTTCAATTGAGATTTCGTATGGTCATAACGTATCGAACCACTACTCTTGTAAACATATTTACTATTCATTTTTGCATTAATATTACAAAATCTTTTAATCAAGTTACGTGGCACTGTACATATTATAATTAATATGTAGGTATATGGCTTTAGATGTCGTCTCAGGTATACTTTTTCCACTGCAACATGGTCGCTTACTGTGTATTATGTCCTAAATAATCAACTTTTCTTCGACAGTCACAATACGATTCAAAAACAAACCGTGGACAACGCAGTTTTCGCAGAGTCGAACTTTCTATAAAATCACAGCTTGTTGAGAAGTTCGTGGATGATCGAATTATAAATGCTGAATGTATGCGTGATATTAAGTAGTGTCACACGTGGACTTGCTACGATCAATGGCTTCATTTTGTCGCCATCAACCTTCGAATTACCCAATCAAATCAAACACTTTTTTTATTAAGTTGAAACTGTCATCAGTCTAAATCTAGGAACAAGTAAGGAATAGCTCACTGAAAGGAAAAGAAATAACAAATTTCTTCATATAGAGCCTATTTTTCTGAATATAAAAAACCAAATTCTTTTTTAGATAACGCCTATATAAGGCGTGGTTTAAGGTCAAAGTTCAAACTTGCGATCGAAATTACTCAATAAATTTGCAATTTTTCTTTACAATATGGTTATCAAAAGAAACGTATTTTTAATACCTCTTCAGTGATAAACTATATAAAATATTTTAAAAGTAGTGGTCAAAATATAAAAATTAAAATTTTTTTTTTCAAAAACTGATTTTATTTTGAAAATAAGTCCAATCAACCTATATAAAATTTAGCACCATATTAAAGGCCATACAATTTCCGTTCCAATGGTGTATTAAACATATTTTAAAAAAATGTTTATGTATTTTTAATATTTTTTTTTTAATCTTCATACTTTGTCTACTGCAATTAAGTGTATACGGAAAAAGTAGCGAGACAAAGTAGAATTATAGTGATAAATGTAAATATTGTAAAAATACTTATGGTCGCGAAGCCGGCGTCGGGCCTATAAGGGTTATTTTAACAAGAAAAAATGCATTTAAAAATGTTGTTTTGTTTGTGTTTTTTCTTTACGATTTACAAAAGTATTCACATTAAGACACACTGACCCTCAAAAGAGCGCATTTTTATTTCATAGCATTTATTTATAAATAAACATACGAACGTATATCATGTTCTTGTTTTTCTTTTACGCGTTGTATATTTCTACAAAAAAATAACTGCAATTAATAACATCAATAGCGACACATTTACTCGTTCACAGTACTTCACAAAATTTCGTATTTCTATGTTATCATCACAACTAAATACGGGTATGTAGTGAATAAGGCGTAACACACACAAAAAACAAATAAACATTAATTACTTACACTTACACAAATATATAGCCACTTTTAAAATATATGGTAAATGCTTTCTTTTATTATTAACGATGTGAAAACATTCTTAAATTTTTCTAAATATTTTTCCTTTTATTATATGCTGTTTTTAATACACAAAAAGGAGGTAGGTAATTCTTGTTAAAATATCCACAAAGGAAACGAATTTACATTACAGCAGACATACGGATACGAGCACGATTTTTGATGAGGTTCCTTGAAACGTCATTAACGTCAATGAAGTTCAAGAAGACTGCTGTTACCGTATATCGTATTACACTCAGCTAACTCATCAACTCATTCGCGCAACAGAAAACAGTACAACACAACACATGTCAAAAACGTTTGAGACTTCGGCATAAAAGTTACTGACAACAAGCTGAAAATTCAAAACCATACTCACCTGTAACGAATTTGTAAACACATGCAAACACATACCTATATCAACAATACCTACACACACCTACTATATATGAATATGAATTCGTATGAAGCGTAAACGTTAATATATGCCTAATGATATGATGTTACCTGCGGTGGCATTCACAACGCAAATATACATCCACGTTGTTTCTCGGAACAAATATAGTATATGTATGTAATATATGTGAGGTATTTCATTTTCATTTCATCATTTCTTCTTCTTTCTTCCTTCTCATCTTTGTCTGCTTTTGTTGTTCGTTATTTTCTCCCTTATTTTTGTTATATTTTTAATTTTTATTTACATATTTTTTTTTATCTACATACACATTCAGCTTGACTCACCTGTTTAAACAGAACAGAAAACAATGTCAACCAATACAATTAATATCGTGCAATGTGCACAGCCGATTCACAAATATTCTAAAATAAATGTACTCATTTAGTAGAAAAGTGTTAAGTCCCAACTCAACTCCCTACGTTCAATTATTCATAACTTAAATTTTCGGAAAAGCTTCAATCATAGCCCAGAAATACACGGTACGACAATTATGTATAAAGACTCGAGCCATATCTCAGCAACCAAGCGCTCCATCTATGTGTGAGCACATGCGTTTTGAAGCTTCAACCTTCCTCTACTAACTGTCAAAATTTCATGGCATTTGGTTGACATTTAATGTTTATTGACATTCATTTTACAAAACACGTGTTCGTTTGATGTTGAAATTTTAACACGAAATTTAACATGAAATTTAACACACAGCACTCATTGTTCGTCAATTTTTGGGTCGGAATCAGGTCTGTGTGTTGAATCACCCGCCGTATTCACCTGATTTGGCACCGTGTGACTTCTTTTTGTTCCCAAAACTGAAATGGAAGTTGAAAGGATGCCTTTTTGATGACATTCAGACCATACAACGGGCTTCGACGAGGGCACTGGAGGCGATTCCGAAAAATGAGCTGGAACACGCGTTTGAATCACTATTAAATCCATGTAACAAGTGTATTAAATCAGAAGGAGAATATTTCGAATAAATATACCGAAAAATTAGCAGATATCGTGTTTTAATTGTGTTTGCTAGAGGCAGTCCTAATACATAATTGTCGTACCGTGTATCACAGGAAATTATCCTCCTCCTGGTCTCTCTCGCGAAAGATCATTCGATAATGTGCGAAATCGTAAAAATTAAGATTTACTTCAAATGGAAATTGTTATGGAAAGATCTTCATTGCCGCTTTAAACGCAACCAGAGATAAAATATTAGGCTGTTAAATACATATTTATACCCTACAATCAATGGCATGTTTACATTTTGAAATATCTTCGAAGATAAAGAAAAGTATTTTATCCCCCATACAACTTTCATTATATGCCCATTCTTGCAAATGTGTGGACCCTGCAGTCCATTTAATGTTGCAGCCATATAAAGCCATGTAGTTTAACAAAATTGTGGAGCCCCATAACTTTCTAATTCCTCCATCCCGGAAAATTATATTACGCATGTACATTATAGTTTTTAAAAAAATCTCGAGAAATAGGAAACGAAAATTTGGAAATTCTATTTCATGTAGACCGCACAAAATCATAAATAAATTTTACGAGACACTATCAAAACCCAAGCTGACCTAAACTGAAATTGCATTCTGTGCAAAATTAGAAAAAAATGACCCTACATCACCTTAAATGACCAAATTATACCCTGCACATATAGATGTATATATAAAAATTTTGCTCGCATATCCATATTTTTTTATTTCCACTACTTTATATAGGTTCTACATTAAGAAGCAGGCGTGGCTCACCAATTTTTTGAGGCATAATTTAATTTCGCAAGTTTGTATAATAGTCCCATTAAGAAATGTACGTGGTATGCTGCTTTCATGCTACATTATTTCAGATCGCGATATTGACCCAAGTGTTAATTGTGATTGCTCTAGGCAAAAAACTGCCGAAGTTGCAACGGTTTAAATTTAAAAGAAATTCAGTCATTTTGTATGGGGGTACTATAAACAGTAGGCGTTGCTCAACCATTTCTTGTAAATCTAGGTATCCTTACAATACTAATTCACAACTTAAATAAGGTTGCTCTACGCAGAATGATTTGTAAGTTATGGCGCTTCAAACATGTTTTTAATTTACTGGGCTTTGTATGGGAGCTACATAAAGAAGTGGGTGTGGCTTGCTTATTTCTGACTGCAATGTTAATCTAAATGTCAAATATGGTTCTTTTAGACAGATGATTGACAAAGTTCAGCGGTTTAAATTTTTTAAAATTCAGGCACTGGAAGGAACTATAAAAAGAACGCGTGACACCCATTACTGGCAAGGTTATGTAGCAGTATAATATAACTCTACGTGCCAAATATTGTTGTCGCAGGTAGTATATTTAGTGAGTTTTAACAAGTTAAAAATTTTGAAAATTCGGAGGTTATTTGCTTTGAAGGAGGTGTAGGCGTGACAGCAGACCGATAATGCCCATTATCAATCCCCTCCGCTCAATGTTTACGGACGGACGGACGGACATCGCTAAATCGAAAATTTAAGCAACGCTGATCACAAATATATATATTGTTCTATATCTTCGCAGATTTCTTCAAGTGGTTACAATCATCTGACCGAAATTAATATACCTTGCATGAACCTTTGAGGATATAAAAATGAAATAATTACCATTAATATATGATAAAAATATAATATATTTACCAAATTTATACATATTTATCGATTTAAACTTTCCTCGTGATATTTAATTAAATTCGTTCATTTGAGGTTTCACTAAAGTGATCAAAACTATGAATTTTCTAAATTGCATTTTTAATAAAAAGTTCTATTGTACATTAGATTTCAGACATTTCAAATATTTCAAATCTCAAGCATTTAATATTTAAACCCCTTTTATAAATATTTGTTTAAGAGCCTAAATAAATACATGTTTTTTCATTTGTTTACTTATCCCATGTGGAAAATTACCACAATTCATAATTTTATGCATAAAGAAAAATGACAAAATTGTTGAATGACTCAAATTGTACTCCAACGCTTTACTTCGTTTCACTCAAATTTTAGACTCAAACAAATTGTGCTACTACTGATTAATAGCGATACTAAAACGTATCCAACAACTTGACAATACATCATGAAAATGTGCATTGTCAATTAATTCCATGAATATTTAATGTCGGAAATTAGACGTTAAAAGAAAATGAAAAACAAAAAATTGACCGAGCATAGAGAAAAAAATTAAACCAAAACCCATAAACCGACATGAAATCAAAGATATGGTAAAATGATGTACAGATACTCGTACGAACTGTCATAATACAACAAAATTAACGAATAAGAATATATTAATCATTATAGTATTTAGTAGTCTGATGATGGCAATAGTAAGATTGTGAGTAATGAAGACTTTAAGGTACCACATAAATTACAACTTTTACTTATTTTACCTGCATATAGATATGCCCTGTACATTCGTGTATAAGCACAAGTTAAAGGGAATGATTCTAGTTATATATTAGGTGTAGTAAAAGGAAATCCACTACTTTTCCAATAGATGGTTTTAGTAATCTATATCTCGCGTTGTATAAGTGCGATCGGGTTACGCTAGATGACGTTCGAAAAATAGGATAAACTTTTGTGATTGTTTTGTGATTGCTTGACTTATTATTGTTTGAGCACGCGTCAAAGGTGGACACCAGTAAAGAGAAAATATCCCATATTTTATAATTTTTCTTCGATAAAGGCGAAAACACTAGCCAGACGGCTGAAAATGTGATCAATGTTTATGATCCTGATACTGTAACAGCCAATCAAGTGCAATTTTGGTTTCTTCGATTCCGTTCCGGTAATATTGATGTCAAAGATGCACCAAGCTCTGTCGAAAATATCGATAAAATAATGGAAATCTCGAGTCTGACCGTCATGTAAGCACTGTTTCTATTGCCTAGGGTCTAAACATTGCACAAAAACCCGTTTGGAACCATTTAAATAAATAAAACCTTCAATTTTTTCAAAAATAATGGATTTCCTTTTACTACACCTAATACTTACTTACATGTATGTATATCTATAAAAAGTACTTTGTATACCTCCAGTCATAGAAAAAGAAACACATCAAAGAAAGAAAACAATAAGTAATGTACTATATGTATTTTCTGTACACAATATACTTTATACTACAGACAAAGAATAGAATACGAAGGTCTTTAATGCATGTTGCCTGGCTTAAATTTACATTAATAGTTATACTCATTTTTTATATTTTTTTGATTTCTTTATGATGTACCATTTGAAAGCCAAATAATTTGTATTCATAGGATTTTCCCCATTTTCGCACACAATTTACTATACAGGATACATACATATGGTATGCACAATTTGATGATTTACCATGGAAAATGACTAATTCCTTGGGAATGTGCAAATTGAGTATATACTTTTCAACGGGAACGTCACATTATATTTATTACTATAAGATTTTGCTCAAAATTTTCTTTAAAAGTAATATCAATTGATGACGGGTATCGATTATCGAGATATCGGTAATAAGTACATTTATTTCCATATTTTTAATACTTTTAAATATTTTCCACTTCATGTCTAGATATCACGACACATGGCACAAATATTCCATTTTTACCGAAATGATTAAATGAAATTATAAATATATGAATGGGAAGAAACGTGCTTTCAACACGATATCTAAATCATTGAACTTTATTTAACTGCTATTTTTATCACACTAGCTGCAATTCTTGTTGTAATAACCACATTTTTTTGGAATGTGATATTCTAAAAAGCAAGAAACCAGCTTGTATATCACTATACGAGAGTATACAATTTTATACAATTATCTACATGCAAAAGTGTTTTACATATTTATGTACCTATACATATGCATGTTATTTATTTGCTTTAAAAATAAATCTGACAACATTAATGTGCAATTTATATAATACATATGCAAATATACATATGTACGTACGACGGTGAGGAAGGAGAAAATTAATAATTTAGCAATAAAGTAAATCTTTGGCATTAATAGTTAATAAGTATTGAATGAAGACAACGATTTATAATACACAATGAATAATAAATATTGATAGCTAAGAAAAAAATAATAATAATCAATATAAACAATTTAAAATAAAAATACAATAATCATATTCATACTCATCTCTCAATATCTAATTGGCACATCTAACAAGAGAATAAACAATAAATAATTAGGTACATGTGTAATGTGTATTTAGTTATTAAGCAATCGCATCAGAGTCAAGGTTGTTTTATTACAATAACAACAGCTAAAATGAACTATTAAAAATAAATGATAAAAAACACACCAGTTCCTTTATAGAAAATGAATTCACTGCAAAAAGCAAAGATTACAGGTGTGGAAGAGTATATACTAAATATATATATAAGTAGTATATAACTGTAACACAACAACTAACAAAATTATTAAGCAATCTTGCTGAAATTTGCTATATAATATTATTTTCATGAACGAACGAATGAGATTATGGATGGGCAGAATCGGATGGAAACCACGTCTGCCACGTACACACACGTACCTCTTATTCAAAGATTGTTTCTTTCGTAGGTGCATTCTATAGAATTATCAAGTTGGGAAATTGATTTGTTTGGATTTGTTTGAAAATGAAAGGATTCGTGTGAAAACCACGCTTACCTTCCATACAGAAGTATGTTTTCGTATATGTGTTTTCACAATTGCCCATGAAAATATAATATAAAGATATTAAACTGAAACTCGGCACATGTTATTATATTTGCTAATGAAAGATCGAATTTGGAAATGGGAGAAATCAGATGAAATCTACGCCCACTTCTCATACAGAAGTATGCCTCAGTATACATGCTTTCACACTTTGCTCACGATAATACTGTATAAACAAACTAAAACACAGCAATTGTATTATCTAATAATTCGATTTTTTCGAAAATTACCGAATTCGGGTAAAAACCATGTTACCTCCCTGAGAAAAATATGCTTTCGCATCAATTTCTCACACTTTGCAACCGAATGCTGAAACTCAGCACAAATAATAATTATGTTTACTGTTAAACGGTCAGGTTTGAAAGAGGCCGAAATCGGGTGAAAACCACGCCTACCTCTCAGACTATATGCACGAAAATATCAAGTTATAATATTGAAACTCCGCATAAGATTCAGTGAACCTTTGAATGTAATTTTTTGGTCCATACATTCTTGCTAACCTCAAAAAATGTTCGTCTATTTCTGCTGGTGTCTGAAAGATACCTAAGGTGGTGGCGGAAATCTGATCGAATTCATTTTCAGCGTCCCAAAATCCGCAGAATGTGATTATTCTGATTTGTCAGACTCCATACTTTTTTGTGGGGTTGTATTATTTTTATCAACAATTGAATTTTAAAATAAGTATTATCGATCGAAAACTTTGTCGGTTCGATAACGAGAAAACGGCCCTAAGACTCTTTTACTCTTAAATAGAATATTATATTGTCCATCTTTTACTTCATTCATATACAAAAGCATATCTAAGAACATCTTAACAAAACCATGGAAAGCTTAGTCTTTCTTTTGGAAAAAATATATCTCAAAAAATATTATATGATTTCAACGGATCTTAAATTCCGAGTCGATAGTGCAAACGCTACGATCAATTTACCAAAAATGTGGTCCTAATCGTCACATTAGTGAAACAACTGTACGCAACATTGTGAATAAATTTTATTAAATCGGGTCCGTACTTGATGTTCCGAAGCCAGCCGTATGTGAAAGTGTCGTCGAGTACCCAGAATATCTATTCGCCATCATTCGCAACAATTGGCCATTTCCGCGCTGTTGCTCATTACCATGCACAACGCCGTACATTCGCTGATTTGGCCCTGCAAGTGATTGCTGAAGATGATGATTTTTTTTAAAAAATCATCTTTTCGGACGAGGGTCATTACCACCTCGGCGGCTTTGTTAACAAGCAAAACTGCCATATCTGGGGCTCGGAAAATCCACACGTCATTGTTGAGAAACCAGTGCATCCACCGCGAGGTACTGTTAGATGCTGTTTATGGGTCGGAGACATCATCAAGCCATTTTTTTTTCGAAGATGAGGACGGAAAAACCGAATGTCCATTCTGAGCGGTACCGTACTATGTTGGAGAACTATTTTGTGCCGGAGGTTGAAGATCAGGGTCTGGACGATATGTGGTTTCAACAGGACGACGCTACACCACACACAACTCGACCCAACTTGGAATTTTTTCGTCGCAAATTCCCGAACCGTGTAATTTCTCGTCGCGGTGATGTGAATTAGCTACCCAAATAATGCGATTTGACGCCGTTAGACTTTATTCTGTGGGGTTACTCAAAAGATAAAGTCTATGTGAATGATCCGAAGACGATTCCAGACTTGAAAAGCAATATTACATCGATAATTCGGGCCATTCCGGAGGTCATATTGCAAAATATTATCAATATTATTGCATTTTATTCAAAATCAGAGTAACACATGTCTTAATGGAACACCCTGTAGATTCATAATACTAATAATAATTACCTTGTTTATAATAGCTAGATACATATGCCGTGCATATATCTTATATGCATCATGTGCCTCTATAATATTATTAAGTTATATATTTTTGCAGTTGGAAGTGATTAATTTTAAATGGCAAATTAATGAAGAACGAAATTATCAAATTAATATATAAATGAAACGCAAAACACAAATTCAAAATTTATAGGGTTAACTATAATTAATAATATATAACTATAATAAATAAATGTGTGGCGATAGTACATATGTATATTTATATGTATCTGCAGGAAAATGTTTGTATTTAAATGCTTAATTCCAGCCGGTGTATTCAATACAGACATTCGGTAGCGATTAAATTTATTATATGTAGTTAGTTAATTGTTGATTGCTATAGGAAGTAATTAAATACGATTGGGTGCATACATGCGCATATACTTATACACATGCTCGTATAAATATTCACAATTGTCTTACGTGTTTATATAAAAAAATGTATGTACATACATATGTATATGCAGTCATTCAATCAGATATTTATCTGTTAATTTTTTTTATATACTTTAATAACTCCTCTTCAATTCTTATTGCTGGAGTATTAGATGAGATAGAATATTTGCTTAGGTGCCTTTCATAAACCAGAAATAATGTCACTATGTCATTAAAAATCCTTCTAAATTTCAAGATAATTTAGGGATAAGTTAAAAAAAGTGCAGAAAATATGTACAAAGAAAATGAATGATATATAAATAATATGCTCATTGCAAGAATGTTTTTATCTAAAATTAACTAATTATGCCGTACATAATTAATATGCTTTGTTCCAAATAGTTCTAATGCAATTAATACTACATCATCTTAATATGCTATCAAATATATTATATCAATATTCCTTAATTTAAATAAAAGCGTAAAAGCGTTTAAATATAGGTTAGATATTTTTCAAACGTGATTTTACCTATTTTTTATTGCTCAAAATATAATTAAAATAGAATGGAAATATGTCAAAACATGCAAAATATAACGTTGAATTGGTGGTATTTTAAAATACGCTTTAAACAAATGAAATCTTAAAGAACTTTGCATCCAAACACGTTAAAATGAAAGCGACATATAATGGACCGATAAACTTTATTCTACCAGATCCTATTGCTACTCATATGGAGAATGCCTAAGGCCATTATTATTATTATTATTATTATTATTATTATTTACAAATTTCTAATATCATTAATGCTGTCACTAAAATTGTATGTTGTAGGTATAACTCATACTAGTACACGCACACACTGAAAAAATCTGTTAAATCAGTCACTATAAATGTGAGTGATAAACATTGCAAAATACCGAAAGACTATACAAATAATAGAAACAGACTAGAGTATACATTTATTACAATGATTTCTAACGCAAAATGTGTCGAATAGAACACAAATACGCACAACAAAATAAAAAAAAACCAGACACGCTTTTAGAAAAAAATATTTATAAACTAACTATTAGTTTTTTGTTTTTTTCTTTATATTAAAATATCTAGAATAATGAAAAGTAGTAGCACCAACAACTTGCACAAGAACAAGACTATCTAGATATCAGAACAAGAAATCATAGAGCGAAAATAGAATGATGAAACGTCGCTGAAATAACACTACTTATACTAGCTAAAATTCAAAAATAGAAGCAACAACAACAGCGAAATGAGTGCAATATCTGAGCAATGCATTTATGGATAATTAGGAATTGATGCTTAATGTTATTAAGAATAATGATGGTTTCTTTATTGGTTATTACATATAATAGACAAATGTTCCGCTTTCAATATCAAATAGAAAGCAAAAATGAAAATAACCTTTCTTAGAATGTAATGTTATATTATTTATTGTTCTACAACATGCCCGGAATATGGAATACATGTGTATACCTGACTGCCTCCACTTATTAGTTAATGACTTTGCTTGTAATGATAATTATCAATTACAATTATAATTGTCACTTTTATCCACGTCTCATTAGTAAATGATCCTTTCTTCTCACATATTCATATTATAAGGTATCATAGCACAGCGCAAGTACATGTAGGTCAAGTTCACTACAATCATAAAGTATGCAGCGATGATTTATGAATTTTAAGGATACTACTTGCAGCTTACAGATATTTTTTGTGATCCAATTACCCACGAGGTATCGTAACGTGAGGTAAAGTTACGTGAATGTAGAAAATACAGCGATTATCCAAATCGGAGGATGCAGTAAAATCAGTTGTTGTGTTGGTGTTGCTGAGTATTTCATTTGAGTTCAGAGTAAACCTGAACATTGTTCTTACTTAACCTTTTGTAATAAAAGTGCCGTAGCTCAGTGGTTAGTGTGTTTGCCTTTTGATCTGTAGATCGTGGTTCAATCCCCGGCTGATGCATAACAAATTTAATATCGATAAGATTTTTCTTTCGAACGGTACCCACCTGTCGACAAGCAATTGGCAATTCTTCCGACAGTAACAACTTGCCATAAAAAAGCTTCTAAAAGAACTCTGTGACAAAGCTCAGAAAAAGTGATGTCACAAGTGTTCTGCCGTTCGGAACCGGCTAAAATAAGTAGGTCCCTTCTAATACTGTTCAAATTTAAGACGCACAACAGTAATGGAAGAGAAGCTCGGCCAATGAGCCCTTTGGGGCTTTGAGTGGCACATATTTATTTTTTTTTTATAATAAAATTAATTTTAATTCAAACTATTTGAGCACACAAGTATTGTTAAGTATACATATGTAATAATATAAAATACCAAATGTTCATATAAATCGTAAAGATAATCGTAACGATAAACATTGTTTCATTCTCACTAAACAGCTGATACGATTTGTTAGTAGAAACCTACATTAGTTTACTTTACGATACGATTTTGGGTAATCGCTTATACACAATTTGGTAAGGCAGGTTGTGTCAGCTGACACCCTGCTTTACGTTACTTCGCCGGTAATTGGACCATTAGACTCTTTTACGATATGCCATTAATGCTATTAATCTCGTTATCCGCAATTGTTGTTTTCTTTGTCCCTACGCTCCGGATATTTCTTCTTTAAACTATTTCGCAGAATTCATATCCACAATTCTTAGAAGAATATTAAAAAAGTTTAACAGGAACTGCATATATATAAGTACCTAAAATATATATATGTGGCACTTATAAGCCCCGGAGAACACATTGACAGAGCTTCTCTTCCAATTCTGTTGTGCGTGTTAAATTTCTACAGTGTTAGAAGGGTTCTACTTATATTGTCCGGTTCCGAACGGGAGAACCCTTGTGACATAATTTTTTTTAGCTTAGTCACAGAGCACTATCAGAAGCTTTTTCGTGGCAAATTGATACTGCCGGAAGAATTGCCAATTCGCGGGGTTTAACCCACGACCTACAGATCAGAACACTAACCCACCTACATACCTACCTACATAAGTACCTACTAATCGAAATACTCGAATCTTTAATTGAGTATAGTGACCCAACAAACAAAGTATATTTACAAAAAAAAACTTGCAGAAAGCTTCCATATGTGAGCCATAGGCTTGGATAAAAGATTAGAAACATTCTATGAATTTTTGATCTCTGAATCCAAATCCGTGGTCTGATTTCCATTATCAACCTTCAGTTTTTGTTGTAACTTCAAAAAACAAAGTTTTATGCAGATATGCAAGTTTTTTTTACGTTAGACAGAAAAATAATGGCGGAAATACTGCACGTATTCCAATTTAGCGAACCAAAATTAATAAAATGTGATAACACTGATCCATCGGACTTTACACTTTTTATTATAGGACTGTGTTATATTTAAAAATTGTGATGTGGACTAATTTGTCTTATTTTAGAGACGTTTTTCGCAAACATGTCACTTTGGACACATTTTTTATAACTCCAAATTTTTCCACTTGTTGTATTGCATTATGTATCAACTTCTACGGGCAATTAAATACGCGAAATATTACTACAAAAGTTCGAATACGAATATTTTTGCATTTAATTTCTGCATTTGTGAACTGATCATTAAATCTTTGGTGTATCTAATTTTCCATAATTTTACTGTATTCTAAATTCGTGGCTACCAATGTATATATTCACTATTTACTACTACTATAACTCATACTGAGAAATTGTCACTCAAATGATAATCTTGGTACTTCAAAACAGTTAAATGTTGTCTCTGAACGTACGTTTCAGTTTTTGATGCTCTCTAAATTACATTTGACTATTCTAAAACACGATTAGTGGTTCCTCCAATCACTTCATATTTTCTGAAGTACCTAATATTGAAAAATATATGCACCTATGTAGTAATAGGTAACTTAAGAGTAATTGAGAACATTGCTTATAGCTTGGTCACATTAAGAAAATATGTGTGAAGATCTTTCCGATTGCATATTGGGTGTATTGTACATACATTTAATTATTCGATTATTTTCACTCTGAAACAATTTGTAAAATGAAAATTGTTTATAGTTCTGAAGTAAAACATTTTTGAAGTATTACATTTTTTCTGGCCATTATTCATTTGTAATTTTAACAATTTCTCTTGAGTTAAATTGCCCTTCTAGTTTTAGGCAATTTTACGCCCATGATTTGTTTTCTTTCTTTCATTTACATCCAACAATCTAACAGAAATCTATTAGAAAACTCTTTACAACACCAAATACTGACATCAAAATAGGAAATATTCGTTGTTGATTAAACGCGCACATGTACCATAATTGATCAAATGTGGTTAATGTGGTTAAATTCATTCTCGTTCAACTCCCTCTGCTAACGTGGTAATTGAAATTTTGTTTCACATGTAATTAAATTACAATATTCTCATTTTTCTCCATTGGTTTTGAATTAAGGTAATAACAAAATACATAGAAAATAAAGCAAACAAATAAAATGCATTCTCGATATGATCATTCCTACTGACAAATCAAATTGTATACTTGTATCTTTTAAGCACAAACATTACTTTGTTTATTGTTGGTAATATGATTCTTTACTTAGAAGAAGTTTTTTTTATCTATTTCCCGTTCTTCTTTTGCGATAATTTTTTAAGAAATTTTAGTTTTTGCTTAAATCCAATTTAATTTTTCTCACACATGTCTCACATTATACAATGCAATTGTACTGCCTTTTTCTTCTTGTTAAACTTCGACATATTCAAAATTAATTATGCGCCAAAAATAAGAAATATCACCACAACTGTTATTTGTATACTCGTCTATTGTTGAATGCATTTTTGTGATGTCCAAATGGCATGGCATTACGTTTGCAAAATAATTGTTTTCCAAAAACTTAATTATAACATATAACACAGCAGATTTACTTAATTGTATTTTTATTTTTAAATAAAATATCAACTTATTCCGAGGTGAATCACGCTAAAAATGGGTCAAATAGAAGAAAGGTATAAAAACTGGATAACCGCCAACTCTAATTCTATTTCAGTGAAGATTTTTCTAACCATAATTTTAAAAGAGTACACATGACCAATTATTTAAAAATTGCGATTAGTAAAGAAAACCCAAAAACATTTTAAAACAATCGGTAATAATGAATTTTTAGCATGATAACATTAACAAAATATAAAGCTCAAAATATTGATATATTTGCTCAAGATTCACCTTTTGTAAAGTACAACTTGCATATTTTAAGTGCTTGTGATATACAAA
Organism: Megamerina dolium; assembly: GCA_963854835.1. Taxonomy (NCBI): domain Eukaryota; kingdom Metazoa; phylum Arthropoda; class Insecta; order Diptera; family Megamerinidae; genus Megamerina; species Megamerina dolium. The sequence goes on along the minus strand of OY978528.1, from coordinate 44,058,963 downwards.
CCTGTCCGACAAAAGCGAGCAAATAATGGGCAAATGTTTCTATTATATATTGTGTGATTTAAAGTCGAACTACATTTGAATTGTATGCGTAAAAAGTCGCAACTATAGGCTCCGAAGAACCCTTTGACCGAGCTTCTCTTCCAGTGTTGTCACGTATAACAATATTGAATGAAACTACGTAAATTAGCTGGTTTTAAACGGCGGAATTTTTGTGGCATAATATTTCTTCTGTACTCTGATACAGTAGCTTTTCATTGCAAACTATTACTGTCAAAAAATTCCCAATTAAATGCTTATCGACAAATCATTTGAAACAATAAATCTTTTGTGCACTTAAATTGCTCTCGATCAGTGTTGTTCTAATTGTTGGAAGACTAATTAAAGTATTAACCAACTAACTAGAATAGCTATACTCTGTACTCACAGTCAAGGATATATTGAGGTTGTACTGCCGTTTGTATCACTCAAAAGAAATTGCAGGTATGAAAAAGTCTATAATTATTGATCAGAATGACCATCGAAGTCAATTTTGATATGTCTGCCTATCTGTCTGTCTGTCTGTCAGTTCTCAATATAATTGCAGTAATTATTATCAAATTTTTATCAAATTTGATAAATGAGATTATTTTTAACAGCTTAGCTTAATATAAAAGTTACTGAGCAGCATTTAATCGGCGATGACTTAAGGCAAAAATGTTTAAAATTGAAGATTGAGATAATTATAAAAAACTAGGCAGTCCATAAGTAAAACCCACATTTTGAGTTTTCAAGATTATTACTATAAAAATGAAAACTTTCTTGTAAAACATCGCATTTATATTAAATGCGGACTGAACTCCGTAATTAGCATGTTATTATTCTAATTGTTTTTCTTCATTTGCATGATTAACTCTACACCACCTCCCATATATGGTATATACACAGATTCATAGATATAATATTAGAACTACTAACTTAGAAGCAATTTAATCGTAGCCATAGAGTAGAGAAAATACGGTGTTAACTTGCGATTTACATTGGCTTGCAAATACATATGTTTTCGTGTAGTACGTTATACGTTCATGTATAATATAACGGGGAAAATTATCATATATGGTTGTATGACTCTTAATTGTTTTTCTTTTGTTTTTTTATACAAATAATGCAAAACAACAACAATCATATTAGCCAACCGTAGACAAAATGTTCTATTATAGAGTAGCTAGTAAAAACAACAAGAATAATAGTAACAGCAACAACAACAACAGTAATAGTAGCAACGACAAAAAATATATATAAAATAACATTGTTCATTGTAACCTTAGACCTTTTATTTTGTTCTTCTTATTCTTACATTTCTTCACATTATACTATACTTTTTTTTAACAATTGCTTTCTTTCGTTTTTCTTTTATTTTCTTTTGTTTTATTTATTTATATTTTTTTTGTCTTTATTTTTCTTGTTGCTCTTAAAACTGCTGCGCGCACTTTTAACTGCTTTTAAGTAACCTGAATATACACATACTCGTAGATGCACTCGTACCTACATAAATAATAACACAAGAGCGCAGCAATAATAATAATAATAATAATAATAATAATAATAATAATAAAAATAATGCATATGACTCATATAGACCCTCGATATACGTTTAAGGTATCTTTTGTGAGGAGCATGACGTAAGTTAATATGTAGGTACTCGTATATATAAATGGATAAAGAGAGAACTAAAAGCGGCTAGCATGTTTAAGAACAACCACATCAAGTGTTCTGAAAAGCTTCACGGCAGTTACACAAGTTCAAGTACTTGAAAGGGTTCATAAAATATTTATACACTTACATTATTTTCAACACATATGTACTAGTTATATATTTATTATGAAATGCAGATTACTTAACCGCATCGCATGTCTCTTCTTGGTTTTCATTCATAATACTTAGTTATTCTTCTTAAGATGTACAAAATATTCATTCGTGCATACAAAATATAATTCAGAATGGTATTGGTATTGACGTTACCGACATTTTCTGAAATTATTAAACACAATAATAAATCCAAGAAGGGAGATGTTGTGTATAATTACTTATTTGTATACTTTAGGTTTAGAACTGAAATTTTTTGAATTCCGTACTTACGAATCCTTGAATGATATCGACACTTCTTAAACAGATAATGACTAGGATGAGCAATGTGTACTCATACGAGAATATTGTGCGAGTGTAATCGTGGTCAAAGCGCCCTTGAAGTAGCTCAAACAGTGGTCAAACAAGAACTAGAGACTATAGAGGAATACTCTGCTATGAATAATCTGGTTCTTCTCACTGTTTTTTTTCGAAATAATCTTCACTCAGAATTCCTTCCAAAAAATCCAACTGTAGCAAAATAAGTTACAAGTTGTTTGCGACTTTTGAGAGCGAGGATTCATAAAAAGGGCAGATCTCTCGAACTTCAATTCACCGATTTAGCGCCATGACATCGCAATCACCACTTTAAAATTAAAAATTTAAATTGCCTTTCCAAGAACTTATTTTAACTCGATTTGAATGCATAATGACGAATTTGCTAAACAAATGAAAATGATTTCAAAGAGTGTAAGGGTTTATAGATTGCGTATAGATTCCTTAGGAGAAGTATATCGCTTCAAATGAAGCATATTTTCAAAGAGATTCAATGAATTTTGGATGAATAATTAATTTTATTTTTGCATTATTTTATCATGAAACTTATTTAGCAGAAAATATTGTATATATTGTATATCCGAATGGGGAATTCCAGCTTAAATATATATACTCTTTGTTTCTCTCTCTCTCGCTTTCTCATTCTCTTTCTCTATTGAATGCATTTTAAAGAAGCCTGAAAAATATTAGCAAGAACAGCAATTATAAGTTCAACACTGAACTTGTGAAGGTGGATACAAGGGCAACAGACTGCATATGCAGTTTTTGTTTTTGTGGTTTTGTTTTTTTTTTTGTATTGGCAATGTAAACGTTGATAAATAAAACACCATTAAGAATAGAAACGATGACAATCACTATCAAGATTGCAAAGCGTCGATCTTCATTTAAATACACAAACACAAAATTTGCAACTGCCATGAAAAATAATAATAACAACAACAACACAACAATAGTAACACCTCAGTATATGAAACAAATGGAGAAGGAAGAAGAAAAATCCATGAAACGGACAAAACTGAAGAAGAATTGAAGGAATACTTACACAGGTACACATCCACACAAAACAACAACAATTTAAACAAGGAGAAGTAAGAAATAAAAAAAAAAAATTTTTTCTTTGCAAAAACTGGTCGAACATGTTTTCAAGGAATCAAATTGAAATGCATAGTACAACAATAACAACAAAAAATGGTCGAAGGCAGAAAACGCAGCACTTTTTTTACAAACAAAAAAATTTTTTGTTGGTTTACTGCTTGTTTGGCTCTTTGAAATTGCGGAAGCAATATTCACACAACAATAATAAATATAATAATAGCAACAACAATTCGATAGCCTCAAGAAGGACTATTATTTCTTCTTTTGCGTGTTGTTGGTAATTTATTTTTCAGTTTAGTGCTTCACTTGGACAATAGTTTATTTAATGTCGGTTCAAGTGTTTAATAAAGCGAGGGAGGGTATAAAAAACAGGAGAGTATACTCACTTTTCTATTATTATTATTATTAATTTACAATTTATTCGCACAACAATCATATGAATAGCGTAGGTACTCTAGTAACGACACATATAAATAATTCAAATATATACTCAAAACGCCCAATAAGAATAAGGTAAGGAAATGCAATTTATTTGAAAAATGCGCGGTTTTTTTTTTTCTTTATTTATTTATTATTATATTCTTTCCGTTTTATTTTTTCTTTGTTTCACAAATTCTTCAACTGGTTTTTTTTTATTATGTACCTATCATTTTCATCTCAACTTGCCGTTGAAACACTCAGAATTGCACTGAAGCAGAACCAACTGTTGGCGATGACAGTAACCGGCAAATGTAGTAAAATCCAAGTTTCTGTTGTAATAGTCATATCCATGTATGTGTGTATAGTTATTTGTCTCTTCTTTTGTTTTTGATTTCTCTACAGAAAGAGCGCTAATTTTGTTCCATAGCTCCCACTCTAAACCCCATTGTTATTAAATTATAAATGTGGAGTTAGCAAGAATGATAGAAATACAGATTGCTCCCTGTGGCGTCATAAACGAAACAGTACTAATAGTAGGCAAATAAGAAGTGTCAAAATCCCATACAAAAGGTAAATAAAACTGCGAACGTTTATGGAAAATATTAAAAGGAACAAGTAAATAAATATACCGTGAAAATATGTATGTAACGTAAAGTTACCAAAATTTTCTTAATTGGAAAAGCTGTAGACCAAAATATATAAATAAAAGCGAAGTGGTTTCGTGTGTTCATTACAAGTTTTATGTATACACTTATACTTATGCGCTTATGCACTTATGTATGTATACATGTATGAATATTTGTCGGCACTATCGTTATTGCAACTCGCCTCTGCACAATTCATTTATAAAAAACACCTTTTTTTCAATCAAAATGGTTTTAAGTAACCGCGTACTTTACAATTGCAAGAATTGTAAAATTTTATTTGCTCTTTTCGGTTAATTTTCTTTTCGTTTATGACGTCAGCATACGAACAGTCGACTGTCAAACTCAAACCAAAAAAGATAACTTAAACCAAAAAATAATCATTCTTGTGGAGTTAGGTTATGTTAGAGATGTTAACTTAACATCGAAACCAACCAATTTTTAATTTATTTCTCCTCTAAAAACTATTAACATTTATTAAGCTATTGTATATATATATATATATATATATATATATATATATATATATATATATATATATATATATATATATATATATATATATATATATATATATATATATATATATATATATATATATATATATATATATATATATATATATATATATATATATATATATATATATATATATATATATATATATATATATATATATATATATATATATATATATATATATATATATATATATATATATATATATATATATATATATATATATATATATATATATATATATATATATATATATATATATATATATATATATATATATATATATATAAAATAAATATGTGGTACTTAAAGCCCCAAAGGGCTCATTGGCCGAGCTTCTCTTCCATTACTGTTGTGCGTCTTAAATTTTGGACAATATTAGAAGGGACCTACTTATTTTAGCCGGTTCCGAACGGCAGAACACTTGTGACATCACTTTTTCTGAGCTTTGTCACAGAGTTCTTTAAGAAGCTTTTTCATGACAAGTTGTTACTGTCGGAAGAATTGCCAATTGCTTGCCGACAGGTGGGTACCGTTCGAAAGAAAAATCTTATCGATATTAAATTTGTTATGCATCAGCCGGGGATTGAACCACGACCTACAGATCAGAAGGCGAACACACTAACCACTGAGCTACGGCACCCATATATATATATATATATATATATATATATATATATATATTTCTATATATATATATATATATATATATATATATATATATATGTATATATATATATATGTATATATATATATATGTATATATATATATATGTATATATATATATATGTATATATATATATATATGTATATATATATATATATATATATGTATATATATATATATGTATATATATATATATATGTCTACTAGTATATTAAGCGGCAAATAATTCATAATTCATAATTCATAATTCATAATTCACATATTAACGATTTACGATATATTTATATTTATACATACGAGTATATTTATGTTTAGATACATAGCGATATCATCAATATGCAACCAAATACAATAAAAAAGTAATACGATTAGTTCGGGGGGTGCGCCAGAACGGAGTTTTTGTAAATTTGTTTAAAGTTATCGTTGTAACTGACTGTGATATAGGTCTTCAAATAAAAACTCCAATTCAATGCGAACGTGCAATATCGGAGAAAAAGTTTAATATATCCTGCATATTAAATTCCAAATTGATCATTGCGCCTGCATAGCATTTTTGAATACGCTCCTCTAGGAAATTGTATTGTGCTATAAATTCCTCTTGCATAGCATGCCATACAACTTGCAGCAGATTCTCCTCTTCACACAAATGCTTCTCCACTTTTTTATACAGATTCTCCAAACCTTTTTTCACTTCACGTGCTGGATATTGACTAATAACTTTCCGTAGTTCCTGCTTTGAGAATGCCATCTGATAACTGATTTCTGTCTCTTTAACACCTTGTGCAACTTTCTGTTGAACACCTTCAAAGAATTGCTGAAATTCAGAAAAAGAAATTTCAATCACATAATTAAGAATAACAAAAGAAATATCATACATTCAATTTCTCCAATGGTCTGCCAAAATATTGTATAACATATACTTTTAACGCATCGTTATAGCGTAGTTTTGACTCTTTTCTCAAAGCATCCAAACCGGGTACTTTTAGCTGAGCCATTAGCGAATACATGTGATGATAATTCTCCATACGCACGACCTGAGATGGGGTTTTTGGATGTTCCTGAGCATGTACACTAATACCGTCGAATATGGCATTCACCAGTTGTAAGTACCATTTTTCCATATCAGTGCGACGATCCGATTTGCGGAAAATTCCCTCTGCTGTCTGAGCGAAATACTCGAAATTCTCCACGTATGGTAAAATACCGCATTTAGAGCGTTTAGGCACTTTGGCATCCTTAATCGATTGCAGCTGCTGTTGCATGAAACGATCAAAATTGCGTTTTACTTGCACCAACGCCGAAGCGAAAGTCATACTAAGGAAGGAATGTGTATCCTGTGCGGACATAACATGTTGCGTAAGACGGACGAGCACATATAGTGAATAGCTTGAAAACAGAGAGAGAAAGAGATAGTGTAAATGTAGAGCAATCCTCAAGAAATCGATTTACTTACAAACTATCGATTTTTTCAAAACTTTGTATAAAGCTAACCAGCTCTGGCTCCAAACAACCGAAGAGCGCCACCATTAACTTGCGAACTTCCTCATTAATTTGACGGTCAATCTTCTTTTGCGGAAATTGATTGCCTTTAAAATGTTAGATCATATATAATCAGTATCAAATTTATATAATAACAACAGACCTCCCGCATCACCACCACCTGCTGATGGTGAAGCCAAAATCATTTGCGCCGAATCGGTGCTCTTTTCCAATACCTCTAAAGTAGTTTGAGTATTTTTCGTAGTCGGACTAATAACGTCCATTTGGAAGAAATGTATACAGAACATTTGCTCTTGCAATGCAATTGGTTCCAATTCGGCAAGCACCTTTTCTAATACGCTATCGAAACGTTCACGATCGGTATTATCAACACCTGGACTCCATTGGTCTTTATTAACACCGAGCGTACCGTAAGGCACAGCCGATAATACCGCCTTTTTCGATGACGATGAAGTATCCAAATCCTCACGAGAATTTCGTACTTTATCAGAAATTTGTTGTTTCGCCTAAGATTAGAAGAAAATCAGCAATCTACATACAACTGATTTATATGCACACATGTATTTCATACCAGACTGAAGAAATTTCTAACATCTCTTTCATAGATTTTACTTAACGAAGTGGTATAGACACGAGTAAGACCATCATATGTCTTACGATCCATAGCTTTTGTCCAGTGCATAAGCTCTGTATACGGTTCAAGTTCACGATGCACTGAGGAATGATTTGGCAACACTAAATCTATACTAGATATAGGCATATCACTAATTTCGTTCCCCAAATGTATAAATAGATTATTCATGAAACGGCTAACGGTCATGGCAAATTTCGCTTTCCACTTTTCAAAACGCTTCCGTTGATCTTGCACCGCTTCTAGACGCAATAGAGGCGGATCGATGTCACTATTCATGGCCTGTTGTAAACATTGAGCTGCAACTATCGCTGCCCTACGGCCAACTACTGTCTTCAAATCAGGATCATCTAATGATTGTTGATGTATATGTGGCAAATCCAATTGTGTCTACGTGTAGTAAAGAAGTGGGGAAATGTGCAATAAATATCACAACGAAGAATATGCAGCATATATCAACTCACAATAACTTTATTGAGTGCCTTCATCAATTTTATGTTATTATTGTTGGCAATTTCAATCATTGCATTTTTACCACCAATCTTCTCCATTGTCTCCTTCACATGGCTGAGTATTTCTTCATAATTATCCAAACGTTTCTCATATTTTTCAGCTTCTGCAATTGCATTGTCAATATGTTCCATTAGCAGGATAACCTGCTTTTCGGATGCCAACACACTTTGTATATTTGCCTATAACAACGAGGGGAGAAAATTGTTCATTTGAGATTTTTTAGTAAATATTAAATTGAACTAACGCCATCCAAATCATGCAGCTCTTTTGACAACTGCTCAATAAACAATTCAGCATCCTTTATAGCAAAATCACTTTCATTAAAGAGCTTATTCAATGCTGCTGCTTCTTTCTCTGTGAGTGCTGTGAATTCGGGCACCTCTTCGTCATACTCTTCATCCTCTATATCGACAACAGCTTTTTGGTCAGCATTTCGTCGTCCGATCAATACTTTCTCTGGTGATTTTTCAGTCAACCAAACCGCAGGAATATTTCTAAATTCGGTACTCTGGCTGCGTGTACTCCTTTGCAATTGCCTGTAGAGCACCGCTAGAAAATTCTGTCGTTCGTGCAAATTTAGTGCATACCATTTGTATAACTTCTCAACTTGAATATCAAATTCATGCGTTTCAAATTGTTCATTTCGTCCGTCGACCCATTTTATTTCTTCCAATTGCCATACGTGCTTCTTTTTATATTCACTTTCACGTTGCTCCGTTTGTTTCACCAGACATACGGTAACTACAGGCACCGGCGGAGGAGTGGACACAACACATAGGTAACATGCACGTTTCTTCTTGAATGTTTTTGTCACAGTGACGACAGAAAGTACTCGTTCACCGCATCCGTTGAAGAGTTCCTTCTGTAGGATATGCTTGATATTGGCCAAAGTGCCGATTGTTAACATTTCGATGTTTTGTTACGTTAATTACTCTCTAATCTGTGACAAGTATGTTTTGAACTGGCTTAATATATATAGTAGCTCGCGACGGGATTACAAAAACATTTACAAAATTAAGAAATTACACATCCAATTAACATCTGTGAACGCCTCTTCTTTATGACATTTTACAAACAGCTGGTCAATTCATATCGTATAATATTGTAACGAGTATCGATAGTTGATTACTCATCACTATTGTGACTGACACTATTGGCAGCATCGAAACGAATGTCAACAAAAATGAGCGATAACCAGAACAAGCCAACGAGAAAGGAAGATAAGAATCTCGATAAAGGAAGATTCTGGAGTGTTGCCAACAGAGTATAAATAGAGCCAGTGTTGAGGAGGAAAATCAATCTAATTCAGAACGTGATTGCGAAAACATTGATACAGAGGCAAAAGTTGCAAGTACATTTAAGTGTTATAGTAAATAGTTGATTGTAAACAGTGTTGATTGTAAATAGAGATTATTAAATAAATTGTTGCTGTATATAGTTGTATAAAATAAGTGTTGCAGTTATCATTAACAGAATCCAGTGATCGAACAAGGTAATTCAAATAGAATTAAACGTTCACAGAATAAAAACCTAACAATTGGTGTCAGAAGTGGGATTCTGTAAAGATGGTGAAAATTGACCAACTAAAAGTGGACCAGCTTAAAAAGCTGTTGGTAGAGATGAATCTATCGTCATCAGGTGCAAAGGCGGAACTGCTGGGGAGGCTGAGGCAAGCTATGGAGGCTAAGGGAATTAATGTAGAAGAACATGAGTTCTTTGAGGAAGCCGATATACATGCAGTCGTGCACGCTGAGGAAGAGAGCAAATTAGGTTCGAGTGGTCAACTCATGGAATTTATGAAAACCATGATGCAACAGCAGAAACAACAGCTACAAGAAAATGCGTCTCGCCAAGAAAACGCTATGGGAGAGTTCCAGAAAACAATTGACTCCAAGCTTCAAGAACATTCGGTACGCCAAGAGGGCGTTATTACTGAATTGCGTATGGAAATTCAAGAACATTCGGCTCGCCAAGAACACGTCATCGAAAATCTACAAAAAGAAATTAAACTTAGATTTCAGGAAATTTCCGGAGCTATTAATGACAAAGTCACAGAGCTGAAAGTCATCACGTGGATGAGTTGGATGATAAGCTGAAGGAACATGTCGACGACTGGGAAGATAAGTTTGAGAAATTACAGCACGAACTCAATCAACTAAAAATAAATGGACCAGCCACATCAGTGATTAGAGATTTAAGTACAATCACATTAAAGCCACCAACATTTGACGGAAGCACGCCATTCAATATCTTCAAGCTTCAATTCGAGACAACAGCTTCGAAGAATCAATGGGATGACAGCGACAAGACTGCTGCTTTAATAGTCGCATTAAAAGGTAATGCTTCCGAAGTGTTACAGATGGTTCCAGAGAAAGATCGTGGTAGCTACCAATCACTGATGGACACACTCCAGCGAAAATATGGAAATGAATACAAGAGTCAATTACATCGAGTGGAATTGAGATCGCGAGTGCAACGAAGTAATGAGAGCCTTCAGGAATTCGCTTCCGATATTGAGCGCTTATGTCATCTAGCGTTCTATGGTAATTCGGAAGAGTTCGTCGAAAAAATAAAAATAGAGGCATTCATAGATGGCATACGTGATGGAGAGACAAAGCGTGCTCTAGTCATGTCACCCAGGAATACATATGCCGAAACAGTCAGTAGTGCCTTGACATATGAAGCCGCCAGTTTAATGTGTCGACCAGTGCCACGTGTACGCCAACTAGAGGCAGAAACATCAGATCTGGTTGAAGCAGTGTGTCAGGCAGTTAAGTCAGTACTGAAGCCTGAAGGAAGAACAACAGGTCGGCGCGAAATCAAATTTACTGGTAAGTGCTTTATTTGTGACAAACCAGGACACATGGCGCGTGAATGCCGTCTACGACGAAAGCGATCAAGATCGAATTCTCCAGGAAGACAAAAGAAGGAGAATAAGGTGTATAGCGATCGCTCCACTAACAAAAATCCATCGTTAAACTAAATCGAGTCAGTTCAGCGGGGCGTGAACTGACTCCAACAGTGGGTTGCCCCATCATTCACATTTCACAAATACAGCGTGTGCCAAGCAGCTTGACTATTGATGGAAAATTGGACAATATGGAATTCATGTTAACCCTGGACACTGGTGCATCACATTCTATAATCAAGAGCGATTTGGTAAAGAGGTTTGAGCCTTTAATGGGAATAAAATTGCGTACAGCAGCGGGTGAGGATGCACAAATTCTGGGTAAGATAAAGAAACGAGTATCTATTGGAAATTACACGTGGGAACATGAATTCATTGTGGCTGACATCATCGATGACGTAATAATTGGTGTTGATTTTATGATCGACAACGGATTTACGTTAGATTTAAATCAACGGATACTGTGCTATGCAAATGTCGAACTACCATTGAACATAGGTTACAAGCGTAGTGGGAACACCAAACGAGTACTGGCATGTCAACGCCAAGAGGTTCCAGCAAAATCAGAAGCGGTCATTTGGGCACAGATAAATGTGGATGATGGGACAGGCAAGTTGCGGTTAGTGGAAGCAGACAAAGAAATACAAAATAAAAACATCATACTTGGTAGGACTTTAGTAGAACCTAAAGAAAATGGAATAGTACCGGTGCGAATATTAAATCCAACTAATACATCTACAGTTGTGAAGAAAGGAATAGTGATTGGTCATCGCCAGGAAGTTACTGCCGTAGTAGACTGCGAAAAGGGTTCTTCGATAAAAAGTGGCAGATCAGGAACTGATAGAGCGGAATTAAAAGCGCAGATGGAAGAATGGGCAGGTGTGCTTAGCAACCAGCAAAAAGAAAAGGCTCTACAACTATTGGAGAAGTATAGTCCAATCTTTTCTTCAAATGGAAAAACTGGAGGAAGGACAACCATCGTGAAGCATAACATTGACACCGGTGATTCTAGACCAATTCGTCAAACACCACGACGATTTCCATTGGCCAAAAGAGACGAAGCCATTAAGCTGATTTCCGATATGCAGAAACAAGGTGTTATTGAACCATCAGCGAGTTCATGGAGTTCACCAGTTATGCTGGTAAAGAAGAAGGATGGAAGTACTCAATTCTGTGTGGATTACAGGAAGCTAAAATTTTTTTTTTTTCAAGCTTTATTTATTGGATCTTTCTAAAATTACTTAGAAACTAACAATAAGTGATCAAATCTTACAAACTAACTAAAATTATGTGATATTCCCAACGTTCCATCACAATTTGTTAAGTCGCGAGGTATAGCAATTTCACAGCATATTCAGTGCGTCTTTTCTTTTTAATCGACGATGCCCCGTGCTCAGCAACAATTGCCTATCAAGGGGATTCGGATGACTGTGTAATTTTTGAATGTAGCTTCTGCAGGACATTGCAACTTCCTCAGAAATTGTGGGTACATTTAAATCTCGATGGATGTTAACGTTCCTCATATACCAAGGCGCGTTTACAATAATTCGCAGACACTTGGATTGTATTCGCTGCAATTTTTCGATATTTGAGGGAGATGCGGTGCCCCAAAACTGAATACCATAAGTCCAGATTGGCTTCAGGATTGATTTATATAATAGCACTTTGTATTCGAGATTCAACTTTGATCTTTTGTATAACAGCCACCATAACTGATTCATTTTAAGCTTGATCTGAGTTTTCTTTGCCTCTATGTGATTTTTCCAGGTCAGCCTTCTGTCGAGGTGAATACCGAAGTACTTTGTTGAGGAACATTGTGGAACTGATTGGCCATTAATTTTAAGTGGGGGACATGTATCTGGCCTTAGCGTGAAGGTTACATGTACGCTCTTTGATTCATTGACTTTTATACGCCATTTTGCTAGCCAGATTTCGAGAGAATCGATATGAGTCTGCAGGAGTTTAGTAGCTTCTATGGGGTTAGAGCGAGAGCACAATATAGCCGTATCATCTGCAAAGGTCGATATAAATGTATAGTTATTGCTGGGCATATCTGTAGTGTATAAGAGATACTGGCTGATCACGCTGGCTTCCTTGAGGAACGCCAGCGTGAATATCCAATGGATTTGTTGTGTAATCCTTGTGATGTACGAGAAATTGTCTTTTCGTGAGGTAGCTACTAAGCAATGAGGAGACATTTGCAGGCAGTAATAGTTTGAGTTTGTAAATAAGGCCATCGTGCCATACTTTATCGAAAGCTTGAGTGATATCAAGAAAGACAGCTGAGCAATACTTTTTTTCTTCAAAAGTGTTCCTTATCAGAGTTACAATGCGGTGGACTTGTTTTATAGTGCCATGCTGTTTTCTAAATCCAAACTGATGTTGAGGAATCAGTTGGTTGAAATTAATAAATGGAGTTATATTCATGACAAGTAGCTTTTCGAATACTTTAGAGAGTTGAGGCAGGAGGCTGATAGGTCTGTACGATGCAACTTTTGTAGGGTCTTTTCCTGGTTTTGCTATCATAATAATTTTTGAAGTTTTCCAGCATATGGGATAGTGTTTAATACGAAGGATAGCATTGAAAATATGCATGAGATGAATTACTGAAGCCGGAGGTAGCTCTTTTATCATTTTACCGGTAATTTTATCTGGACCAGGTGATTTTTTTGAGTTTAAATCTTTATAAATTGCTTTGAATATGTCCTATTTTTTAATTTTGAGCGTTATTGAGCAAGGTTGAGAAGTTAATTTTGGTAATGATGACTGTGAAGAGGGTGGATTGGGTGTAAACACACTTTTTAGGTGGTTTGCAAAAGCCAAACCCTTCTCACAGTTGCTTCTAGCGCAATTACCGTCACTCAAACGGATGGGGGAATCAGTGAGAATTGGCCGATTTGATTTTTTTGCTGATTTCCACAAAGAGTAATCTGACGCTTCACCAGGTGTTAATTTCGCTATATGCTCTTTTAACTCTTTGTTGTTTTTATTTTTTAAGGCTTGCTTTAACTTTCGAGTGCAGTGCTGTAGCTGTGTTTTCAGATTCGGTGATCTGAATTCTTGCCATTGTCTTCGGAGTCTTCTTTTCTGTCTTACTAGCAATTCAAAGTCGGCTGGTGTGTATGGGCTATAGTTTGATTGCTTGCAAACCTTTGTGCAGGTGGCTGAGCTGAGAGCTAATGAGAGCAGCTGAGCTGAGTCTACATCGTATCCATTTCTTAATACAGTACTCAGAGAAAGATGGGAATTTATATATTTCTTGAATTTCAACCAGTCTATTTTCTTTCTCACGCAATTGCCTTGGGGGCTTGGTGATTTTATAGATATTACCGTGGGTGAGTGGTCAGATGATAGATCATAATTACACTCTGTGGAGATATTTTCTATCTGCAAACCTTTGGCGACTCCAAAGTCTATGAGATCGGGTATTTTCCTCTTGTCCGTCGGCCAATATGTCGGTTGACCATTTGATATAACATCGTAGCCGTTGTTAGTGATGATTGAACATAGTCTTCTGCCTTTTGGAGTTATTAAGCGGGAGCCCCAGTGAGTGTGTTTGGTGTTGAAATCGCCAGCAACCAAGAATTTTCTACCAAGAGTTGAGAAAAATTCTTTATATTGCTGTTCGGTAATACTGTATCTTGGGGTACAGTATATCGCAGATATTACTAGCTTAGAGATGTATTCTTCCAGACATATAGATGTTGCTTGCAAGTAGACGCTACTGAAATCTTCGAGAACATGATGTTTTATTCTGCTTTTTATCAATATGTCAGTTCCTCCGCGTGCCTTACCATGCGGATGATTTGTGGTGTATAGTTTGTAATATGGTATTTGGTAGCAATTTTTGTCAGTGAAATGGGTCTCAGATATCATCATTATGTCGATTTGGCTGGATTCAAGGAATTGAATTAGCTCCAAACGGTGCTGGCTTAAGCCGTTGGCGTTCCAGTGGTATATCTTGAGGCCTGGATAGCAATGTTTGGAGTAACATCGATTGATTTTTCATCATTTCTTGCATCATTGTTTGCATTGAGATCATGAATTGGTTCATATTCTGAATTAATGTTTGAAGCAAATGTTCAAGGGTACTTGGCTGTGGGTGGGCAGTGAGTGTTTCTGCTCATTATTTACATTGCTTTGTTGGTGTGGGTTTTGTTTTAACACACTAGCGTATGAATTAGTTTGATTCTTGTTTGGGATTGCAGAGAAGAATTGTGTTGCATCAATATTTTGTCTCTTACTTGAGTTGGCTATCTGAGTTTGCTCAACTGGTTTTAGAGGTTGTTTGCTAGCGGAGAAATTTAGCTTTAGGGTTGTATATACTGGGCAACCTCTATAATTTGCGGTGTGAATACCTCCACAATTGCTGCATTTTTTCATACTAGCGTCGCCTTTAGATTTTGGGCATATGTTTGATTTATGGAGATCTCCACAAATCACACAAACAGCTGGCAGGGTACAATTTGTCTTAGTATGTCCATATTCTTGGCAGTTACTGCACTGAGGAGGTCCAGTTCTCTTATGGGGTTCTTCGATTGTGATTTTGCGGTGCAATAAATATCGAATTTTATATATGGGGTGTACTTCACCTTTTTTTAGGGGTTTTGTTTCAGGCTGAAGCTCAATAAGATATAACGGCTGAGGTATATTGCTCTTGTTGAGAATGTTGAATACTGTTTTGGCTTGAAACCCTTCTTCCTGAAGGGCAAGTTTGATTTCGTTATTATCAACGTTGGGTTCGACGCCTTTGATTACAACGATTAAGCCCTTACTACTTTTTAGCTGATATGAGTAGTAATTCTTTTTTACAGCATCAAATTCCACTATTACTTTGCGATAATGAATTTCGCTGCAGATTTGCACTTTCGTTTCCTCAATTTGGCCTTTGCGAATAGGAACAACATGGAAATTCTTTGGTCCTATAAGATTTGTAATTCTAGAAACCAACTTATCTGAGTTGCGTTCTCTTAAGAAAATGGATGGGGGTTTGAAATTTTTCTTGGAGATAATATTTTCGTCACTTTCATCACCTGAAAGCAGAGCGTATCTATTTTCCGAACTAATAGGGGCAGTGTTCCGCTTTTGAATTTTTGTTGAATTCATTTGTTTTGAATTTTGTGGACTTCTTTTTCGCTTTACTACAGTAATGTAGCGATCAATTCCAGTTTGAACAGCAACTGGTTCTTTATTAGTCATCGCACTAGTTGCTTTAACTACTGGGTCATGCACTTCAGTAGAAGGGCCGTTATTTGTTTGCTTTGATGTTGTAGCTGTTGGTGTTACAGCAGGAGAAGCGCATTGTACACTCCACGGTATAGGGGGAGATAGTATATCACGAGAGAACAAATTATTTTTTTTGTCTGTATTTATTGTTGTTGCAAATTTTGATGTAGTGTTAGAGTGAGGAATATGTGCAGGCAAAAGATTTGCACTGTTACTTTCACTTGTGCAGTGTGTATCAACTGTTTTTTTTTATAATGCACTTATCGGGGGGGTTTGCGCGGATGATTGCAAATTATTGTTTACATTAACACACATTAACAGGCGATTGCCGTTGCCGGAGAGGAGAGCGCTGAACACTCATATTACAAACAAAATGTTTGCAAACGATATTATTATTTTTTTATTTTCTTTGATTTTAATGTTCTTTTTGCTTATTTGTATAAGCAATAAAAAAAAATCCCAGAAATAACTCCTTGAGTTTTCTTAGCGTCTTTTCGCAATATATTTCATTTTTTTTTACCGAAATCAATCACTTTTCCGACTCTATCAAAGGAGAGATCCGAAACACGTCCACTCTTATTGGTGACTTTCACAAATTGCTAAATGATATTACGAAAAAAGACAGCTATCCACTGCCAAGAATCGATGACACTCTGGACACACTATCTGGTGCGAAGTGGTTCTCAACTCTTGATTTGCAAAGTGGCTACTGGCAAGTGGAACTTGGTAAGGAAGACAAAGAGAAAACAGCTTTCAGTATTGGCGATGGTCTATGGCAATTTACAGTCATGCAATTTGGTTTATGCAATGCGCCAGCTACTTTCGAACGTTTGATGGAGCGTGTACTCAGAGGACTACACTGGAAAACGTGCTTGGTGTACCTCGATGACATTATTGTGATGCGAAAAGATTTTAACGACCACCTGGAAAAGTTGAAAGAAGTATTTGAGCGTATACAATCAGCAGGGCTTAAACTGAATATGAAAAAGTGTTCACTCTTCAGGCAAGAAGTTAAATATCTTGGTCATAAAGTAACAACAGAAGGGGTACATACCGACGAGGAGAAAGTAGCAGCAGTACAAGAATAGCCTATTCCGTCGAATCTTCACGAGCTAAGAAGCTTCCTAGGCTTATGCACCTACTATAGACGATTTGTTCCTGGATTTGCAAACATCGCCAGCAGTCTGCATGAGTTAACAAGAAAGAACAAAACATTTGTGTGGGGCGAGGACCAACAGAAAGCATTCGAACAGCTGAAAGAAAAACTCTGTTCAGCACCAGTATTAGCGTATCCAGTACCTGGTCAAAAGTTTGTGTGCGAGTGGCTATGGAATAGGTGGTGTGCTCTCTCAGATCATAGATGGGCAAGAAAAAGTAATAGCATACTACAGTAAAATCCTGTCGAAGCCAGAAAGAAACAACTGTGTCACTCGAAGAGAGTTGCTCACAATACTTGAATGTGTAAAGTATTTCCATAAATACTTGTACGGTCAGTCATTTCATCTACGAACTGACCACGCAGCGCTAAGGTGGTTATTACAATTTAAAAACCCAGAAGGACAATTTGCGCGCTGGATTGAAAGGCTGCAGAGTTATGATTTTACCATCGAACATTGTAAAGGAGGACATCACGACAACGCGGATGCTCTATCTCGTCGTCCTTGCAAAATGGAATGTAAACATTGTTCTCGAGTGGAAAGGAAGGAGCACATTTTCGTCATTGGAGTCATGGACCACCGAACAAGTGCAAAAAGATCAGCGGAACGACCCAGATCTCGTGAAGATTATGGAATACAAGGAGCAGGGCATACGTCCAGATTGGCAAGAGATTACTAATGAGAGTCCCATAGCAAAGGCATACTGGGCGCAGTGGCAAGCCTCCACTTACGAGACGGATGTTTATTCCGGGCGGGACAGTGAAGATGGAAAAAACTCCCAAATGCCCTCCACTGAGAACCGTCGAGAAAATAAAGAAACGATTCTATTGGATTGGATGTCATGACCATGTCGCTGATTATATTCGGAAGTGTAAGCAATGTACAATGGCCAAAGGTCCCACTAAGAAAAGTCGTGGTAAGATGCACCAATACACCGTACGTGCTCCATTTGAGCGAATTGCTATGGACATAGCTGGGCCATTTCCAATAAGTAACGCAGGAAACAAGAATGTTCTGGTGGTTATAGATTACTTCAGTAAATGGCCTGAAGTATACCCCATTCCAAATCAAGAAGCTAGTACAGTTGCGGATGTATTCTTCAACCAATGGATTACTCGTTTTGCTGTACCGATGGAGTTACACTCAGACCAAGGTCGAAATTTCGAATCAGTTGTATTCCAAGAGATATGCCGCATGATGGGTATATACAAAACTCGTACAACACCTTTGCATCCACAATCTGATGGCATGGTAGAACGATTTAACCGTACCTTCTAGGAATATTTGAGAAAAGTCGTAGATAAATACCAAAGAGACTGGGATGTACATATACCAGTGTTCCTCATGGCATATCGATGCGCACAACATGATACGACGGCTACTACACCGGCAATGGCAATTTTTGGAAACGAGTTAAGACTGCCAGCTGATTTAAAATATGAAGTCGCAACTCCAACGAGATCAACCGATGGTAACTATACTACTACCTCCCGCTGAAGAGCGGGAACAGTTGGATGAAGTACATCAGTTCATCAGAGAGTGGTCACAGATGATGAGCGATAAGATGAAGGCCAGGTATGACTTGAAAGCAAATTCAAAAGGGTTCTATGAAGGAGAGCTTGTAATGCTTCATAATCCACAACGACAGAAAGGCCTGTCCCCTAAACTACAGACTCATGGGGAAGGACCATATGAGATTATAGCAAAGATAAATGACATAGTTATCGTATTCAACGTGCCTGGAATAAAAGAGCAAAGTTTAAAGTAGTGCACTTGGAGCGACTTGCGCCATATCGAGGGGCAGAATAAAAACTTGTTCGGGACGAACAATGTTAAGAGGAGGGCAGTGTAACGAGTATCGATAGTTGGTTACTCATCACTATTGTGACTGACACTATTGGCAGCATCGAAACGAATGTCAACAGAAGAAATAAGCTATAACCAGAACAAGCCAACGAGAAAGAAAGAGAAGAATCTCGATAAAGGAAGATTCTGGAGTGTTGCCAACAGAGTATAAATAGAGCCAGTGTTGACAAGTGAGAATCAATCTAATCCCGCACGTGATTGCGCAAACATCGATACAGTTTCAGAGGCAAAGTTGCAAGTAATTTAAAGTGTTATTGAAAACAGTTGATTGTAAACAGAGTTGATTGTAAATAGAGTTTATTAAATAAATTGTTGCTGTATATAGTTGTATAGAATAAGTGTTGCAGTTATTATTAACAGAATCCAGTGATCGAACAAGGTTAATTCAAATAGAATTAAACTCTCACAGAATAAAAACGTAAAAATATTATTAAGGGGTTAACTGATTACATATTGCTTGTTATGAAAATCCACAAGAGCACTGGAATAAGTAAACGTCGCGATTAAATAGAAAAAATTCAATGACTATAAATTCGAAGTAACATAAAAAATTACAATAGATGCGAAGTGAAGGAGTTATTTCACTTTATGAAATGAGTATTTAAGTAAGTGTGTAATAAGCAATTTTTAAATCATTAAGATTAGGATTTTAGCATTGAGGAATTTCCTTCCTGTAGCACGACCTCTCAGGTAACTCCTTCTTGTAAACTCTGTTCAGATATTTAGCTATTTGTAGCTCTGGGTAGTCTCCTTTATCCAACACATATCTGTCAAGCCTCTTCTTTCTTTCTTTCAGAAAGAAGGCATTTGGCAAAATTTTCTTTTAATAATTCTAAACATATAGAAATCTTAACGAATTGATTGTCATGAGTATCTTCACATATGATGCAGAAGTTTGGACGTTTTATTCACTGAAGAGAGAAGGAACCAATATTGGAATCATTCTCAAAAGATGTGTTTTCCTTATTTGATGACAGCGGCACTTTTATAGAAGGAATTTCATTCTGACAAATCAGCAAGAGTTTTGTTTTTGCCTGTTTTTAATCTTACTAATAAAAGGGTGTGTGAAAAGTTTCAGGTATTTCTCTCATTCCTGCTCAAACGTAAACCCTAAATATTCTTCACTTTTGTCGCAATTATTTTTTTATAAAAGAGTTTAAACCCCATTAAAACCCCATTAATGCTAAAAGATACATAAAGATCCATTTTAAATTTAGTATAAATTTAGGGCCAGTTTTTCAATACAAGTTTAAACTTGGTTTAAGCTAAGTTTACGTAAACGAAGTTCAAATTTAAACTAGTTTTAAATCGCAGCAAGAAAAGATGTACTGGAGTGCAAGAACATACAGTTGAACAACTGATATATTACTGATATCTTATAGCCTAGACAGACAGCAGCGTTAATCCGGATTAACGACGCACTTAATCCGAATAAAATACTAACTTGACAGATGGCAGTATTGCGTATTAACTAAACAGCTGATCGCTGTTTTATTAGTACTGCTCACTTACATTACTATCACTATCAATTTCTGTCATATGTCACTCTTGATATAAGAAAATCCACAAGAAGTACGTGAACTATAAACTATCAGAAACATGTAAATTGACATTCACAATTCGTAATTGACAGATGGATTTATTTGTTCGCCAACGCTTTTCATGTCGAAAACTGTTAACAATTGTTGAAAGTGTTTTGTTAGCGAACACACCTATTATTTTGTAAGTTGGATCAAGAAAAATTTTAAATAGAAATTTTTCAGCAGTGTTGCCATCGTAAATTGCCCTAATCCTCTTTAATTTTGAGAATTAACTCCTAGAATGCCCGAGTCAGTTAATGCCCGAGTTAATTCGAATTAAATCGTTAATCCGGATTTACGCTGTCGTCAGGTCTATTAGTTCAACCCAGCTAGTTTGGACGTTTAAACTTAGTTTAAAATACGTTGAAATTTGACAGATAAACTGCAACTTGAGTTTAAACTTAGCTTAAACGACAAATAGAGTTAAACTCGCGCTGAAAAACTGTCCCTTAGACAGACGGATTTTTGTATAGGATATTTTCGCTGAGTTGGCAATCCTTAACTTGGACCAGGAATGAATTGGAATGTTCCGGGACGAAAATTCGATTTCCGTGGAAACATTGAGAAATATGTCAAACAAGTAGATACTAAATTTAAGAAGTATCTTCATTTTGATTATATTGTTACGTTTTTATTCTGTGAGCGTATAATTCTATTTGATTACCTTGTTCGATCACTGGATTCTGTTAATGATAACTGCAACACTTATTTTATACAACTATATACAGCAACAATTTATTTAAAAAACTCTATTTACAATCAACTCTGTTTACAATCAACTATTTACAATAACACTTTAATATACTTGCAACTTTTGCTTCTGCGTCGATGTTTGCGCAATCACGTTCGGGATCAGATTGATTTGCACTTGTCAATACTGGCCCTATTTATACTCTGTGGCAACAGTTCAGAATCTTCCATTATCGAGATTCTTCTCTCTCTTTCTCGTTGGCTTGTTCTGGTTATCGCTTATTCCTTTTTGTTGACATTCGTTTCGATGCTGCCAATATTCGTGTCACTAACAATGGTGTCATTCACAATTGTGATGAGTAACAAACCATCGATACTCGTTACACTGCCCTCCTCTTAACCTTGTTCGTCCCGAACAAGTTTTTATACTTCCCCTCGATATGGCGCAAGTCGCTCCAAGTGCACTACTTTAAACATTGCTCTTTTATTCCAGGCACGTTGTATACGATACACTACGTCATCTTTGCTATAATCTTATATGGTCCTTCCCAATGAGTCTGTAGTTTCGGGGACAGGCCTTTCTGTCGTTGTGGATTATGAAGCATTACAAGCTCTCCTTCATAGAACCCTTTTGAATTTGCTTTCAAGTCATACCTGGCCTTCATCTTATCGCTCATCATCTGTGACCACTCTCTGATGAACTGATGTACTTCATCCAACTGTTCCCGCTCTTCAGCGGGAGGTAGTAGTATAGTTACCATCGGTTGATCTCGTTGGAGTTGCGACTTCATATTTTAAATCAGCTGGCAGTCTTAACTCGTTTCCAAAAATTGCCATTGCCGGTGTAGTAGCCGTCGTATCATGTTGTGCGCATCGATATGCCATGAGGAACACTGGTATATGTACATCCCAGTCTCTTTGGTATTTATCTACGACTTTTCTCAAATATTCCTAGAAGGTACGGTTAAATCGTTCTACCATGCCATCAGATTGTGGATGCAAAGGTGTTGTACGAGTTTTGTATATACCCATCATGCGGCATATCTCTTGGAATACAACTGATTCGAAATTTCGACCTTGGTCTGAGTGTAACTCCATCGGTACAGCAAAACGAGTAATCCATTGGTTGAAGAATACATCCGCAACTGTACTAGCTTCTTGATTTGGAATGGGGTATACTTCAGGCCATTTACTGAAGTAATCTATAACCACCAGAACATTCTTGTTTCCTGCGTTACTTATTGGAAATGGCCCAGCTATGTCCATAGCAATTCGCTCAAATGGAGCACGTACGGTGTATTGGTGCATCTTACCTCGACTTTTCTTAGTGGGACCTTTGGCCATTGCACATTGCTTACACTTCTGAATGCAATCAGCGACATGGTCATGACATCCAACCTAATAAAATTGTTTCTTTATTTTCTCGACGGTTTTGGTGATTCCCAAATGCCCTCCACTGGAGGAATTGTGATACTCAGCTATCACTTCATTTATTCTTGCCTTGGGTACCACTAGAATATCATTAGTGATTTTCCATCTTCTCTGTCCCATGCTCGGAATAAACATCCGTCTCGTAAGTGGAGGCTTGCCACTGCGCCCAGTATGCCTTTGCTATGGGACTCTCCTTAGCCATTTCTTGCCAATCTGGACGTCCATGGTCCATGACTCTTCCGGCAATACATTCGCAAGTCGTAGGTTAACAATGTGATTCTGGCTTCTTACCCGAGAACAATGTTTCCTATCCACGGTGCAAGTACGACGAGATGGAGTATCAGCTTTACTACGATGACTGACATCACGATCTTCCTTTCGTTGTCCTGGTGAATTCGATCTTTGTTGCTTGCGTCGTAGACGACAATTACGCGCCATGTGTCCTCTTTGATCGCATATGAAGCACTTACCGGCAAATTTATTTTTGCGTTTATTCCTTGTTCTGCCTTCTGATTGCAACCACGTGCTATATGCCCTCGTTTGTTACAAATTAAATTTCTTTTCGCGTCGACCTGCTGTTCTTGCTTCAGGTTGCACTCCTGATTTTACTGCCTGACGCATTGCTTCAACTACATCTGTTGTTTCTGCTTCTAGTTGGCGTACTCGTGGCATTGGTCGACACATCGAACTGGGGGCTTCATACGTCAAAGCACTGCTGACTGTTACGGTATATTGTAACGAGTATAGATAGTTGGTTACTCATCACTATAGTGACTGACACTATTGACAGCACCGACATGAATGTCAACAAAAAGAAATAAGCGATAACCAGAACAAGCCAACGAAAAAGGAAGAGAAGAATCTCGATAAAGGAAGATTCTGGGGTGTTGCCAACAGAGTATAAATAGAGCCAGTGTTGAGAAGTGAGAATCAATCGAATTCCGAACGTGACTGCGCAAACATTTATACAGAGGCAAAAGTTGCTAGTACATTAAAGTGTTATTGTAAATAGTTGATTATAAACAGAGTTGATTGTAAATAGAGTTTATTAAATAAATTGTTGCTGTATAAAAATAAAAAAAAAAATAAGTGTTGCAGTTATTATTTACAGAATCCAGTGATCGAACAAGGTAATTCAAATAGAATTAAACGCTCACAGAATAAAAACGTAACAATATGTATTCCTTGGTGATGTGACTAGGGCACGCTTTGTCTCTCCATCACGTATACCATCTATGAACGCCTCTATTCTTATTTTTTCGATGAACTCTTCCGAATTACCGGAGAGCGCTAGATGACATAAGCGCTCAATATCGGAACCGAATTCCTGAAGGCTCTCGTTACTCCGTTGCACACGCGATGTTAACTCCACTCGATGTAATTGACTCTTGTATTCATTTTCATATTTCCGCTGGAGTGTGTCTATCAGTGATTAGTAGCTACCACGATCTTTCTCTGGAACCATCTGTAACACCTCGGAAGCATTACCTTTTAATGCGACTATTAAAGTAGCAGTCTTGTCACTATCTTGCGAATGTTCTTGAATTTCCATACGCAATTCACTAATAACGCCCTTTTGGCGAAACGAACCTTCTTGAATTTCTATGCGCATTTCAGCCGTATGTTATTGTCACTTCGCATTAATTCCTTTCAGTTGCTGCTGTTGTTGTTGCATCATGGATTTTATGAATTCCATTAGTTTACCACTCGAATCTATCTTGCTCTCTTCCTCGGCGTGCACGACTGTGAGCGTTTCTCACTTGCCAACAGTGGCTCTATTTATACTCTGTTGGCAACACCCCAGAATCTTCCTTTATCGAGATTCTTCTCTTTCTTTCTCGTTGGCTTGTTGTGGTTATCGCTTTTTTTTTGTTGACATTCGTGTCAGTCACAATAGTGATGAGTAACCAACCATCGATACTCGTTACAATATCTATGGGCATATGGCTTTCTCGTTTTGCACATTGATGTAGTAATATGAACAATCTCAGGCAAGTTTGAACTTTTAGGCAATATAGGAATATCTGTATGTCACTTCTGTATGTTGATTATAAAGCCGCTTTCGACAGTCCGGTAAGGGATTACCTCTACGCAACAATGTCTGAGTTCGGTATTCCTGCAAAGCTCATTCGACTTTGTAGAATGACACTGCATAACTCCCGTTGTGCAGTGAAAATTGGGAAGGACCTCTCCGCACCGTTTAATACCGAACGGGGTTTCAGACAAGGTGATTCGTTATCGTGCGACTTCTTCAATCTTATTATGGAGAAAATAATACGAGCTGCTGATCTACGACATAATGGCACTATCTTCAACAAAAGTGTCATGCTGTTAGCGTATGCCGACGATATTGACATAATCGGCATGAACACGCGAGCAGTCAGTGCAGCATTCTCAGAGTTGGAAAGAGAGTCGCGTCGGATGGGTCTCACGGTGAACGAGGGCAAGACGAAGTATCTAGTGTCAACAAACAAAGAGTCCCGGCGTCTTGGACAGCACGTCACTGTTGACAACTACGCTTTTGAAGTAGTAAGGGACTTTGTCTATCTTGGAACCAGCATTTACAGCAGTAATGACGTCAGCCTGGAGATACTACGAAGGATCACTCTTGCAAACAGGTGATACTTTGGGCTAAGTAAGCAATTGAGAAGTCGAGCTCTCTCTCGAAGAACTAAAACTACACTCTACAAGTCTCTCATCATGCCTGTCCTAACATATGGCGCTGAAGCCTGGACAATTTCCACCTCGGATGAGCGAATGCTTGGAGTTTTCGAGAGGAGAGTGCTACGTAAGCTCTTTGGACCTATTTGCGTTGGTGGCGAGTACCGAATAAGGTACAACCATGAGCTGTACGAGCTGTATGCCGATATAGACATAGTAAAGCGCATCAAAATCCAGCGGCTGCGCTGGCTAGGTCATGTCGAGCAAATGGAAGAACACACTCCAGCTAAGAAGGTGTTATATTCGGAACCCACTGGAGGACGACGCAGAAGAGGAAGACCTAACCTCCGGTGGAAAGACCAAGTACTGGAGGACCTGACGGCGCTTGGAATTTCTAACTGGCGCCAGCTAGCGAAGAACAGAGATGGCTGTCGAAGCATGTTTTTTTCGGCCTAAATCGTTATTCCGGTCCGGTCTTCTCCGGAGCGCGGCATACACATATACATGATATTTGTTACACGTCGTTCATTCTCACGCAGCTAGTGGAATTCAAGCTTTATTTGCGAAACGTCTGAACTTTGAGAATTGTTGGCAGCGCTGGATAATATGTTAAGATTTGGCAGCACAGCCTTAGTTATGTTGTCACTTTTGACACAAGATTTTATACATTTCTAATCGCAGAAAAGTTGGTGAGTACTTGGAAGCAAATAAGCAAGAATTAATTGAAATTATTTTATTTGCAATAATCTCAGAAGAAAGATGTTGGTCCAACATATTGTTAAGCGTGGTCTCTTGTTAAAAAATGGTGAGTGTAAACTTCAAATGATGTTACTTGTTTGTATAGGACGTAGATACTAACCTTAAAAATTACATAACTGTCAGAATAATCGATAAATGGTCATTTAAAATTGTAGTTTTTATCTGAATAACCAATAAATAACAATCCATTATCGTTACAGCTGGCGGCTTGTCTCGTGCTGCCTATCACCACGGACATCACCAACATTGCACTATGAATGATTTGCCTGTGCCTGCTGGGGATTGGCAGGAACAGTATGTTCGCAACAACTCAAAATATAATGCAATCTTGTTGGCGGGTATTTTGGTGTTCGCAGGCACAATCAGCTTTGTAAGAATGAACTTATGTTTAATTATAAGGATTTATAGCCTACTTTTTTTAATAATTACAGGTCAAATCCACTGGAGTTATTCATTTCAACTTCTCGCCACCAACTTCTTTAGATTAAATTACTCTGATTCTGGGTGTGTATATCCTTGGTCAAGTAAAAAGTGAATAAATTTCATGGTTATTGTAATGATTAGCGTAATAAAGATGCTATTGAAAAAGTACTATTTTTTTTAATGAATTCTATATTTGTTTAAATATAACGAATGCATCATTTAACGAAGGCTCATTTATAATTATAATGTTAATGATAATTGTTGGCATTGTTATAAGCGTATATTCAAATTTTTTAGGCATAAGTGCAGAGTAGCCCACTTAAAGGAAAACAACAAATACCCATTATTTAAGAAAAATGGCGAATATATTGAGTAATATCGATCGCAAATTTGTACTTTGACCCTAAGCCACGCCTTATATGGGCGTAAGCTAGAAACAATTTTTGGTTTATTATATTCACAATAGTTGGCTCTATACAAAAAAAAATTGTTTTCTTTAATTGGGCTTTTTTTACTGTAAACAAGAACGTAGGGCGATTTCTTCGGATTTGACCTTGGAAAAAAAATATGAGCAAGCAATATGTTTGAATTTGTTATACCAACAGAATTTCTGCCGCGGATGTATTGAAAATGTTGCAAGTAACTTACGGGAATTCTGCTATATCAAGTGCAAGTATATTTGATTGGTACAAATCCTTCAAAGAGGGTCGAATATCGTTTGAGGACATGTCCCATGATCGTGTTCCAGCAACATCAATAGCTGGCGGAAATATCGAAAAGTAAGGACAAGCTCGAAAATAGTCGTTTTACTGTGGAAGAAATAGCTGCAGAGGTTAGTATATATTCCGCTTCTGTGCACTCGGAGTTCCTTGTCAACGCGCAAGTCATGGTTCTTGCACCATGATAATGCTCCGGATTACACTTCACGCTTTGTACGTGACTTTTGACCAAAAACAACGCCACAAGCACAGTACCCATCTGGTCTAGCCCTCTTTGGCTTTTTCTTGTTTCCCAAACTGAAGTTGTCGCTTTGTGAACATTTTTAGACGATTGAAGTCATAAATAATAATATAAAGAAGCTGCTAAAATCCATTCCGAAATCGGCCTTCCACAAATGCTACCAAAATTGGAAAAAATGTTGGCACATGTGTATCGTTATTTTATTTATACGGTCCAGTTCATATATGAAGAGCAGAAACATAAATATATATGCAAAATCTATCAATAAACGGGCCCATCATCTAAATTGTCGTCCTCTTCATTATAGGCTTCTCCGTTATCAAAGTAACTATTTCCATAATCATTTTCGTCATCCATCTCCTCATCCACAGCTACTTCCTTTGGAAAAATATAATATTTATTTAATATATCCGAATTAGGGTACCCTAAACTAGAGTTCACCTCTTCCTCTTCTGCTTCTGAATCCGAATTTGCTTTTTTCGGTACATCTGCATCATCCTCATCGCGTTCTTTCTCCTCCAACAATTTTAGACAATCTTCAATATTGGAATTTTTCGCTTTTTTAGCATCCAATTTAACTTTTCCAACAGCAGCACGTCGCTTTTTATTTATTGTTTGCAATTCCGTAGGCATCATAGTCCAATTAAAATCCGCTTTAATTTTAATTTTAGAATTATCAATAGCATTCTGCAGAAATTATGAAGCAAAACAAAAGAATTTCATATATTTGTATATGAATTTGAGTATAAGTACCGCATATTGATCTGAATAACGTTGTATATTGCTAATTTTTGTATTTAATTTTGGCATCAAGAAATACGGTGAGTCCCGCATGTGATTTAAGAAATCCTCCTTCCATAATATTTGATAGTTCTGAGCTGCTGTTGTCTGGAAGCATTTAAATTAATTAATTCTGACTAAAATAAAAAACATGTTACGAGTTCAGCAAACCTCCAGCACAACCGGTCTAGACATGAGCGGTGGAAATGTTGGTAGTGGTGCCGTTAGCACTTGTGCCATATCTTTGCCCACACAACCCATCGACTGTAGCTGTTCCTGTGTAAAGGAACTGGTTTTGCACCCACGTCCACGTCCAGCCATTTTTTTATATATATAATTTTATTATTTATAATTTATATTTATCTAACATTATTATTATCACCGGACTATTTACTTACACGTTTCTTCGGAACACGTGTTTGGTTTCGATACATGCGAAAATTGTTTGACAGGGTTGCATTTCTAATTAAAAGTACTCGTCACTTTTCGTTCTGTTAAAAGCTACTTTTTATTGTCACTTTAGGTATATTTTTTTATTAAAGTTTAGTGAAGCAATAAAAATAATTACACAGTTCTAGATATAATTAAATATATACAATTAAACTTTTAAAAAGCTAGTCGTATATGTCAGAGTATAAAACATATGTTCACACATTTTGAGCGCAGTGTTAACAATAAAAATAATAAAAAAAAGGAGATTGAAAGAAAGTTATTATAAAATGAGTGCTATAAAATATATAATCCAATACATATATTTTTAGCCTACTGACAATTGCATGTGGGCAATACATTTTCACCTTGCTCACTTTTCAACAGCACTATCAGCCGCAGGCACCTCATAATCGCCAGTCGTTGTGATGCCTACTTTTTCCATTAATTCTGTCAGCTTTTGTGCCTTACGGTCTTCATTATGAGCGATCACCGTACAAAGATGCTCTGTTAGCAGCTCTTTCTTCTCAGCAGCATTATGTAATTCGATCTTAGCTTTTAAAAATTGTGCCTCCATTTTTATATATTGTTTTCTATTCAAAATGTACAATATATAAAATAATTAAAATACATTTTTCAAATTTAATAAAATCAAATTTTCAACATACTCTACATTAGCAAAGTGAACGCAAGCAATATCAATTTGTTTACGCAACATAGCCACATCCACTGCCAGATCATTGTCCAATTTTGCTAGTTCACTTTTAATATCTTCAATTTTACGTGCTTCAGCTGCAGTTTTTTGTGAACTATTTTAATGGCAAAAGCAAATGTAAAATTAATATAATTAATGTTCATCCACTTACTATTGTTCGATGGCTTTGTGAAGTAATTCCTTCTTTTGTTTATTTTGTTCTTCAATCATTTTACGATGTGATTCGAAGTCTTTTAATGAAATACCCTTAAATGGAGCTTCAACTGTAACTACGCCACCTGCCCTTCTATATTGTTGATTCGACAATTTTGAGGCATCTTTCGAACTTTGAGAGTTTGATGAGGCATTGTTATCTCCCGATGACAAATATAGTATGGAAGAAGCATCGTTTGATTCATTTTCTAATGGTGTTTTCATATGATCTCTATTATTTTTACTGCTTCCGTTTATAGTTTTCGATTTAAGGGGTTGATAAAATAATGCCTCCTCTATAGATTTTGACATGCTACGATCCAAGATAACTGAGCCGATGGTCACTTCAGCTTCGTTAACGACATTGTCCGAGTTTTTAGTAGTTGTGCATTTACTAGAACCTGTCGCACTTGTTGCTGTTGATGTTATTACGCCAGATGATTGTGACTGTGGTCTAAAGTTTTGATGTTGCTGCGGCTTTTTGTAGCAATCCATTGATTTTGATGAGAACTTATCTGGGATACGTTTTATACCTATGTGTTGGTGACCGCGTAAACCTTGTTTCGCTAATTTGTAAAAATAAATATTATAAGTGAATTGTTCTTTTCTGATTTCGTCGAAACACTTGTAGTACTCACTTGCTACTTCCGTTGTTGATGATTTTTTTACTTTAATTCCGTTTAATTTATTAATTTCATCTTGACTAAAGCCATTAAACTTGTTCGACATTTTTAATTGCTTATATTGCCAATGAAAAATGAAAATTATAGAATGCAAAAATAATTTATGGCAAATACCAAAAAATAAAATGCAAACAAAATATAAACTAATATACGGTGTATACACCAGCCTGAGCAACAACAAAACGAGCTAACGTCAACACACATCAACAACCCAAAGCCAGGAACATTGAATCAAAGTTGAATATTGTTTGAAAGAATTTTCAATTTGGAGCTGCCAACTGTTGTTCTATTTTCTACAGCTTCTTTGGTCAAAGAATATTGAACTAAAGAAGGTGCGTGAATATTGTAACGGGTATCGATGGTGGTTACTCATCACTATTGTGAATGACACGAATATTCGCAGCATCGAAACGAATGTCAACAAAAAGAAATAAGCGATAACCAGAACAAGCCAACGAGAAAGAGAGAAGAATCTCGATAAAGAAAGATTCTGGACTGTTGCCACAGCGTATAAATAGGGCCAGTATTGACAAGTGCAAATCAATGTGATCCCGAACGTGATTGCGCAAACATCGACACAGAAGCAAAAGTTGCAAGTATATTAAAGTGTTATTGTAAATAGAGTTTATTAAATAAATTGTTGCTGTATATAGTTGTATAAAATAAGTGTTGCAGTTATCATTAACAGAATCCAGTGATCGAAAACGTTAATTCAAATAGAATTAAACGCTAACAGAATAAAAACGTAACAATATTTTTGTTGCAAAACGATTTTATAATTTAAAAGTAAAATTACACAATAATTACACCATCA
Source organism: Megamerina dolium (assembly GCA_963854835.1). Lineage (NCBI taxonomy): Eukaryota > Metazoa > Arthropoda > Insecta > Diptera > Megamerinidae > Megamerina > Megamerina dolium. The sequence continues at coordinate 44,027,542 of OY978528.1, read as the reverse complement.
ACTTTATACCCAAATCCTGACGTAAATCATTAACATTTTGTTCCCAACGTTCTTCCCAAAATATAGGCATTAATGGTTTAACTTTCTGGCCATTGTTAATAGCCCAAGGTAGATAACGTGTTCTATAATCATGGCGTTGCCTTAAAATAAAATATAAAATGGAAATTTCGTTCTTTAAGTTTAATATTTAATAAATTATAATTTATACTTTGGTCTCAAACGAAATGCTCCAAATATAGCACCACCATAACACATAGGCAAACCAATGTTAAGCGCTTCTACCCATTTTACAGCTACTTCACCCAACATATTTGTCGGCATACCCAATATGGTGTGTATCAAATCATGGCATTCTCGATAACGTGTCATAATATAGGCCAACTCTGGGTCATTGACAAAACGAACTTCCATACGTGAATCTGGTGTAACATTCTGCAAATGCAAGAAACAAAGGTCTAAGTATAACAACCTCCATGTACAAACGATATGTTACAATACATTGTCATCAAGAAATTGAACATAGGCACGTCCAAATGTTTTCGTCGGAAGTTTGCTCAATCTGTCAATATCAACTGTGCGCGTGTTAATACGAGGCTTTTGTGCGAGAACACGTCGTCCTTCTTCATAGGTGCACATAATGTCACGAATATTTTCTAACGCCATTTTGCCGGTAGTTTCACCAAGACAAGCAATCATATCATGTCTAAAAAATCACTTGTTTTTGTTACTCTTAAATCAGTATATCTCTCCTTTTATAATAACCTGCGGGGATCAAGAAGCGCAGCAATCGATGAACCTGCTGAGAGTAATAAATTTTGAAATGGTGTAATCTCAATACGATTCTTCATAAATTCCTCTGTAAATGCATCCAATTTCTGCTGGTCTTCTTGTTGCTCATTCTGATTTATATCACTTTGATGATTAGCATCTCCGGCTATAGCACCGAAATATCGCGTCGTCTTTGTCGTGTGTAATAAAGCCCTTCTGCACGCATTCTGCAACATAGCGAATCGCACTGAAAGGTAAACTGGGAATTAGCAAAAAAAAAACAAATATGCAAATTTATTATAAACTTCAATACGAATTTGTTTGATAAGGCAAAAGTAGAAGAAAAATAAAAAGCAAAATGAAAAAAAAAATTATAAATACAGGGTGCGTCTTGTATTTGAAAAGATGTGTATATATATATTGTAACGAGTATCGATAGTTGATTACTCATCACTATTGTGACTGACACTATTGGCAGCATCGAAACGAATGTCAACAAAAAGAAATGAGCGATAACCAGAACAAGCCAACGAGAAAGGAAGATAAGAATCTCGATAAAGGAAGATTCTGGAGTGTTGCCAACAGAGTATAAATAGAGCCAGTGTTGAGGAGGAAAATCAATCTAATTCAGAACGTGATTGCGAAAACATTGATACAGAGGCAAAAGTTGCAAGTACATTTAAGTGTTATAAAAATAGTTGATTGTAAACAGTGTTGATTGTAAATAGAGATTATTAAATAAATTGTTGCTGTATATAGTTGTATAAAATAAGTGTTGCAGTTATCATTAACAGAATCCAGTGATCGAACAAGGTAATTCAAATAGAATTAAACGTTCACAGAATAAAAACGTAACAATTGGTGTCAGAAGTGGGATTCTGTAAAGATGGTGAAAATTGACCAACTAAAAGTGGACCAGCTTAAAAAGCTGTTGATAGAGATGAATCTATCGTCATCAGGTGCAAAGGCGGAACTGCTGGTGAGGCTGAGGAAAGCCATGGAGGATAAGGGAATTAATGTAGAAGAACATGAGTTCTTTGAGGAAGACGATATACATGCAGTTGTGCACGCCGAGGAAGAGAGCAAGGTAGATTCGTGTGGTCAACTCATGGAATTTATGAAATCCATGATGCAACAGCAGCAGCAGCAACTGCAAGGAATTAATGCGAAGTTACAAGAACATTCGGCTGAATTGCGTACGGAAATTCAAGGAAATGCGTCTCGCATTGACTCTAAGCTTCAAGAACGTTCAGCTCTATCTACAGAAAGGAATTGAACTTAGATTTCAGGAAATTTCCGGAGCTATTAATGACAAAGTCACAGAGCTGAAAGAACACGTGGATGAGTTGGATGATAAGCTGAAGGAACATGTCGACGACTGGGAAGACAAGTTCGAGAAATTACAGCACGAACTCAATCAACTAAAAATAAATGGAACAACCACATCAGTGATTAGAGATTCAAGTACAATCAAATTAAAGCCACCAACATTTGACGGAAGCACGCCATTCAATATCTTCAAGCTTCAATTCGAGACAACCGCTTCGAAGAATCAATGGGATGATAGCGACAAGACTGCTGCTTTAATAGTCGCATTAAAAGGCAATGCTTCCGACGTGTTACAGATGATTCCAGAAAAAGATCGTGGTAGCTATCAGTCACTGATGGACACACTCCAGCGAAAATATGGAAATGAATACAAGAGTCAATTACATCGAGTTGAATTGAGATCGCGAGTGCAACGGAGTAATGAGAGCCTTCAGGAATTCGCTTCCGATATTGAGCGCTTATGTCATCTTGCGTTCTCCGGTAATTCGGAAGAGTTCCTCGAAAAAATCAAAATAGAGGCATTCATAGATGGCATACGTGATGGAGAGACAAAGCGTGCCCTAATCATGTCACCCAGGAATACATATGCCGAAACAGTCAGTAGTGCCTTGACAATTGAAGCCGCCAGTTTGATGTGCCGACCAATGCCACGGGGACGCCAACTAGAGGGGAAAACATCACATCTGGTTGAAGCAGTGCGTCAGGCAGTAAAATCAGTAGTTCAACCTGAAGCAAGAGCAGGTCGACGCGAAAACAAATTTAATGGTAAGTGCTTCATTTGCAACAAACGAGGGCATATAGCTCGTGATTGCAATCAATCGAGTAGGAAGCCTAAAGAAAGAACAAGGATTCAACACAAAAATAAATTTGCCGGTAAGTGCTTCATATGCGATCAAAGAGGACACATGGCGCGTAATTGTCGTCTACGACGCAAGCAACAAAGATCGAATTCACCAGGACAACGAAAGGAAGATCGTGATGTCATTCATCGTGGTAAAGCTGATACTCCATATCATCGTATTTGCACCGTAGATAGCAAACATTGTTCTCGGGTAGGAAGCCAGAATCACTTTGTTAACCTACGTCTTACGAATGTATTGTCGGAAGAGTCATGGACCACCGAACGAGTTCACGAAGATCAACGGAACGACCCAGATCTCTCAAAGATCATGAAATACAAGGAGCAGGGCATACGTCCAGATTGGCAAGAAATGGCTAATGAGAGTCCAATAGCAAAGGCATACTGGGCGCAGTGGCAAAGCTTGCACTTACGAGACGGATGTTTATTCCGAACATGGGAAAGTGAAGATGGAAAAATCACTTATGATCTTCTAGTGGTACCCAAGGCAAGAATAAATGAAGTGATAGCTGAGTATCACAATGCCTCCAGTGGAGGGCATTTGGGAATCACCAAAACCGTCGAGAAAATAAAGAAACG